>CP136065.1:108193173-108793173 GCA_032622095.1 Siphonodentalium dalli | reverse complement strand
GACGAATGCGTGACGGACAACGTAATCTGTCAGGGTAATACGTGCAAGTGTCAGCGGTATACCACCATATCGTCGGACAATCTGAGATGCTATAGGAAGGACGATCCGTTGGCTTCAATGCATCATTATGCTCTTCTGGGTGAAGCCTGTAATGATGTGGACATGTTCTGTTATTATTCCGAACAACTATGCGAAAACCAAACCTGCCAATGTCGATCAGGTCATCGGAATGCCACATACGAAGAAATGGTATCACACACGTCTCGATTTGATAAACAGTGTCGGCCGGACGGATACTCAATAGGTTTGTAATATCTACATTGTTTAACATGTCACTACATATCCCTTCCTATACTAAAGCACCATTATTGGGTAGTTGTCCCATAGGAATAAGATCGTATGTTGAACTTATTATCTAAATAGTTCCCTCAACTCATAAAGCTCCTTCTGCACTTTTATTTATCAGCCGTCTGCTTTTATCGCCATAAAATCCATCCAAATAACTAATAGACCATTCCGAAGTACACCTTTTAACTGAGTGGGAGATTACATTTAGTATAGAAAGTGTTAAACAATGAAAAAAAGAAAGTGTAAATATTCTAATCTTAAATGTGCCCCGTCCGATTTGACACCATAAAACCATCATCTGAAGGTCTTTTAATTCCATAAAACTGTACGTGTTCAATGCCATAAAACCGTCATATGTACGTCTCCAATGTCATTAAACCATCATATGTGCGTCTTCAATTCTATAAAACCATCTTAGTACGTCTTCAATGGAATAAAGCAATCACGTACGTCTTCAAAGCCATAAAACCATCTTCAACACGTCTTAAATTGCCACAAAACCAACTTGTATACGTCTTAAATGCCATAAAACCATCAAATGTACGTCATCAATGGCATAAAACACCATATGTACGTATGCAATGCCATAACATCTTCTTCTGTACGTCTCCATTGCCATAACATCACAATCTTCACGTTTTCAATTCCATAAAACCAGCATCTGCACGTCTTCATTCCTATGAAACCCTCATCATTATACGTATTCAATGCCATAAAACCACATTCTGTACGTCTTCAATTGCATGAAACCATCGTGTGTACGTCTTTAATGACATAAAACCATCATGTGTACGTCTTCATTCTTCAATGCCATAAAACCATCATCAGTACGTATTCAATGCCATAAAACCATATTATGTACGTCTTCAGTACAATAACATAAGTTGTTCGGACCCTGGAGCCCATTCATAGATTTTGGTGGCCAAATATCAACTTTCCAAAGAGGAAATGCTAACACGTTTTGGGTTTATGTTAGCCCAGTAAAATTCCAATGACTGTCTCTTATGAAGAGCGTTTATGCTCCCGCCGCCCAAAAGCGGAAGATAATAAAGAGCGTTATGAATTATAATCTTTGAAACGTTGAATTGTGAATTCTAGTGTGTATTTTCGCGATGTTTGTGCCATGCTATTAACGATGATTGCAAATATGTTTTCATTTTTATTTTTCCCTGTAAGCTGAACATTTACACAGACTAATTTAGGGTCAAATCGAGGTCTAACGTATTCCTGTTAAAGGGGTAATGTAATGTACAATAAATCCGGTCATTTATGGTAGCATCTCCTTTTATACTCAACATAATATATGCAACAAATGAATGAATTTGAGCTACGGATGAGTGCAAAATGCACTCCTGACTACTGACTCCAGTCATAAATTCATGTTCATTATAATTACCATGTTGTTTACATCGTCCATTGAGCACATGCGTGTATTTTTGTCGTCGATTTCCACCAAATTTATATAATCATCTTCGTGGTATGAGGGGGCTAGGTGTGTGGTTTAAAAATGCCACAGTTTTTCCGTTCGAGTCAGTGGCGAAAGGGGAGAGGGTCACCAAACCGATAAAAAAATATTCCTTCAATTTCCATCAAATGTATATGTAATCATCTCCATGATACGATGAATCTAATCGTGTGGTTTAAATATTTAGACGCCAAAATAGGTGCCGCTCGACTTAGATGTTGGTGATGGTCACCAAATACATGTAGATAATAATATTTTCTATCGCCGTTTTCCACCAAACTTACATGTATTTTCACATCCATGTGTCCATGGTACGAGGAATTTAAAAGTGTGTATGAAGATCACCAAGTGACATTGTATGGGCCACGGATGGGGAGGGAAGGCAACAACATTTTAGGCGTATTTTCTGGAATACTCAACAGAATATATGTAACAAATGAAAGAATTTGAATCACATATTAGTGCAAAATTCACTCGTTTGCTCTATGAACGATTCAAACAGAATGGTAATTATAATGAAAATGAGATTATGACTCGAGTTATTTTCATTATAATTACCATATTGTTTGCATCGTTCATAGAGCACACTGGTGTATTTTGCACTAATCCATGGCTCAAATTCATTGATTTGTTCCATATATTATGTTGCGTATAAAAGGAGATGGTCCCATAAATGGCCTAATTTAGTGCACAGTACCCCCTGAACAGTAATACGTTAGACCTCGCAAATCTCCAGGATACATCATTATTAATAAATATTAATAAATTCGTCTGTTTGAACAAAAACTCACAATCGACTAGTACATATGGGCCTCTACAAAATTATAGCTGTAATAGTTGTTTTAACTTTCTTCTTTTTTTCCAGATACGTACAATGTAGAGATCTGTGGTAAGTTTCCTTTCCATTGCTGTACTTCTGGTTTCAGGAAATCGTTATCACTATATACTTACTCACCCGACATTTCGCATGGAACAATTAAGTTACGCAACTTGCGTATGTAATATAAACAAACATGTGTATTATTATCGTCTTGGGAGATATTACATACACAGACAGATGAACATGTCTAAAATTATATACCTATCCGAAGAGTATAATTTTTCGTAATGTCAGTTTCGTGAATGATACTATAATTGATAGCAGTTTAGTCTCGTACCTGGCCCAAACACTCCGCTCACTGTTCCATCCAACTCCACGACGTAACACTTCCGCCGGAACATTGAGCCTTAGAGTAGAGGAGTCTCTAGGTCTCCCGATGCTGGGAATGAGTGCAATAGCAGTTACGAATATGTTTATAATTAGATATTCGTCGTCATAAAATTAGTGTACATGTATAGAATTAGTTTCGCGTAAATGACAACGACGAGTGTGATTATTGAACTCCACAACGCATGGCCAACCGTGCATGCGCAGTGCGATTTTCGCTTCTCGCGGTACCATATTAAATGCACGGATGGCATTGGTTGTAGGTTATAATTTAGAAATAAGTTATCAAATTATGAAAAATTCCTCAAGAATATACTAATAGTATATTATAATGATATATTATCCACAAAACACACTTTGTGTGAGCCGAGCGTATGTCTATATATATATAGCACACAAAGAGTGATTCACTGAGACCCATTCAACACCTAAATCTTGAGTGGAGAGGATTAGCGAGCGGATTTTTGTAAACAGTATGATGGCAGTTTTAACCAAAGTTTACTTAGTGGCGTTCCCAGGTGTTGAGTGTTTTCGCTGTTTTGTGTACACTTTGTGTACTCTGTTGTAACACGATAAGGCTTTTGTTTACTAATATGGCGTACGATCTTAATAATAACATGCTATTTATGCGATATGTAGGATTGGCTTAAGAACAAAATCTTTCATATTTTATTTGCTGTCTATTTATGGCGTTTTAACGGATGTGACTAGTTTAACAACAATGTCCATCGCGAAGGCCATCGATATCTTTTAGTACACCGTTCAAAAATGAAATCGGATTATATATATAAAAAAGCATGTTGTTGTAATTGTGGCCCGGAAGAGATACTCTATCTTTAACAATAGCCCATACCGTTTCATACCGTTTCAGGGTCAATTCCAGTCACGGGATTTTGCACGCTTTCAGAACAGTGCTCAAGCAATGCAACTTGCATTGACTTCAGTTGTCAGTGCGACAGTGGCTTCAAGACGAGCACGGATGGGGTGAGCTGCATAGTACCCAGTGAGTTCCGTGAAATATATTTCTTATTCTTACCACAATATTTACATATATAGCCGTGATATTGCAACTAATTGCTCTTCGGTTGTTTGGCCGATAGTCAACTGAGTTATGGACTTCACTACTAGTCACTGGATCCATGATGCTCGACCACATTAAAGACATATTATGGACTTGTTTGGGCGCGTGAAATTGATATGTCAGTACTCGGCCGTATTGACAACCTGGGGAATGTAGTAATCAACTAACATCGCCGAAAATTTAAAAAGAAATCGACCACACCACTCCATAGAAAACATCGTCTGAACTATACGCTCAATTGTAAATATTTACATCTCGATTCGGGACTCAACTATCGCCGACAAGCTAACACATATGATTTGGCCATCGAGATTATTCGCATTTAATTAATATATAATAACTAGCAGGGTTACCCGGCGTTGCCCAGGTTAAAGTGGTGTGAAACCCTCTGTGGATATTTGGTGGGAATAGAGAATACTATTGCTCTCAAAGTGTTACACGTATTCTCATAAATTGTATATCCAAATGGCATCACAAAACATGATTCTTACACATGGAATATAAGTAGTGGCTCACCTTGTCAGGTCGGAACGATTATTATTTTGTTTATCGCGTTTAATCCGTCCCACCAATAAAGAAGTATTTATTTCTTTACAAGAAATCCTCTGTATCGGGCAGATATACCCTTGTCATGTATCACTATTGGAGGATCCTGAAAAGTCATGTGCTACGGACTGCGTTTTCCTTTATCTCAGAAGTAACCATATTTGACTGCACACTGTGACTACTATTTTTGAACAGGCCTGCTCTATGTTTCCATATCTCTTGGCATTTGTAAAAAATTTTGTGGAAACTATATTGAATGGGACAGACTCAATCGTGTTATAATATATACATGAGCCATTGTAATATGCAATCCTCTGACGATTCAAGGTCCCTCAGTTTGAATGAATATATGTATCTCTTAAATAGATTGATATAAATATACTTTGAATGCTTTCTTCTGTGTATCTGTGTTGCTAGATCATTATAGGAATGCCCTGATTTCCATCCCCATATAAATATGACAGTTGAGAAGATATAATTGTTCAAGTGACTTAATTCGGTCACCATTTGTCGAGATTGTGAAATTGGAATGCCAAAAACTCCTTAGAACGACATGGAGATGGCCTGGGAGATGACTATATATAACTTTGTTGGATATCGGCGTACTGAACAACCTTATACATGCTTGTGAATCTCCTCTCGCCATCCATAACCCAAACGACCCCAAACGTGATTTAATTCATCATATCATAAAAGAAGAACGTGCATGAATTTGGTGGAATCAGTGCTAAATATATTTGTATCAACTTTGGTGCAACTCTCCTCATGCATGACTTGAACCGCGCCATTTTTGTCATATTTAAACCACGTCTATTAGACTCGTGCATGCATTATATAATGGATATGATTATATATAAGTTTGGTGGTAATCAGCAACTAAACAAATTATTATCATTGGCGAGTATACAAAAATTCGTATCAAATTTAGGGCCACCATTACATATCTCTCACCCAAAAAGTCACCAATTTGGCGCATTTAAGCTACACGATTAGATTATTCGTATCACGGAGAAGAATTTGTATCAGTCAGGTGGAAATCGGCGCTAAACATATTGTTTATCAATGTGTGTGTCCCTCGCACCCTCTAGGCACCCACTTTTGACATCTTTAAACCACACACAGGAGCCTGGAATTTTGTCAAAACCCTCTTTTATTGGCGGAACCAGCATCCGGGACCGCATGGTCACGGAAGGAACGAAACAGAAAATTGTTGCCACCCATTTTGAACTCAACTGTATTCCTACAAAAAATATTTTTTCACTAAAACCTGTTGGTAACTCTTACACCCTAGATGTCAATCTACAACATTCCATAGGTATATTTTTCCAGTTCTTCGAAAATCTCACTGTATTTCGGTAATTTATTTTAAATTCACCAACGAAGACAAATGTGCCGCATCTCCACCACCCGATGACGAATCGACAGTAGCGGAAATAGTACGGAAATATGCGCAAACTTTAAAACTATGATCCGGAGACGGATAGCATGAAAGTATCGTTTCTAATTTCGAAGATAGCTGCTGATTATATGTTTATTACATGACGGAAACTGCTAAATTGTGTCAACTACAATTTAATATATGTAATTCTGCGTCAATCATACGTCTTTTGACTTTGAGAAAAACAATGCCGATGGTGGCTAGCTGTCTTGAATTTAAAAATTGAATTTCCAATTCATGAGCACAGCTAGGCTATAGAATCATATGCATAAAGCCATTCTTTTAGAGTTTTGGTGCTGATTCGTTACGACACACGAGTCACGAGTGACGTATACTATTTAACGATCCTGGTACCGGTACAATTGACAATACTTATAGTTGCTTATTAACTAAAATTTATGTTAGTGAGTTTATCACTAACTCAAATTTATAAACTAGTTATTCGGTAAACCAGTTTGCATTACAACTTGCAAATGCACAAATAAAACGTATACCGTAAAGAATACGCCGGATAATTTTGTGCTCTGAAATTAAAGAATCTTATTACATTTTGTTACTATATTTGGCATATTAATGGCGAGTTTTTGTAACCTACATTAACAACTTTCATTTTGAATTTCGCGAAACTAAACACTCGTTCTATATATGCATTGCCAATATTGTTACCTACCTCAAGAAAAGTTCTACTCTCATCAACTAAGACATATATTTGTTCGTCAGAACTAGTAAAAACAGCATTTTATGTGGAAATAATTCAGATATTCTGGCAACGAATCTGCACCAAAACACACAAAGGAATCGCTTCATGCATAGGCATATATACCAGGCCTCCCCGTGACTCTATATATCTTCTTTTTCTTCTATACTTCGTGATATTCGACCAGTAATCAGTGGGTTGATTACTATTATATGATGGATAGTTTAGGCCTACACAACGGAGCGCGACACAAGCTCCTATGAGAGAGAGCTAGAGAGTTTTTGTCCTTTTATGGCCAATCATTGCAACCAGTAGCATTACAAAGTCAAGTAGTACATAGGCCTACCGGTACATAACGAACATAAAATAATAAGAAGAAAAAACCAATACCACGTGGTCGTGCCATAAATAGAAATAAATTATATTAAAAATATTTGTACTAATTACCATTCAGTCAAATGAAGAATATCTTCTTGGGCAGTCGTCATTTTCATCAGATGATAACAGCAGACACAGAATATCAGGAAATACAAAAACTTTCAGGAAAATACACAAAACATCAGGATAATATCTTCAAAAACGCGCATAATATGACGGAAACATAAACCGATTTAAGTTTTCTGGCGCCTAAGTTCGAAAAACGCACGCGCTTTCAAATATTTTTGAATTTCGCGGGCTTTAAGTATAGGTTTATATTTTATTTCGTTCCGACTTAGTTATTCCGGAAAAATGGTTTTGCGCCGTTTGTCATTTCCGATTCGTCATCGGGTGATGGAGATGCGGCACATTTGTCTTCGTTGGTGAATATAAAATAAATTACCGAAATACAGTGAGATTTTCGAAGAACTGGAAAAATATACCTATGGAATGTTGTAGATTGGCATCTAGGGTGTAAGAGTTACTAACAGTTTTTAGTGAAAAAATATGTTTTGTAGGAATACAGTTGAGTTCAAAATGGGTGGCAACAATTTTCTGTTTCGTTCCTTCCGTGACCTGCGGTCCCGGGTGCTGGTTCCGCCAATAAGAGAGGGTTTTTGACCAAATTCCAGGCCCCTGTGAACCACACAATTAGACCCCTGATATCATGGAGATTATTATTTGTAAGTTTGGTGCTAATCCGCGATTAATCAATTTTTTATCAAATTTAGAGCCCACCCACCCTCATCTCTCACCAAAGCAGCACCAATATGACGTCTTTAAAATCACATGATTAGATTCCTCATATCATGGATAAGAATGTGTATCAATTTGGTGGATATTGGCGCTAAAAATATTGTGTATCAATTTTGGTGCCCCTCTCCCTTTCGGTGCACCCCTGACTCGAATGACGCCACTTTTGACAGCTTTAAGCCACACCATTAGACACCTCATACCATGGGGATGAATTTGTATAAGTTTCGTGGCAATCGGCGACTAAACCAATTCTTATCAGATTTAGTAACCACCCACCCAGCACCCCCCAAATCTCTCATCCCAACGACACCAATATGGCGTCTTTAAATCACACAATAAGATTCCTTGTATCATGGAGAAGTTCTCAGAAGAATGTGCATCAATTTGGTGGAATTCGGGGCTAAAATTATTTTGATCAATTTTGGTGCCCATTTCCCCTTCCGGGCATCCCTGACGCGAACGGCGCGACGTTTGACATATTTAAACCACACCATTAGATTCCTCATATTATGGGGATGATTATATATAAGTTTGGTGGCAATCGGCGACAAAATTTTTGTCTGCCCCTCCCCCTTTTCTGCCCCTGACAACAACGGCGTCACTTTAGAAAATTCTAACCCTCGCCATTATCTTTCTCGTAAACAGTTACCCCTATTAGAACCCTTTTGTGCCATCTAGGTGGTCCCCTGTGAATTTCTATAGAACACAGACAGACAGACATTCGCAAATATAGATATAGATGACGTCGTGTGTTTTCAGGGTTAATATTCGTCAAATAAAATAACTACCTTGAGCAAGATTATTCTCAATTTATATTTGATCATCCTACCGGAGTGTTTCACATCACTTTAAACTCTATTGTGACGATATGCTTGACCTCAATATACAGCATGCGGTGCACTTAGGTCCACAGTGCACTATGGTGTGGCTGGCGGGAGGAGAAGTTTGGTTATGTGCCCAACAAGCCCGTATTTGTGATCCATGCAACGGGCGGATAATCCGATTCGTAAATCTGGACAAGTTTGATGTAAACATATTGTATTTATAATCCTGATAACATACATGTTAATAACATTAATTCAAACACAAGTAAATATAATAGTGCACAGAATATATAAACGGAATGATTGGAAATCGGATTCAACAACAATTTCAGGAGCTTGATGCCAAGTTTGTTCGCAGCATGTCAATGATTATGGAATCTCGGTGGTTTTTGTGTACTAAACACTCATTGATGAGTAGTTTTTCCGAAGGAAATGTTCAGATAATAAGTTCAACAAACGAATATGTTGAACTTATTATCTGAACATTACCCATAATAAATAGAACTCCTTCTGCACTTTTATTAGCTGTCGTCTGCTTATATTACTTGTACATCCCTTCAAATCAATAACAGACCATTCCACTTTATACTTTTATGACTGAATGAAATAATCAATTTATAGGGTAAAGAAATGGTTAACCATCTACGTTGTCTTAATTCCTCCGCGAATTTAAAGTGATGTGAAACACTCCGGTAGGGTGATCAAATATTAATTGAGAATAATCTTGCTCAAAATAGTTTTTTTTTTTACGAATATTAATCCAAATTGAAAACACGACGTCTATTAATTAAATGCAAAGACTTTCGAGGCGAAATCATTTGTGTTAGCTTATCGGCGATAGTTGCTTCCCGAATCGAGATGTAAATATTATACAATTGAGCGTAGTTCAGACGATGTTTTCTATGGAGTGGTATGGTTGATTTCTTTAAAATTTTCGGCGATGTTTGTAGATTACTACATTCCCCAGGTTGTCTTAGCCTCCGAGTACTAACATATCAATTTCAAGCGCCCGAACAAGTCCATAATATATCTTTAAAAGCATAGCGCCGGGAACGATAATTCTCAGCAAAACTAATAGTCACGTAGTAACGGATACGACGTCAAATGGGGGCATAATCGAGCGAACAAATAAAAATGCTGTCACACATTACCACTGTCTGGAGTAAACTACATGCAAACCCACATATAAAATAGTGGGTCTGAAGAACTTTCAACGAGTTTTCATTTCCCAACGCTGGGATTCCATGTTAGTGGCGCCAACCATAACTCACTATTAGTATAGCACCAATTTCTAAAGGATCCCAAATCGTAACGATTAACGTAACTGGGGAAATGCCAAAAGCCTCCGAGAAATGAAACGTTGGAGGGAATACGATAAACGCAGTTAATCTGAATTTATGTTTATTAACGCCACCGGTGTTTACTGTTCTACAATTTTTTTGAAATCTGTGGTCCTATGGGGATTTTATAAATAGATAATTGTTATTTCCGGTTATTTTGGGACGCGTTAAAGTTGTACTGCGACCCCGAGTCCGGTAAAAGCTGTAGTTGGAATGTCCAAGTTCGTGAAAGTTCTACTGACTATGCCGATGATTTGAGAAGCTTTATTTTTTTGGATATTGTAGAAAGGCTAATCTGGCCGTGTCAAATTGAGCTATAGCGATGGGATATCTCGCAGGACAACACATTTCGAGTTTTCGTGGGGTGTGTATTCGCTGGATGTCTTATAGTTGCAGTATGTAACTATTATGACAGCGTTAATTGCGTTCGATGTTTAGGTATGAACAATGGTTGGGCCATGCACACACGTTTGAAGATTTTATGGCGGGAACACAATTTTTTATCCGCATTAGAAGCTTTCTGGTTTGGTGAATGAAAAACCTGCAGTAATAAGCCGTAGTTTTTTGTAATAATTTGAAGGATTAGTTGTTTTAACGGAATTCTGAGGCGGTGCATTCATGTATCCAATATATTTTATATTATAATTTATATTTATGGCTAATAATATGATCTTGGGGGCGTTACCAGTCTGGGTGAACGTCGACTCTATATTTAAAATGTTGTAATGAATATTTAGGTATGAGTTTACTCAGACTGGGGCGTTACCATTTCTGACTATGGTTTTCTTGTACAGACTGATATTATACCATTACCCAATCCCTGCATCACAGCCTCTCTTGTTGTATACTGTGTGTGTGTATAGGGGTCATAGCATAACAGTTCCTAATTTATATGGCATCAAATTAAACATTGTAATTAACACTTTGCTGTGATTCATATGTTGATAAATGCACGAAACACACTCTGTATATATATCGGAAAGTCTTATTTAATTAAGAGTAAAAAGTCACACTTTCGGACGTCGACTTGTTACAATCATGGACATGATATATAGAGAATCTACAACTAATCAACGAGTAGCGGAATTTACAAAACGAGTCCAGACCTAATTTACTGGACGAGTTTTGTTATTTCCGCTATAAACTGGGGACCAGTTGAAGATTCCATTTATTACATGATCCAAAACATCGACAAAACTTACTTAAATCAACAAATGGGACGCGAAACTAATACCGGCTTCTTTTAGGCATGCTTTTACGTTTCACGTATCTATTCGTTGTTTGCCCGCGTAAAGAAATATTCCCAGATAAATAAAGACTCTTTGGCGCTTTTAATGGCGTATATTTAATGATATAACTTTTCAAACTCTTCATGATAGTTTGTTGGAAAAATATTGGAAGCCATTGTATTTTGAGACGTAGCGTACGGAGTGTTAACAGACGACAAACCGGAAGTCAAAGGTCACCTGGCACTATTTCCTGTTATTAAACGAACGTTTAATATCACAATTTATTAAATGGGTTTATTGAAAGGAATACGGTTAGGATCATGTAATAAAATTAATGATAGTCTTATTAAATAGAGGATATAGAAAGAGTCGCAATTATATACGAACTGTATCTATATCTATATTTGCGAATGTCTGTCGGTCTGTCTGTATGTCTGTGTTCTATCGAAATTCACAGGGGACCACCCAGATCGCATAAAAGGGGTCTAATAGGGTAACTTTTAACGAGAAAGATAATGGCGAAGGTTAGAATTTTCTAAAGTGACGCCGTTGTTGTCAGGGGCAGAAAAGGGGAAGGGGCAGAAAAATAGATTGTCGCCGATTGCCACCAAACTTATATATAATCATCCCCATAATATGAGGAATCTAATGGTGTGGTTTAAATATGTCAAAAGTCGCGCCGTTCGCGTCAGGGATGCCCGGAAGGGATAGGGGCACCAAAATAGATCAAAATAATTTTAGCGCCGAATTCCACCAAATTGATGCACATTTTTCTGATATCTTCTCCATGATACAAGGAATCTTATTGTGTTTAAAGACGCCAAATTGGTGTCATTGGGATGAGAGATTTGGGGGGGGGCGGTGGGTGGGTACAAAATTGATAAGAATTGGTTTAGTCGCCGATTGCCACGAAACTTATACAAATTCATCCCCATGGTATGAGATGTCTAATGGCGTGGCTTAAAGCTGTCAAAAGTGGCGTCATTCGAGTCAGGGGTGCACTGAAAGGGAGAGGGGCACCAAAATTGACACACAATATTTTTAGCGCCAATTTCCACCAAATTGATACACATTCTTATCCATGATATGAGGAATCTAATCGTGTGATTTTAAAGACGTCATATTGGTGCTGCTTTGGTGAGAGATGGGGTGAGGTGGGCACTAAATTTGATAAAAAATTGTTTAGTCGCGGATTAGCACCAAACTTATAAATAATAATCTCCATGATATCAGGGGTCTAATTGTGTGGTTTAAAGATGTCAAAAGTGGGGCCATTCGAGCCAGGGGTGCCTAGAGGGTGAGAGGGGCACATATTGATAAACAATACACATGTGTGTTTAGCGCCGTTTTCCACATGATTGATACATATTCTTCTCCGTGATACGAATAATCTAATCGACTGGTTTAAATGCGCCAAATTGGCGCCTTTTTGGGTGAGAGATATGCTATGGTGGCCCTAAATTTTATACGAATTTGTATACTCGCCAATTTTCATAAATGTTATATATTCATCTCTATAATGAGTCTAAGTGTGTGGTTTAATGATGTCAAAAGTGGCGCCGCTTGAGTCCGAAGTAGGGACCGGATGGTCACCAAAAACTTATAAAAATAAGTTTAGTGCCAAATACCATCAAACTCTTACACGTTCTTCTCAAATGATACAATTAATCAAATATTTGCGAATATCTGTCTGTGTTCTATATATAACTTTAAGGGTACAATCGACATGGCACCAAGGCAGTCTAATGGGAGTAACATTTTACGAGTAAGATAAAGGTGCGGGTTAAAATTTTCGAAAGTGACGTTGTTGGTGTCAGGGGTGGGCTATTTTTAGCGCAGATTTCGATCTAATAGATATATTATTCTTCTCCGTGATACGAGGAATATAGACGTGTGATTTAAAGACGCGAAATTTGTTCCGTTTCGGTGAGAGATTGGTGGGGTGGTAATAACTATGATAAGAATCTGTTTAGTTGCCGATTACCACCAAACTTATATATAATCATCTCCATTATATAATGCATGCATGAGTCTAATAGACGTGGTTTAAATATGACAAACGTGGCGCGGTTCATGTTATGCATGAGGGGAGTTGCACCAAAGTTGATACAAATATATTTAGCACTGATTCCACCAAATTCATGCACGTTCTTCTCTAATGATATGATGCATTAAATCACATTTGGGGTCGTTTGGGTCATGGATAGCGAGAGGAGATTCACTAGCATTTATAAGATTGTTCAATTCGCCGATATCCAACAAAGTTATATATAGTCATCTCCCATGCCATCTCCATGTCGTTCTTATCAGTTTTTGACATTCCAATTTCACAATCTCGACAAAATGGTGACCGAATTAAGTCACTAGAACAGTTATATCTTCTCAACTGTCATATTTATATGGGGATGGAAATCAGGGCATTCCTATAATGATCTAGCAACACAGATACATAGAAGAAAGCATTAAAAGTATATTTTTATCAATCTGTTTAAGAGATACATATATTCATTCAAACTGAGGGACCTTGAATCGTCAGAGGATTGCATATTAGAATGGTTCATGTATATATTATAACACGATTGAGTCTGTCCCATTCAATATAGTTTCCACAAAAAAAGTAACAATTGCCAAGAGATATGAAAATGTAGAGCAGGCTTGTTAAAAAATAGTGGTCACAGTGTGCAGTCAAATATGGTTACTTCTGAGATAAAGGAAAACGCAGCCCGTAGCACATGACTTTTCATGATCCTCCAATAGTGACATCTGACAAGGGTATATCTGCCCGATACAGAGGATTTCTTTCATTTTTTAGAACAGACTCATCGCCTAACATAAACAACTCAAAATCTCGCTGTGTCTGGCACGTGTAGCTGCTATACGGGCATAACATCATTTCTTTAAAACTGAAAATGATTAGCCAGTATATAGCACCATAACAGAGGAACACCTGGACATATCTTTAAAACATCTGTATCTTCATGAAGATATGATAAACTAGATTGATTGATTTATTGATTGATTGATTGATACATCTTTATGTAAAACACAATTGTCGTCTTTTGTTTTTTCGAACTAATCTGTTTATGATGTTCATGCGTCATGCTATAACGTCTGAAGTATACGCAGTTATAAATACATAAATACTTCTTTATTGGTGGGACGGATTAAACGCGATAAACAAAATGATAATCGCTCCAACCTGACAAGGTGAGCCACTACTTATTTCCATGTGCAAGAGTCATGTTTTGTGATGCCATTGGGATATACAATTAATGAGAATACGTGTAAAACTTTGAGAGCAAGAGTATTCTCTATTCCCACCAAATATCCACAGATGGTTTCACATCACTTTAACCTGGGCAACGCCGGGTAACCCTGCTAGTTAGTTATATAACCGAGTGCAATTATTCGATTCGGGCCGAGCTCTGTGATGATCGAATCGAATTTTGTGGAGGTTACCGCTTAACCAAATCAGTCCAACATGGCCTCCAGGGATATGTTTATCAAATTTTAATGATGGTAGAAAAGTATCAAAAATTTCACAAAATTTGCAGAAAACAACTAGAAATCTTATCATGTGTAGTAAATAACACTATACTGGTAGCAGATTTTTAAAATTATGTGGCACTTACTTACTTACTTGCTTGCTACATGGAAATGTGTTTTGCCATATTCTCTCAGAAGTTGCCAGAATTGGAGTATGGGAAATGTTATTCTTACAATTAACAATCAAAGAATTCCGATGTTTTTGATCATTACATCATTAGCATGACAGAGCAAAACTTATGTGTCCGGATAATATAGATCTGCGCTGCATCTACCGACAAGTTTCCATGGAAATACAAAATTAAATCACATTATGCTGATCCATCTAATCCCTCTGGTTAATTATCATAAAACAAATCATGCAATCACCCGTCAATATTAACGTAAAGTGTTCCCTAAAGAAAGGAGATTAGTTGTTATAACATCACCACCATTCCAGACATGCAATCGTATTAACTGCCTATTGATACAGGTGTTAACTTACCCTTACTTGCATTAAAAAGCCGCAACTAGAAAACTGGTTCGTGACAGGCAGTTTAAGCAGCCAATTTTCTAAATTAATATATTTTCTTATGGAAATGAACTCAATTGCCAAAACTTTTGCCAAATGAGAATATTTTTTGCCAAATGTGAATTTTTTTTTTTATTTTTGGCAAGGGACAGAGCGAATACTGCATACACTGCTGTTCATATTGACAGAATGCTTGTCGTTTTTTTTTGCAGGTGCTGTGAACATAACACAAGAATGCGAAATGGACATCCAATGTCCAGATCATGCTTCCTGCCAACATAAGACGTGCTCGACGAAAGTTTGCGTGTGTGACGACGGACATACACCTTCTAGTGATACTTCATTCTGCCTCGTTGGTAATTATTGTGTATTAACCCTTCCATGACTGGAGCTTCCTGATTTTTTTAGAAAACCCTGTGCCAATGCATTCTCTTATATATGCGAGTCTCCCATAGGGAGACTCGCATATATAAGAGAATACATTGGCATGACAATATTTACCTTAACCTTGTAAGCAAGTGCATTCTCTTGTATATGCGAGGCTCCCTATATAGGATATTTTCCTGACTTGTACATCACAGGCCTTGCTGGTAGGTAGGCTATTGTGAATTGATAGGTAGTTATGACTGGCCATCGGCCCGGGAGGAACAACATGATCCACTTGACCGACCATGTAGTCCAGTGCATTTATGAGAAAAAAATGCCACACCCGGAACTAATTGCAACAGAATTTTTTTTTGCTGGAATAAGTACATAAACCCTCCATAAACAACATACTAAAAATCGGCAAAAATCGGAAAAAGGGAAATTGGTGAATTTCGTGAAATAAATTAGGGGAAATTTGGTCAAATCATCAATTTATGGATTTTCATGGATGCATATAAGAACAATCAAATTCACAAATCCTACAAATGGTATGTGTATTGTGTCGACCTCAATTTCCTGAACCCAGTACTGAAAACCAGTCCCAGATTCATTACGTATTTTTCGAGTTGTGTGCCTTCAAAAACGCGAGTTTACCTGATTTTGGCCCATTTTCGGGGCCTCAATTTCAAAGAATGAGCCAAAATGCCTTATTTGTGATTAATTATTAAAAAAACTAGAGCAAACTGAAGGGATTTTTCAGTGGTATAGTAATTTCCTCACTAGATTAAACACAAAATATGATTAATATGTGTATCTATAATTAAGAAGAAGATTATATTCTCAAACAAAATGTGTGTTCCATTGTATGGACCTGGCCAATTTTGCCTCTGACACTGAACGTGTGTGATGAAATGCAATATTTGAGGTCATGTAACTCAATAATATAATACCCATATGCCATGCTTTTCTTATAACCTTTTATGTATGTTGGATTGAACAAAATGTAAAGGTATTAACAGGACATTATTTAAGAAAATCAACTTATGGCCCTTTGAATACTTAGTTTTAGCTTGTTTCCAAAGATGCCAGTTTGAGGCATTTTTGTCCAATCTAAAAGGTTTTGGGCCATAAAAACAAAAAACAATGGGTGTTTTAATGTGTAAAATTATTTGAACTTTCCTCCCACAACAATTTAGTGATAAAAAATTAGCCTTACATTGGTTATGCCATAGTATTTCACTTGATTTCTTTCATTTTTCAGGAAACTGAACAAAATGCAATCTTATCACCAAATTACAGCCATTTCAGACACAATGTTGTTTTCTTCCAGTTTGTGTACATTCCTGTTGCATTATAAAACTGCTTAATACATTATCGGACGTTGATTTAGAATTTTATGGTTATGTTGTATAAAACAATCTCAAAATAGCCAATTTGACATTTCACTGCCAAATTATGACAAAAAATATTATAGCTCTGTCAATAAACATAAAAAAAGGAAATATGAAATTATGTATGAAAGAACAATGTAAGCAGAAACTGTTAATATAAAGTTTTCTGCTTCAAGATGCTTAATTTTAACAGATTTTGTTGATATGCTTTCCCCTACCCCATTTTTCTGCCGTTCAAATTTGGAGTATGTTTCCACAATGATGAGTGAAATCCAGTGAAATTCATTGGTATAGCCATTGAAATGCTATTTTCTCAACAAAAAAATTATTTAAGAGGACAGATCACATAATTTTACACAATAAACTTTCGTTAATTTTTCTGAATATGCCTAAAATCCTTTTAAAATTGACAAAAACGTCCCACAATTGCATTTTCGGAAAAGAGGCTAGACTAAGAGTTCATAGGACCATAATTTTATTTTCTTCACCAATGTATTTGGAAATTCCTTCACAATTTGTTCAATCTAGTATTCTCAAAATGTTATGAGAAAAGCAGAGCATATGGATATTAATTTATTGAGTTACATGACCTCAAATATGGCATTTCATCACACGAGTTATGTGTCAAGGCAAATTTGGCTAAGTCCATACAATGGAACACACATTTTGTTTGAGAATATTTTATTCTCCTTATTCATAGATGCACATATTAATCATATTTTGTGTTTTATCTAGTGAGGAAATTACTAAAACAGTGTAAAAGTAATTAATTTTGCTCTAGATAGTTTTTTAAATAATTAACCATATAATACGGCATTTGGCTCATTCTGCGAAATTAAGGCTCCGAAATCAGGTAAACTCGCGTTTTTGAAGGCACACAACTCGAAAAATACTTAAGGAATCTGGGAATGGTTTCCAGTTCTGGATTCAGGAAAATGTGGTCGACAAAATAGGCATGATATTTGTAGGACTTGTAAATTTGAATTTTTTATATACATTCATGAAAACCCATAAATTGATGATTTGACCAAATTTTCTCAATTTTTTTTCACGAAATTCACTAATTTCCCTTTTTCCGATTTTTGCCGATTTTTAGTATGTTGTTTATGGAGGGTATATGTACCAATTCCAGCAAAAAAAAATTCTGTTGCAATTAGTTCTGGGTAAAACCATAAATGCACTGGACTAATGGTTCGGCCCGGTGAGAGAACATATTGAAATTTGATAATGAAAGTTCTAGCATCTACACTGGCCTCAAGTTTCTCAAGTGTTGGAAATAATTTCCAACCCGACACCACCTAAGGCTGTAAAATTTCCAACTGTTATTATTTCAGTGCCAAATTTTTAATAAAAGTAGAATGATATGTAAATGTTGACCAAAAAACAACAAATTCCCCACTAATAACTTGTTGGAAAATCAATAAACGTGAACAATTTTCAATATGTGTTGGTGTGAAATTTCCAGCTGTTGAAATGTTTGACCAAGTTGGGGTGAGACACCTTCTTTGAACAAATTCTTAACAAGCTCAATTTGGCATCGTTGGAAAGAGGAGATCTTCGTGTATAATATGTCCCAAACTCGCTAAAATCCCTTTTGGGAACAATTTTATACAGTGCCCAGAATCGGGGTGGGGGTCTGGCGTAAATTATGAAGTTAATTATACGATATGTTGTGGCATAGGAATTACGTTGTTATACAAGTATGTGTGCCATTAGAGCGCGGGTGCGAATAGAGTGATACGAACAGAAAATAATACAATCGCGGCCATGAAATGGCTGTCAAAATGGCCGCAACTCCAAGACATGCCATGACGAAAGCAACATATTGGATAACCACATAGGAGTGAAAATACGTATTGGCAATATACAAGCCTGTTCATAAGTATCTTTAAAGTTACACAGATAATTAAAACAGATCCATCGGAAGGATTTAGCGGTCACTGCAACGCAAGTCAACACCAATGGTTTATGTCTTTAAAGTTTGGGTTTTCTCTGCTTATCCAACATCCAACTGTCGGGCCAACATATAATAATTTTTGACTTGCAACACATAAAATAATGTTTCGCCACACAGTGCAAGGTAGTTTCATTCGGCATTGTGATTAATGTAACAGAGAATTTGAAGTGCATACCGTTGTGCTATAAAGACAAGTTACATTTCTGGAATTGATTACACTCTCTGTGATATTGTATACCATACATATATGTCCCAATGCGTATCATGCTGCAAAGAAACACACATCTCTTCAAAAGATTAGAGCCATATCTCACCAGAACAAAGAGAGTTTATGTAAGAACAATTTTCACGTTGCTACCAAAACCGGTTTATTAATTGACATTTGTGTTCAAATTACTTCAGTCGCCACTTTACAACTGGAATATACTGCCACGCAATGCACACATTTAGTTTCCAGTATCGTTTTCTTTTAACATATCTTGCCAATACCACCCACGTAATTGTGCTAAATATCAGGTGATCATCGTTTAAAGCTGTTATTTCAGAGTTGAACATTACGAAATGTGGCTATTTGTGTGTTGTGTAGAACAAATATATGCAACATTCGAGAGAAGGGGTAAACGCGTTGATGCGGTTGCATAGATCGTAGTTATGTTCGCGTATATGTGGCTTTGGTGAATATATCCAATTATAATTAGCTATAAACAGTCTCCGCCGTGCAGTGTATGCAAACACTTTTGGTCAAATTAGAATTTATTTAAGATAGTCTATGGTAGTCCTTTGTATTTTGATAAATTGCTTTCATAATATACCACGGTATGCGGCTGATACGGACCCTGGCTCTTATGGACCCTGGCTCTTACGGACCCTGGCTTTTAGGGACCTCGGCTGATACGGACCCTGGCTTATATGGACCCCGGCTGTTACGGACCCTGGCTTTTACGGAGCTCCGGCTCATACGGACCTCATTCAAATTAAATTAAAATTTATTTTATTTATTTATGTTTTATTTATCTTCTAAATTTTGTATATCTTTTAAATTTACCTTTCACTTTTTTACTTTCGGATTATTTCGTTTTAACTTTAAATTATATTTATGTTTGTTACTCACTAGAACACGAGGTATAACTGACTTATTTCCGTTGTGTTCTGGCTTGTAAACATCTATTGAATGGTGTTCATACCTGAACATTAAAATGATAGGATAGGATAGGATAATGTCATTCACAATACATAGTATACGTGAAAATAACAAAATACAAATAGATATAGTAGACTAAATATATATGTATATTGTCAGGGGTGACATAGTAATTCCTGTCATCACCAAGGGATACTGAACACTAATTTTTGCCATTTATGGGACCATCTCATATTATACCCATATTATGAAACAAATGAATAAATATGAGCCATGGATGAGTGCAAAATACACTCATGTGCTCTACTTTATAGAACGATGCGAAGAAAGGCAACAGAAAGCTAGTATCCAGTGACCGCTATATGCTTTGTTTACAAGCGGATCCAGAAGAAGATATGCATTTTGTCAGTATTTTAATTAATTTTATTTTAATTTATTTAAATAAAGAAAAATATACCTAATTAAAAAAATTTAATTTAATTTGAATTGAGGTCCGTATATGAGCCGGAGGTCTGTAAAAGCCAGGGTCCGTAAAAGCCGGAGTCCGTATAAGCCAGGGTCCGTGCGTGCCGGAGGTCCGTAAAAGCCAGGGTCCGTATCAGCCGGCATTCACATACCACGATGTATTCTTGTGATAAAAGCGAAATGTTCGTGTTTCATCACCGGATAATAGGATCTTCACATTTTACTCAGTGCTATGCATATCTCTCATATCGTTCGATAGCAGTGCATTTTGACAGGTTTGATGTTGTAGACATAAAAATAAATGATGATCGGTCACAATGGTGTCACTTCTCTGACTACATGTATTTCCGCTTCTTGAAAGGGTCACCGAATGAATACATCCTTATTAAATATCATTTTAAAAACTGTTTAATTACACATATAATCACACGATTCAAGATAAAAAAGTACACATAAAACAGCGTTATTTTTCAGTTTCTGGGTGCCCAAAAGACCAGATTTAACAGTTGCATGAGACCATGTTTTCGATTGCTCGCTCATGGGCTTCATTTGAGAGAATTCTTACATCTCCAATTAAAAGTTTCTCTTATTCTCTGCAATGATTATTCCTCGAATAATTCGAACGATTTTTTCACTCTTATAGGACTAGCTATTAAATTTTTGCAAAAAATGTAAATTTCATTCCGATTTGTCATTTTGGAAGCCATTTTGGGGTATAAATTAATTCTACATATATGGTTTACGACTAAGCATTGTTTGTCACTATTTAAATGCAATACGAATTTGGCATTAATTGGTGCGTTCCGATACCAACAGCCATATTGGACGCCATCTTAAATAGAGAAATTTTCCCAAGCCGAATGTTTGGGTATGTTGTTCCCCAGGTTCTGTCCGACAAAATGACACGAAAACAGCTTAACAATTTGTTCTAGGTACAATGCTTCAACGACCAGACCATTATCTGACCTATTCAACTCTGCGTGGTACTGTGACCAAATCAATTTACTACAGTGATAACCTGTATGTACTGACAATTGGCATCTATAACGTGTACTATTACTATCACATGAATTCGTTTCTAAAATTCACTCCTCTTCCAGGTGTTGGGAAAGGCGAGACTTGCAACTCAACACATAAGTGCGATGCCTTTGGTCTGGATTGCGACACAAATGGGAAGTGTAACTGTGTGACATCCATTTTTCAAGACAGCGCTGGTGGACATTCGTGCGATCCCATTCACACATCAGGTTATGGCCAACATTGCGACGAGACAAATTTTAACACATTCAGATTTTGCTCACTCCTGATGACGTGTAATAACAGCTCATGCCAGTGTCAAGATAACAACAGACCCGCAACATCAAATGATAGGAGATATATAGGAGTTCCGTTTATAGCATACTGCATTCCAGATATAACACCATGTGAGTTTTTACCTCAGCATGACAAAGACATAGACAGCGACAGTTATTGTCTTGGGTTGGCGTCGTCGTCCGTCCGTCCGTCAACAATTTCCTTTGGCACACATACAGACCACATCCCTCATCCGATCATTATCAAACTGTATATGCAACTTCTGGGTGACTTCTAGATGAAAGCTATTGATTTTTCAGAATTTCGTCAAAAAGCCGTCTTGATTTTCAAATTTAAATCAATAGGCGTACATCACAGCCCGTATTTGTGGAGAACTGTTTATTTTAATTTACAGCCATGCCATAGATGGGAGCTATATCGAATTTTAATTAATTTCGATATATAAGAATCATGGCCGCCAGCAGCCATATTTTGGATTTTACTCTTTGTATGACTTAATCGTATGCACACCCAATAGATAAGATCCCTCATCGGATTATCGCCAAAATGCATCTGGATCTTCGGTGTGACCTCCAGATTGGAGCCATCCCTATTTTCTGAATTAAAAAAAGACATGGCCATCAGCAGCCATCTTGGTTTTAAAATTTGAATCCATCGGCAAACCATGCATTTTTCGTTGAAAAACATGGCTACCAGCGGCCTTATTGGATTTTATTCTTTGTGTGACTAAATCCCTTCGGCACGCCTCACATGCCGCATGCCACATCCCTCACCCGATCATTACGAAACTTAATATGTTTTTTCGGGGTGACCTCTAGATGTGAGCTATAAATTTTCCTGAAATTCGTAATGCTCGCCATTTTCGGCCTGCATTTATTTCTTTTTGTTCAACTAGAAAATATGTAGATTTGTTCGTTTGTTAGCTCATGTATCTCAACCATGCGTTAGATATATAGTAACTTAGTAAGCATGTTGGCTGTCAGCAGAGATTTGATAGAAGTGTAAACAATAAAGAACCAATTGGTGTGAACAGGAATGGTCAACGTCCAGTGGTGTTTCTACCTAGGGCACGGCCACGCTACATGCTACTAGTACCTC
Source organism: Siphonodentalium dalli (assembly GCA_032622095.1). NCBI lineage: Eukaryota > Metazoa > Mollusca > Scaphopoda > Gadilida > Siphonodentaliidae > Siphonodentalium > Siphonodentalium dalli. Next base: position 108,770,036 of record CP136065.1, on the reverse strand, counting down.
ACGTTGGGGTACGCATCGGTTGGCAGCCCATAACTTGTGTTTATACAGCTTGTTGTTGATCTTGATAAATCAATTAATGGGCGTAACCTTGTCGCAGTTTTGCCAATTGCCATACACAATCTGTATATTGTTCCTTTATTGAAGGGCTGGGGGAAAATCAATACGATGCCCGGTGCACAACAACAGTGGAAATAACTACCACGACAACAGCAGGAGCATCAACATCAGAAACAACCACAGAACCAACATCAGAAACAACAACAGGACCAACATCAGAAACAACAACAACAGGACCGACATCAGAAACAACAACAGGATCAACATCAGAAACAACAACAGGACCAACATCAGAAACAACAACAACAGGACCAACATCAGAAACAACAACAACAGGACCAACATCAGAAACAACAACAGGACCAACATCAGAAACAACAACAACAGGACCAACATCAGAAACAACAACAGGACCAACATCAGAAACAACAACAGGACCAACATCAGAAACAACAACAACAGGACCAACATCAGAAACAACAACAACAGGACCAACGTCAGAAACAACAACAGGACCAACATCAGAAACAACAACAACAGGACCAACATCAGAAACAACAACAGGACCAACATCAGAAACAACAACAGGACCAACATCAGAAACAACAACAGGACCAACATCAGAAACAACAACAACAGGACCAACATCAGAAACAACAGTAGGACCAACATCAGAAACAACAGGACCAACATCAGAAACAACAACAACAGGACCAACATCAGAAACAACAACAGGACCAACATCAGAAACAACAACAACAGGACCAACATCAGAAACAACAACAGGACCAACATCAGAAACAACAACAGGACCAACATCAGAAACAACAACAGGACCAACATCAGAAACAACAACAACAGGACCAACATCAGAAACAACAGTAGGACCAACATCAGAAACAACAGGACCAACATCAGAAACAACAACAACAGGACCAACATCAGAAACAACAACAACAGCATCAACATCAGAAACAACAACAACAGGACCAACATCAGAAACAACAACAGGACCAACATCAGAAACAACAACAGGACCAATATCAGAAACAACAACAACGGGACCAACATCAGAAACAACAACAGGACCAACATCAGAAACACCAACAGGACCAACATCAGAATCAACAACAGAAGCATCAATATCAGAAACAACACTAGAAGCATCAACGTCGTCGGTGATCACTCCAACACAAGGTGGGTGTTAATAATGATAACTAGGGACTCTACACTACCCGGTATAACAAGTGCATTGTAGCCTCCATCCAATGATTGAATGGCTATATGCAGTGTTGGTTCAACGTACACGAACAGCAAAATTCTATGACATAATTGTATTCGAATGCAAAGCATCAAACAGTAAATATACATGTTCTTGGAGCATCAGAAAAATCTCACAATGTGTTCATAAACAGACACCACTTTACGATGCAGACGTGTATTGTCTGTGTTTTACATCATAGTGTATAAAATAGACCCAAACATAACGAAGAGACCAACTTATTGGAGTTGGAATTTACTACGGTTATTTTATAGACTTCCGGTTACTTAGACAGTAATTTTCAGTTTCCAATTTAATGCGTTATAGATCAGAATTTACCTATATACACCCTCACATTATGTCTACTCCCTCTATATGTATTCACATATATAATGTTGGTCTGCTAAATCAATCGCATATTTGAATTTAAGTCGCCACTCATTGAAAGGGGTACTGTACACAAAATCCGGCCATTTTTTTTAGCCATCTCCTATTATATACCAACAGAAAATATGCAACAAATGAATGAACTTGAGCCATGGGCTAGTGCAAAAATACACTCATGTGCTCTATGAACTCTAAACTTGTATTTAAAACTATATTGTGGAGAAAGTGTTTGTTTACAGTTATTCTTCTAAATGAAGCCCAACAGCTGGAATTTATTTAGGTGGGTGTGATAAACATAGACAGCAGACAAGGGTTTTTTTTTATCAATTATTTTCTTCTATTTGTCAGCAAATTTAATTTTCAAGTGGAAATGGATGGTACTTTCAACGTTCTCATGGTTTCATTTCTAGCAGTTATGTAAATATAACTCAGGTCACAGAGTACAAACCAGAACTTACTATTTTATTATAATCAGATGTGACTATACATATACAACACGCACACATACAAAAACAATAATCAACCACGATATTTAGCAGATACCCCGTGTGGTGGAGTCAAAGTTGCAGTGAGCGATATGACACAATATAACAAGACACAATAAATTAGTGTATAATAGAGTAGGCCTACATGTACCATTTATGTTGGTCCTCGACATATATATTATGGGGAAAGCCAATACCGATAAGTTGGACATCCCATGTTGCGATTTTAAGTCATAAGCCCCGAATCCATCTACAAATCATTTACTTTTAACAGCACTGGGAGACAACTGTAGTCACACAATGACTTGTATTGAGGGACTATGTTTTGAAGCTGATTGTAGTCAACCAGATAATCAAGCTTTCAAATGTGCCTGTGACATTGGCTATCGTGCAGTGAACAACGTGTGTAAAAAAGGTAAGTAAATCTATTTTGGGTTCGGCATGTGTCATCGCCGTATCCAAATAAACGGTACTACGATAAACATACACTGCTCCAATATGGACAATATGAGTCGAACAAGCAAACGTGTCCGAATCTAGCAGCGCATTAGCTTGTTGTCCAACATATATCGGTATGTGCAAAAATACTGTAACCGCAGATACAGAATTTTTGCAGCCCACCGACGAAATGTGATATGAAATATATAGTGCACTGTGCATCTTCATTTTCAACACTCAAGCAGTGTTTGTGTAAGGTACTTGTGTACATTAGATATATTTACATGGAAAATACATGAAATCGCCATATCTGTTAACCTAACTTTTCGTCCAGTGTGTCATACTCTAAATCCTGTTCGGTGATTGGTCAACTGCCAATTTGGTCATGCGTATCATATCCCAATAAAACACACCATAACATGAACCGATTTCGTGTCTTATTGACCTATAAATGACTAGAACGGTCGGTGGAATACATGTACGTGTTTAAGGTCGCGACCATGAACTAACCGATCAATAATTCACAGTTAGAATAATGCATGATATATGTTATATTGCTGCATGGTATAATATCCCAACTGCAAACACATTAAAAGCAATACAGCTGAGTTTATAGCAATTCATAAGGAAAAATATAAGTAAGGAATATGGCTTTGAATGTGTTTTATTGAGAGGTATCGATGTGGTCGTTGGAGTACATTTAATGTGAACCCGTTCGGGTTTCACACAACGGCCGCAGTGCTATACCATTCAATAAAACACACTCATACTACATCCACTGCTTAAATAATTACACCCCTCAACATTCATATAATTTGCGCCCGCAAAAATTACAAATCACGATACTGTTCACACTCAGGTTTGTCAAGCAATAAATGAAGCATCAGCTTCATAACAAGGAATGAACCCATCTATACGTCACCTTAAGTCGACCACCCGCTCGTCGCGTTTTGTTATATTTGGCGCACGTTCAACTCGAGTTGTCGGGGTTTTCAATCAGCTGTTTTGACGCCGGTTTGGTTATATTTTTTTTTATTATTTTGGGCTCATTTGTGTTGCGATATCAATTATCTCCTTTAATACTGGCAGAGATAGAGATATTTCAGTTTGATTTGCAGTAAATTTACTGGTATATGATTATAAGGAATGATTGGAAGATCGATCGGGGTCATTGGGTTTTGACCAGCGGAGTAATTAAACAAAGTTCTTGTGAATCGGCATTCATACACTTTCTTTAACCCTTTACCCAACAAACCGGCCAAAAACGGCCAAATAAGGCTGCAACAGCCTAAATTATCTTGGTTCTATCTCAATAAAACCATACAAATATGGATATCATTGGAACCGGCTCATTGACCACATTGTGATGGTTACAGTTATGCCCTGTGCCAATGCATTCTCTTATATATGCGAGTCGACCATAGGTCGCCTCGCATATATAAGAGAATGCATTGGCCTAAAAAAAAACTTTTTTCCATTTTTTCTTACATTCTTTAACAATTTTATAATTTTTAATGTGTTAAGCCAATGCATTCTCTTATATATGCGAGGCGACCTATGGTCGACTCGCATATATAAGAGAATGCATTGGCACAGGGCCGTTATGTTGGGTAAAGGGTTAATTATTCTGCTGATCAAAACCCAATGACCCCGATCGATCTTCCAGTCATGTCATATCTAAATGATAAAAAATAATCGTGGAGGCTATGCCAAGGACAATGGTTCAGCATATATTTCAGGTACAATACCCCTCCCATAAAATATATTAGTACTGCTACATACATATACATATTGATTATCCGAACGTGTCTTTATTGTATTAGCCTCATGTATCGCACCTATGTTCACGTATGTTATATACTTACAGTTGCATATAAATCCATTGGATGCAGCAATGAAACTGTTTGCATGTCAAATGATGCCAGCTGTACAAATGCTTTGTGTTTGTGTCCAGCAACCACATCCTGGGCCCTAGACAGCAATGGCACATATTGCAACTTTATGTACCCACCATACTTTGAGTTCAAGGGCGTTGGCGAAACATGCACGACTGGCACAAAATTTCCTAGGAAAAACTGTGTCGATACAAACTCGGAATGTGTCTCAGAAGGTACAGGGAAAATCTGCCGGTGTGAGAACGGTTTTCGGGAGACGAGTTTAGAAGAGAGAGCGTCGTCAGGGCACGGAGAAGCTTTCTACTGTACCAATCAGAACGGTGAGCTCATCTAATGCTATTAGATAGTTTCATGTGTGTTAACCCATCCTATACTAAATGGATACTTCCATTCAGTTATAATGATGTACATTGGAATGGTCTATTATTAATTTGGAGGGTGTTCAGGATAAATTAGCAGACAACAATCCGACGAAAAGAGAATACAAGAGCTACAGTCATGTATTGAACTTAATATCTGAACATTTGCTAAGGGAACTACACGTCGATGAGTATTTCGTATAAAAACTTAGAAAGGGCTAACAGCTTTCCTTATAAAAAATCACATGAGAAGAAATGACAAATTATACAATTGGTATACTGGAACAACATCGACGTCATGCGTCATAAATGGCGTTGGGCTAGACAATGAATTCTGAACTTTTAAAGGTACTCAATCCGATTAAGCACCCCTAAATTACTATTTCTTTGGCTTCGGGGGTAAACTTATTTGATTCGAGTCGAGGAACCCACCCTTCAAAGCTCAGAGTGATCAGAAAAAGATTTTTGAAATGTGTTAATTTTTGGAGATGTGGGCCATGCACTTCCACGTCTCAAACGGACACATTACGGACAAATTGCGGGTGTAAGATGGACAACTCTAAAATCAAGTGGTTATTATTAACCACTTGATTTTAGATCACGGAAGAAAAACACCCATGGCCTTCAACTTCTCGTGCTATCCTCACGTCATCGCACTCATATATATTTTTTAAATTGAGCAGGAAGCAAGGAGTTCAATGTAAACCTTTATTTTTTTATATAAATTAACCAAAATGTTTAAAATATCAAACTTTGCACACATGGATACAAAGGGGGCGCAGTCCCACAAGTCGCTAAATAATATCTCGCAAATGGAAACTGTTTCAGCTCTAGAAATTAATAAAATAGATATTAACTACCTTGGGCTAACCGAGAGTTATTTCCACTTGGGTAATACCGCGGTAATTTAGTTCTCGCTATTCCAACCAATTATAAGATAGATGCATACTATTCATCCATAAGGCAGAGAGAGATTAATTGTTTATTTGTTTTTATACTTCTATAACACGTGCAGCAATGGCGGAGATGTGTCGATTCCTGATAAACGTGTAATTGTGATTTTAGCAAAGTGAGGCAGGAGTGACCTGCAAAGTTACCTGATTTTATATCTAGGCTAGTTTGTCATTAATTTTGTTTACCAGTGGATGGTCGATTCTACATGTACGTCAATTGATGTGATTTGCCGGATATATTTGCCCTCTTCTCAGTCTGTGTCACGATATCCTTACACCCTGGGTGTGTGTTTCTGTTATTTTTTCTTTTGCTATGCATGATTATTCGTTTTGATTCGTGAACACCCAGAATGATGAAATATAATAATTTTATTCTGTTTTACCCATTGCACATATGTTTTTCCCTTTAAATGCCTTCTTTTCGCAAGAATATTTTTCCTGAGAACATATAGTCCAAAACCATGCTTGTTTCTAGATGATCTAAAATGATTAAAATTGGTTATTACACATGTATGTGACAAATACTCACCAGGATGTAAACTTTGGAAATTTAGACTCCATCACATCTACAATTTTGCTACATCTAATGTTTTTGCTATACAATATATGTTGTCTTCCTAATAAATTTCAGCAACGGTGGTTCCGTCATGTACAGGACGTTTGTATGCTGTAGTTGGCCAAGAAGCCAGGTTTGCTCCACTCATTGAACAAATAAAACGAGGTAAGCTTTATTTATACATTTATTTATCTTAGTGTATCATTTCTGACAGATTAGGTATACTATTGGCCAATTGGTTCGGGAAATATTCCCGAGCAACTGGAGCGTGCATGTTAAAATTAAGCGGACACTGCTCATCGCGCCTATTTAATAACGCAATCATAGATATTATGTGAGATATTCAAAATAAATAATTACCAGCATTCTGTATTCATTGTGTATTCTGACTAGATCGTTCACATCACAGATTTAAAAACCCGCTTGCAATTTTGTTTAACACTGAATTGTTTTTATTTTTTGTTTGCCATTAGCAAATTTGACAAGTGGCAGCGCGAGCCATGCGCCGATTGAATATGCTGCGTACATCGTTACAGTTATGCACTACAACAAACTATATATCAGTAGACATATTTCTCATGATCAACTGATAATAATTACGAATAGGGTACAATGTCACTAGAAATTGTGTTCTTTCTATCAGTTGTCTCTTTCCATATCCGTAGTTATACCATTACGGTTTCTGGTTTTCAACAAAACTCAAATGCATCACATATAAGTTCGAGATCATTTCTCTTATTCTGAATGTGGGAGTTTACTGTGAGATTTTGTAATATTGTAATCGCCATGCATGTGGCCTTGATTTATATCCCTTAGTGACAATCAAATCATTCGACACTGCGAAACACGTGATTTTTGCCAAACACCGCTAAGATCTGATAACATGATTAAGTATAAATTAATCACGACACACAGAACCATATCATCTTACTGCGAGTGGCAAGACATTTTTAACGGTACGATTATCTCACAAACGGACTCGTCGTCAATTATGCGGAAAGGTTTTTGGACTATTGAAAAATTACGACTACAATATTGGCTGTTCGTAATCAGTAGTAGTTCTGTGTCTATTATTTCTCACGTCATTGTTTTTTATGTCAATATTTTCCTCTTGCTTCTAGAAATAGAAGAACGACAGAAGGCGGATTTCTATAAAGTAGTCATCGCTGGATGTGTTGGTGGCGTCGTGATGTTTGCAATGCTAGCGACTGTCGTCCTCTTTGTTCGGAGAACTGTTAGGTATACATATATAGTTCAGTCTAAGTTAACTATAGACCCACATATCTGTATCTGTAGTGGGTACAGTGCAGTAACCAATTCTGGTTTTAGGCGCACTGGGTGGAGGATGAATTTGATTCCGTAGAGGACTGATAGTGCTGTGTCCTCAGGTTTAGTGATTCCATCGTTGCGGAGTGCCTGTAAGAACAACGATGGATCACTGGTGCACACGGTCCGGTCTTCCATTTGGTTCCAGTCATGGATCGTCTTGTTAAAGAACGAATATTTTAATTGGTTACAGCCAGTATACGACGTGGCTTCAAAGCTCTTACATTTTTACGCTCTACTTTTTCGACTATGTTTGTTGTCACACAGTCTACGAATTTTCTGGCTGTGATCTTTCTGCAAGATTTCTTTGGTGTCAGGTAGTCGTTTGCGTTTAGTTCTGGCACCATCCCCTCAACTATCTTGTGAAACTGGATGAGGCGCTGTTCTCTTCGTCGCTCCTATATAGAGGTTGTAGATCGCGGTCCTCTAGCATGGTGGTGACTGATGTTCATTGGCGACTGTAATTGTTCTTTATGAACTCAGCGCTCCTTCGTTGTACTTTATTCAAGATGGTCAATGTCTTTCTTTAAGTGGGGGTCCCATATTACTGCTCCATATTCGAGCGTCGATATCACTGTGGCGATGTAAGCTGTCTTTTTGCATTTTCTCTATAATAGTGGGTCTGATTACTTTATATTTTTCGAACCGCGCGATTCCACGTCAGTAGCACCAATCAGAAATCACTGTTAGTAGACCCATGCAGGATAAAAGTGTCAAATCGAAGCGATTAATTAAAATGACGTGATGTAACATAATTATGGTAAAGCATGCAGGCTTCCAGGAAATGATATTTCGACGAGACTACTACTAGTACTAGTATGCCAGTATGTCTCTGTGTGTTTGTTTAGACAGACTGGGTATGGTTTACAACGCTTGGTGGAGTTTGTATGGCAAGACAGAGATAAAACATTTTCCCATTGCTTTCTCGTAGGGGAGATATGTCTCTATAATTATATGCATATTATAACTACAACAGTATAATGTAAAGTTTATTTTAACTCCGAGTTGTCCATAATTATGGGGGCGATAGCCAATAATATTATACTATACAACAATGCATATAGTCCATTATGGGTGAGAGTGTATGTGGTATCTGTATATACTGTGTAACGTTTGTATCGCTGTTAAATTAAATTGAGGTCAGTAAACACATGAATGTTTTGATTCACTATATGTGACACACTTGTTCGTCAATACAATTGAAAATGTGTACACATAACAGTTGATATAAACGAGATCGCATAATTTTTGCTTATCAGCATGCAGGACTCACCAACATCATAGCAAATTCGTAGGACCACTTAACAATGGGTGTACACAAATATTCGTGTTAAAGTGGTTATTAACTCTCCAGTTCACTATACATTAATTGTTCGATATACCCAACTTTGTTTAGTTTATAATAGATATGCAGAAAAAAGTAAGTTCGATCAAGCTGTCTACACTCAAATAAGCTTTCCATAAACAACATATACGTCGATTGCCGAGTCACCATATCCCTTTCTGAATTAGCGTGGATATAACACGTAAATGAACCGATGTCACAAATCTGGACCAGCGACCAATCAGAAGCGTGCATCTGCCCCGTTTCATCACAGAGCCGATGTATATATGGGTTGGTAGGGTGATACATTAAAGACACATTATGTACTTATTCCGGTCCGATAAATGTATAAGTTTGTATTCAGGTGCTATGTCAACTGGAGGAATGTAACATTCTACTAAAATCGCCGAAAATCTGAAGCAAATCGACCATACCACTCCATAGAAAAGATCGTCTGAACCACGTTCAATTGTAAATATTTACTACTCGATTCGGGACGCATCTATCGGCGATAAACTGACGAGAACGATATCGCCATCGAGAGTCACTGCATTTATTTAATATATAAGAATGATGGTGTGTGTTGTCAACTTGGATATAATATTTGTAAAAATGACTACTTTGAATAAGATTACTCCCCATTTATATTTGATCACCACAACGGAGTGTTTCACATCACTTTAAGCGACGTCAGGTATTCACATCGTACCAGGGTTGTTTATGTTATGAATTTTATGATGCTTGGTCCCCCCCCCCCTCTTTCGCGGAACGAACAAATGAAATTTACCGAGTATGCTTTGTATGTGTTTTTATATAAATCGCGTTCTTCTCATAGTGGCTAATATTGGGCATAAATAGTATATGGTTTATATCTGCATGGCAATGTTAATAGTGTATATGTATGTCATATTATGATATGAGGTCACTAAGTTTAATCTTTAATCACCATATTCTCACTTTAGGTAGAACATGGTGGTCGTGTACTCTTATGTGTTGTTTCTTTATCTGCCCCGTGAACATGCCGTTATTGTATATACATCAAAAGCCTGCAAATTATCAATATCAAAGAAATTCTCTTTGGAATACCATATATCTCGTCCCAAAGAAATAAGAAATTGTTTGACATAATTGAGAAATATATTGTCTTAAATAAGCGTTTGAAAATAATCGAGCTGACAAGTAAGGACTGCAAGTTGATTTAGTATATAATCTACTAATTTTAGTAATTCACTGACTTATGTGCATACTCTCCCACCCGAACACAAGTCCGTTTTTCTTTATCTATCGTATATAGCCTTCCAGAGCAGCAAATTAACACTCGCCAAATAAATATGATTAGAATAACCCCCTTTCGCAAAATCAACGTATTTTGGAACCCTGTTCTATACCAGGTGAAATGAAACTAACAACCACACAACTCCACCAACCCGGGCTAGCAAATCAACCATTACTCATAACAATGGGCTCTGACGGGCATTACAAATTCATACACACAGTACCAAGCATATCAAAAATCATACATGTAAATATGTTCAGCCGTCATCAGTTGTGTGCTTAATTGATTGTATTGGGAGAAGGGCGTCATACGTTGGCAATACTTGTGCCCCGATCCCTTTTGCAGTATTAGACAAATAAAATATGCTTCTTTAGTCGTGTATGTGATAAAGATTTGTAACGGTTGAACCCGGTCTGGCTGAATATATATTAACATGTAGTCGAGCCGATTACGTCAATTTGGCGCGATAATTTAAAACTTAAACTCAACTTTTGTCATGATACTATAACCGACTGTTTTCACTATGTGTTGACAATTTGTTATCTGAACTGAATGTTCGTGTAATCAACAAAGCGTGTCGCATCGAGGAATAACTTGCTCAACTATATGTGGTACTGCAGACGTTTTGATCGACGATGACGCACTGTTAGTAATGTTGTTCAGCTTGGTAGTTTTGTTCGGCGATTACACAATGTTGGTAGTGTTGTTCGGCAATGACATAGTGTTGGTAGTTTTGTGCCACGATGACACATTGTTGGTAGTTTTGTGCCACGATGACAGTGTTGGTAGTTTTGTTCGCCGATGACACAGTGTTGGTAGTTTTGTTCGGAGATGACACAATCAAGACGCAGTCTTATTTTGTTCATACTCACGTAAAAGTTCACTTGGGAACTGTCTTAATAGGCACTAAATAAATGTAAGTATAGATAAACATGACTTGAATTAATACAAATAAACGGACTACGTATGAATGAGTTTAAGTCATATGCGTTGTGGATTGCCACGGTCGAGCAAATTACCAAGCGAGCGTGTAGCTATATCTATAAGAAGAATACAATATCGCTGCACATGCGTGTTGGTGTCTATAGCTCAACATCCGTGAAACGCAACGGGTTAATTGGTCCATGTAGACTCATTGTTCGAGAACATTGACGGGCAATATAACTATAACATAGTAATTATGACGAACACTTGTCACTAAATTACACCATATGTACGACAGCATGCCCTCTATACCATGGTACTGTGATAAGTGTGTATCCAGCCATTGTTGGCGGAACCATTGCCTTAATGTTTATGCCCAATAAATCGTCCTGAATAAATTTGTAAATATTGTTTTACTTTTGACACTGTCTATTGTGGTTGGAATTTTGTTAATCTTAGTCGATTGCTACATAATTTCAGTGAAGACAGTGTTTGGTTACTAACTTATCGGTTTTATTCACTGAAGTAAGTCCATTATATGTATGCGCTGGTGCAGCATTACATATCATGTACTATTGAATTCAGTGCATGCTAAATAACAAAAGTCTGTAAAACGGCTATAAGTATATGAACAAATAGATTGAAATTGTTCTTATTTATACATATCCAATAGACATGCACAATGAAGATAATTATTACGAATAGCTATGTGTAGTCGTAATTTTTTCGGACTGTCCAATAACCTTTTATAGAAATGGCGACTTCAATTCAATTCTTTATTCTCATGACCTATAATACATAGGTATCGAGATAACATTTGTACACTATTTACATATATCATGGTACATATATAAGCATATTATACACATTATTATAAATAAATATAAATAAACACATTATAAATAAATATCAATAAACACATTATAAATAAATATAATAGCACTATCATTGCTATTACGAGCTACTACGAGTCTGTTTGTGAGACAATCGTGGTTGTCGTTGCACTCGCAGTAAGGGGATTGCGGGTCTTCGTGTCGTGATTATTTTGTACTTAATTATGCTGCTATCAGGTCACTGCTTACCGCTTTGTGATTCGCACGATTCTCGTATTTCACGACGACGAATGATTTGATTGCCACTAATAGATAAAAAATTAAGCTCACATATGGCGGGCGCAATTTAAGGACAAAATTTCAGAGTCATACCCCACACATATGACAACGACAACGAATAGAAAGAACACAAATTCTAGTGACGTAGTACTCTATTAGTAATAATTATCTGTTGCAGTTCATTATGCGAAAGGTGTCTTTTAGTTGGGACTAATATAGAAATGTGTTATATTAGTCCCAGCTTTTAGTGATATTTCGCATGTGAAAACAATTGTTATGTAAACGTTACTGTTTCGTATATGGAATTACCGATAAAAAGTCTAACAAATCCAATAATATACCAATGTTAATCAGAACGGTAAACATTGGAAAAGGTCAAAGCATTGAAGAATATCATGATAGCCATATTCATACTAAAATATTTAAATTTTTTGCACGATTACCGATGTATGTTAACAAATCACTCGAACAGTTTTGTTTACATAATAATGGTTTCAACAGGCGAAATTTCGTTGTTGGTGAACTATCAATAATGAATATAAGACCAAAGTTTATCTATTTCTTCATATTCTTCTCAGTGGTGATGTTTTACAGACTTTTATATTTTGTGCGCATTTATCCACTGCGACTGGCTTGGGTCCCTTTAAAGATCCACAATCCGATTTATCGCCCCTAAATAACTATTTATTTGGCTTCGGGGGTAAAAATATATCTGATTCGAGTCGCGGAAACCCACCCATCAAAGCTCAGAGTTATTAGATATCGGTTTTTGAAATCTGATATAGTTCAACACCCGGTATATTTGGTGGCCTGGCAAATATTCGACGAGCCGACCGACATACCCTTCATGTTGGTAATTAATCGATTGTGATAACTAGAAAGCGTCTTTTGAAGAAATGTTATTGTTGTTGTTGTTGGAATCTGATGATATGCGGACCATCGAATCGGATTGTGTGCCTTTAACTGTAATTATGACTTTGCAAAATCTCTCATGTGTATCTTTATTTGTGTTTTTTTTTCCAGAAAACGACGACGAAAGATGGCTTCGACGGAATTTGACACATCTTCGACATCATCTTCAGATCTGGCGTTGTTCAACGGACACGCGTCATGGTCACAAAGACTGGATCCGCTCCATTACTAAACTATTTAATAAGAATCAACCCTTTCTTTACTAAATGGAATATTCCATTCAGCTCTAAAAGTATACGCTGAAATGATATAGTATTCATCTGGAGGGATGTTCAGAAAATTTAAGTATAAACGACAGATAGACAAACAGATCGGACAAGTACAGAATATTTCCTATTCCTATTTGTGGACATGTTCAGAAAATAATAAGTTTAACAAACGGCCTATATATATTTATGGCTGTTGAACCTATTATCTGAATATTTCCCGACGGAACTAACTACTCATCAAGGATTATTTAGTAAAGAAAGGGCCAATACTTAACCATATATCTTATTTTCTTCTATTTCATCTACATTATCGGGTATACAAGAGCAATGGTGTCACATAATATAATACGTATGAAAAATTATAACAGACTTTTGTTCATCCGTTTGCACATGTATACCATATCGTGCATATGCATTACAACAGTTATTGGTGACCCCCCCCCCCCCCCCATCCCACCCGTTGGTTCGGTTGGTGAAGATGCATTGCGCATTGGGTCAACATACTCCACCCAGCGAGGGCGAAGCTGATTTTAATCCTAATAAACGCGGGTTTGTTGTCCACAAAAAGGGATGGTAACCTGATTTGTGTATCTGGCCAAGTTTGCCCGCGGTACGATGCTTCTACGCACAGTCGAGTGATTTCCAGGTGAAATTAACCCTATGCACCATTTTTCCTCAATGTGTAAAACTCATCTCATTTACAGGTCACCCGGCCCGAAGATCCCTATGGAGTTTGTTATCAACTGGATGGGAAATGTTAGTTTTAGGGCGCGCCAAAGGATATAATCATGCAAAGAGTAAAATACAAGATGGCTGCCTTCGGCCATGTTTTGATCGAAACTTGTAAACTCAATAGCCCCCGTTTAGATGTTGTCCCTAATACACCTGTACATTTTCTAACAAGGGTAACAGGGTGTGCCGATAGGCTCAAATGTGAAATCCAAGATGGCCGCTGGCGGACATGTTTTTTTTTTTACATAATTTAGATTAAATATGGTACGATCCCAGCTAGAGGTCGTTCCGAAGTTTGGTGACGGTCGGATGAGGGATGTGGTATGTAGGATGCTCCAAAATGAATTATTCATGCAAAGACTAAAATTCAAAATGGCTGCCGGCGATCACGTTTTTTCAACGAAATTCAGAAAATGTGATGGCACCCAACTATAGTTGTAATCATGAATATCTTCCATCTGGAGTTGATATAAAATATATGCCTGTAAACTTTCAAAACATTTCGCCAATAATTTGGGAGTGCAGAATGTGCCAATTGATTAAAGTGTGAATTCAAAGACGGCCTCTGGTGGCTATTTTTTAAATTAGGGGAATGGTAAGCTCCCATCTAGAGGCCATCCCGAAGATTCATATGAAGTTTGGTGACGATTGGATGAGGGGTGTGCCAGTGGGGTGCGTCAAATGAAATTATTGACGGAATGACGTCGGGGGACGACATCCCATGGCAATAGCTGAAACTTGACTTTGTCAGGTTGAGCTAAAAATTACTAAGATGTATATACAAGATAGCTAAGTTATATATATAAAACATATATGCTGTATATACAAGATATATGCAGTTAGGCTGTACATACGACCTAGCTAAGTTGTAGATACAATTATACATTGCTAAGTTGTTTATATACAAGACAGCTGTTAAGCTATATGCAAGATAGCTATATATAAGTTGTATAGAGAAGATAGCTAAGTTGTATATAGAAGCTATCTAAGTTGTATATACAATGTTTTGTAATGTATTATAATTATGTATTTCTCTTAAAGTACCATCTAATTTTCGAGTGACCGATTATTCTGTTTATAGTGTCTTGGTACACGGTTTTAATAACAATCTATAAAATACAATAATATAAAATAGACTTAAAATACTATAAATCATCACCCTTTGGATAGTCTGTGTCTCAGAATGTGCCCACAGAGTGATAGAAAATATCTGAAATCATAGAAACATTTCCCCCGTTGCGGCTCCCAGAATACAGAATGCAACATATTTCAAACTATAGTTTATTTTCACTGGAAGGGGAATAACTCTATTTCTTTAAGATATAGAGTTATTCCCCTTCCATTTAAAATAATAGACTGTTGAAACTCGAGCACAGACCACAAGTCGGTATCTAAAACATAAAACATACTCACAGTTTATTACACCAAATAAGTTGAAAATACACTGTTTTGGAGCTTCCTCTTTCAAATGGTATGGCATATATTTTATATAATGTAATCTGGGGTTCTAAAATTAAAGTGGGCCTTTATTTAGCCAATGTAACATGACAGGATATTGGTAATACAGTTTATATACACGATGGATTACACACATATATTTACATAATAAACAACGATCTCCAGAGTATCGATCAACATGGCGTATTGTCCGTCGTCATCGATATCATCATCACCACCGCATGCATCGTTGTCATCATCATCATCATCATCAACATCATCATAATCATCATTATAATCACCATACGATCGTCCTAATTATCATTATCATCACCAAACGCATCGTCTTACTCAACGTCATCGCTTCTTGATCATTACTTTTCATCATCATCTTCGTCGTCGATATTGTTATAATCATCGCTATCGTTGTCACATCATCGTCATCACCATCATCATTATAACCAAAATGCCATCATCATCGTCGTCATTATTATCATCACCAAATACATCGTCGTCGTATTTCTCATCGTCATCGCTTCTTAGTAATTTGTTTCATCAACGTCGTCGTCGTTGTTATACTCATCGCCACCATCATTGTCACATCATCATCGTCATTGTCATCGTCATCATCATCATCATCATCATTAATATCGCCATTGTAACCATCATCGTCATCGTAATCATCATCATCATCGTCACTATTGCATTCGTCATCATCGTCGTCACCATCATCACCATGATCATCATGAGCATCATCATTATCATCGTCATTATAGGTATCGTCATCGTCGTCTTTCTCATTGCTTCTTCGTCATAATGTCTCATCATCATCATCATCATTATCATCATCATCATAAAAAATTATCATCCTCATCATTATCAATTACGAAGACATAATTTGGAGGTTCACTGCGCGGATAAGCCATGTGCGTTTAAATTAGATCAGAAGTGGTGGGGTGCATATGCAGAACATGTACGTCATTGAAGGGGAACTGTTGTATACGACATTGATTGTATATTCGGTTAATACTTAATAAACTATTGAAATAAACGAATGAATCGAGAATGCAATGGGCGTTATCATCACCAATCGATCATGTCTGCGTTTTGTATTTATGTCAGCATGTAGATTCCTTATAACAAAGATGCATATTGTCATATAAGAAAGGCAAATATGTAGTAAAATTAGCCTTTTGATGTCGGCATTGTCCGTATAAGTCATGGAATCAATGCTTCGATTATATTAACCTCTCGGCATGTCAATCCTCTAGATTTATTTAGGGTGTGTCGGGCGTATAGTTATTTCATGGATCAGGAATCAACAATCGATATATAGGAGTTCACTTATCGACTATATAATTGTACATTATACCAGCAGGCCCCAAGAGTTATACGTCGGGAAAAATCCCAGGAATTTTGGATATTTGACTTCCTAAGTAATCTTTCGAACGAAGAACGGACGTTTTCTCTACGTGGACTATATCACCGGTAGGCATGGATATAATTGTTATTGAAAATATAGTAAAATTCGTAACGATTGAATACTCATTTTGCCAATGTATGAACAGGTGCGTAGAGACGAAGGGTGATATTGCGTCAGAAAAGTTAACAAGTATATATATACCCCAAAATACGTTTGCTCGTTTGAAAGAGCGATAGACAGCACTTTTATTTTCTTATAATAAATTGAACAAGAGCCATGCAATAGAAAAGCCGCGAAATAGAAAACATGACTCTGCGTTGTAGAAATATAAACACTCATGAAAAGTACGTCCCTCCATCACATACTGTATTTTATTTAAACTCATTGCTGTTTATTGTTGCGAAATAGACCAAATACAGAAGATTTCAAAACTTTAAATAAAACATAAATTGTGACTTGTCCAATTGGATCACCTGATTCGCATCGCGTTAAATATATAAATCTATAGTTAATCCACTCCAGATTAAATAGCAATTGATATACTAATCTGAAACAGGGGTCGATCGCGTGCGTACGTTTATACATAATACTCGCATATCTACACTAATCCGGAAGGGTGATAACTCTATATATATAACGTACTTTGACTATATGACGGAGATTTGTATGAAATGATTTACAACACCACAAATCACTTTGGTCAGACATAAGCACTATGTTCAAATTGGGTGCTGAGCTTCGGTGGTTAGTGGAACAATCTTTAAAAACACAATCTTTAAAAAACATTTCGTCAAATATCTCCGTTATTAAATAATATTAATCCTCGATTAATCCTAAGATAATCTTTAAAAACATTTCTTTTGAGCCAACATTAATCCCTAATATATATTGATTTAATATGGTGATCCTGTGTCTCCTGTGGTTTAGATTAGACATCAAACTCATCTAATCACCCCATCTAATTAAGTATTTATTGATATGTAATCCTATAAGAATGAGCTGCCTTTGACAATTCTAACCGATTACACGACAACGTCATTGGCGACGTCAACTGTAACCGAAATGTATTCACTAAATTATGAGGTATATATAGTCCACAAAATTATAACATTTTGTTCAATTAAAAAAAAATATCGACCTAAATTTGAGAATACTACAAGCTACAGTCTTCAAAGTGTGCAATAAACATAGTTGATTGATTGGGGGTTTAACGTCGATTTAGTAACTAGGCCATATCACGACCAAGAACATAATCAGGTATCAAAAAAGGTCGTAGCGAAGCAACCTTGTAGATCAATCAGACAGTGGATTAAATTAAAACAATGAGCTATGTACAAATAAAAACACCCAAGAGGAATGTTTCTACTTGGAGTCAGGATAATTCAAGAATTGACTAGTGTGGAAGCGTACTATAAAACGTATAAACGTAGTGGAAGAATATATAAAAAATAGCAAACAAATAACACGAAATTACCAAGGCTGAACATCGAAATATGTATATTAGTTTTAACATCATATTTTGCACTGATAAGATGTTTATCATATTTCGCACACGAACCGATTCCATTGCGTCAAGCTGGCGGTCTGGTGAGTGAGGCAGAAGAATGTCATAGTTGACCCAACCGACAGCTTCAATCCATAAATACTGGTTGGTGCCTTTTAGTGTTAATCGTTTCGCATCAAGCATTTGGTAACATTTGACAGTACAAAAATGACCCATTCTTTCTGAGAGTCTAAACGTTGGGGAGACTTTGGTTATTTTTGTTTCGAAGCAACCAGCGATTTGTATTGTGGAGCAATAGTATCAACACGAATAGACTGTGTTGCAGTAACTGGCTCAAATTTAGTGGATTGTTTGTGAGCAACGATTGCATCTTCAGTAGACGTTTCCATGGCCTATGATACAGTGTTCTCTGACAGGGGTTATTCAGTTATGTCAAGTGTTGTAGCTTGTGATACACGAATGTTGTTGTGTTGGTCTGGCTGTTGTCTGTCTGAGTACTGGCATCAACACACTTTGTAGAAACGACAGCACAGAGTATATCACTGGTTGAAATGCTCTGCTACTATTCAATGTTTTGTGAGAAGCAATCGTGACTGGTGTTTGTGCAATACCTGTTAACTGCAACAAAGCATCTGATTGAACTTTCTTTGAACATTCAATCAGACGAGAGAGAGAGGGGGGGTCACTGGTCCGCTCCTGGTCTATTTTCCAGCAATACTTTATGACAAATACAGAATGTCTTTAAATAGTCGGATCGAAGCTAAGAACCAAGTACTTAGGAAATACGCGAGCATCATTGGAACTAAGTGAGTCGTCATTCTAACGTTCAGGTCGTGGTTTTTGGTTTGAGTTGCCATATGCGAAATATCGACAACTGGCCCTGCCGCCGCGGACTACCTTTCGAATTCTGGTCTGACTAAAGACTGGCATATAGCTGAAGCGGTTGCCGTTTAGCCACTGCATGTAGCAGCTTCCCAATACCTCTCCACAGTGATACAGGCGTGAACAATACAGGAGTCAACATTCAACAATCACCAAGGCGAACAGCAAATGCACAAGAGAGAACAGAAACATATGTGAAAAAAAAACTCAGAACAGCACTTCAAACATCAGACTAAAAATACATCAGATAACAAAAATTGAATCTGAAACACTGTATAGAGACTTGACTAGATGATTGATTGAACTCAACCACCCGTATTGAAGAGATGTAGGACCAAAGTTGATCATGAGCTAAGTCGTACCCGAATGTCGATTCCTCATGTGGTACGGCCGCCCTAGTACCACCAGGAATCCTACACCGCACCTCACGTGATGCACCCCACACATGACACACATGGCATTCTGGTTCCTAACATGCACATATATACTACCATCCATCATAACTGTTACCGTACACTATTATGATTTATCTAACGAGACTATGACCCTATACCGCCAGACATACATATAAACATTATATATATGTAATATTGTAAATATGAATTATCCCAAAACCTCACTCAACAAATAGACATTCCGACGATCTATATAGATTCTCTTTTTTGTTTACTTAACTAAAGATGGCGATATCTCTCGCCTGAAACCGCTGTAGCAACAGAGAACTAAATATTTTGTTCCTAATATACCCATGGAACTGCATGGAACTGGAACCGAAACTGTTCAAATGTTTTAGATAATTTGAACAGTTCAAAACATTCCTATGGAGAGTTAATATATTTTCGATCTGATAAATCGTGTGGATTGGCTCACAACCACACCAATACTTGTTTGTGATATGCCCTATATAAGTACTAGATTCTAGAAAGTTTTATATATGCTTATAGTCCGTACATGTGCGTGGATCTGAAATGCAAGCATATATGCTATTACTTATATTGATACTTGTTTTAGGGGGTAGCAGGAAGACAGCCCGATAGGGCTAGGCTACCCCCGACAATGCACTGCTTTACTTTAGTATGTATTACTACCACTGTATCATTCGTGTGTATTGTAAATAAACAATTATATCCTATCCTATCCTATCCCACGACAAACAGGGTTCCACATTAGGGGAGTATTACCCATCGCAGTCGGACGGTATGCCTATTCTGCCCCTGGCCCACGCGGATGGCAACACACATAAAACTCCACAGATATGAGTATGGTAACGTTTTTGTGCGTATTTGTCGTGCTGTGAGGTAAAAGTCTCTACTATATATATCACGTCACAACCACAGGGGTCTGTAACGCGCTCCGCTGCCCGCCCCTTTTACATTGCCCCTATACGACAACACTATACGCGCCTGCTTCATGTTAATAGTACTATACAAAGGCACGAAGCAGGCGTTGGCGTATAGGGGCAATGCAAAAGGGTGGGCAGCGGAGCGCGCTACAGGCCCCTGTGGTCAGAACAAACTCGTGAAATAACGTTAACCAGTTCACACATGCGCGTCGGTCTATCTATGTCTCACGAATGTTGAGGCCCAGAAATTTGATGCTCGGTATAATGAACACAGCTATTTAACCATTTCTGTACTAAATACTCGTATATGAGTAGTTATCCCTTAGGTAATGTCCATATCACAAGTTCAACAAACGACCGTATTATCTGAACATTTCCCACCAAAGAGTGAATCATTCTGCTGTTATATGATTTGTTTTTTCTGTGTGTGATCTGCTTTTATTACACGAACTCCCATCAAAATGAATAATAAACCATCCCACTGTATATATTTATAACTGAGTAGAATAATCCATTCAGTACAGAAAGGGTTAATGTGGTGTTGACCTTTTGGGAGGATGGGTGCGTAATTGAGCACAGATTTAGTGAAAGTAATGTTCAAATCAAGCGTCACAAAGCAGTCACGATGGTAAAAGACACCGATATGAGGTTGATACATGCACGGTGCCCTTTCCTTCTAAATACTCATTGACAAGTTGATCCCACACGGAATGTTCAGACAATAAGTTCAAAATCTTATTATCTGAAAATTGCTCACCAAATAATGCGAATCCTTCTTTCTCGCACAACCACATATACCATATTTGCTCTTTCATTGCGAACCACCGCTTTCCATTAACACCAAAAATCGACCATGATGATAACGAGCATATTTAAATCGGTAATTTATAAGAGAGAAGCGCTCAAAATTTTATGGAGGATAATCTTTTTTGATCCAATTGCGATATTTTTTTGGCGTTTATAACATTAAACCTGAAACTAAACCATATGATTATACGGTCCAGCAAACGGGGTTTAGAGTGGCTAGAGCTGACTCACCATCTAATATGACGAATCCGTCTCTTCTGGACCGCAGTATGC
The DNA here is from genome assembly GCA_032622095.1 of Siphonodentalium dalli. Lineage (NCBI taxonomy): Eukaryota > Metazoa > Mollusca > Scaphopoda > Gadilida > Siphonodentaliidae > Siphonodentalium > Siphonodentalium dalli. Next base: position 108,748,102 of record CP136065.1, on the reverse strand, counting down.
AATTGTTACGCAATCAGTTCAATGGGTGCAGTTTTGTAACAAATCTCGATTGAGGGTGTATCTGAAACATATCTTCGCGCAAATACGCAGATAATCGACCTATAATGTAAAATATTTACATAATGTGATAATTTCATTCTGAAATAAGCATATAATGCAGTCATGTCCGTTATTTCATTTTATGGTGCGGGCCTCAGTGGAAACACATGTTAAAGAGTGTACACCTGAAAAGTCGTGAGTTGGCTTATTTGTGCCATTGTCCGCACCAAAAATCTACTTAAAATCGCCTCATTATGAGTCGATAATGTGAATAAGCAGATTATCTACCTAAAACAAGTTATATTATGATCAGATAATGTGCGGATTTTTGGGAGAACATGCTGTATCTAAGGTGAGTGTGGCATGTTGAGTTTTATCATATCACAATTGATAAATTCTCAGACGAGCGGTTTTTTTTAAACGTGCATTTGTTCACGTTAATTGAGTGCGTGCCAGTAACCATTCTACCGCCCTGATTGTGGTCCGCCTGATAACTGGGTAGATTGATTGCATGCTCATCTCACCGAATATAGCTGTCAATCAGCTAGCCACATAACGAACACAAACGCCCCTTAGATCCGGGTTGGCTGCACCGTCAACGTGGGTTTAAACCCGGTTAAACTTTGAGGTTCTGAGCGTTGGTGGGGGCTTTATGTGTGTTATATAGAGATATGGTTTCAAACAGATTGATCTGAGTTCTTTTAACATTTTCTATACTAAATGGATTCTCCAATTCAGTTATAAAAGTATACATTGGAATGGTCTATTATTCATTTGGAGGATGTTCAGGTAATAAAAGCAGACGACAGACAGAAAACATACAAGAGCAGAATGAACCATATTCATTGGTGGGAAATGTTCAAATAAGTTCAACAATGGTCGTTTGTTTGGGAACTACTCGCCAATGAGTATTTAATATAGAACGGGTTAGCACACTTAAGGATAACGTATTACTCGGTCGGTTTTGTCTTCCGTCATAATTATGGAGTCTATATTAAACCAATTTTGGTCACATAAGACTAATGTATGAACCAATTAGCATAATTGCCTAATTCATTGAATTTCCGTCATATATCAAACGTTCCATTATCTTAAAAAATATAAAGAAAGATATGTTTGATTTATTTTTATAAACACAAAGCAGTCACTCCCCCTTTCACTCTCAGCTGATGAATTAATACTTTTCACTAATGTTTGGTTATCTCATCATTTTCGTTTTCCATCAACCTGTTCTCTTCAAGCTGTTCTCTTCAAGCTGTTTTCTTCGTCTTTGTCTCTTGTCATTCTATTAGCTCCATCTACATTACACTCAGCATGCGTTCTTATCAGAGGAGATAACTTAAATAAGCCGTGACCCGCGTGTTGTTTGATTCTCTTCACTCTCTTCTTGACATATTATCATATCTAAATCATAATGTTTCATGTTTGGTCTTATGTATATGTATTGCTTAAACCAAGTGAAACCCAAGCGTGATATATATCGAGAATTATAATGTCCCAACTCCTAAATATTGCAGTGGCAGAAAATGCCATTTTAAAATGATTACATTTTGAAAACTCATTTTCATAATTTATGAGCAATCAAACTGTTGAATGTTCGTTGCATACCCATATATTGGGTCACTTTATACATGGAAATGTACATAAAAGTTAAAGATGCATTATCTGAAATAACGCTCCTAAATTGCTTTTTCTTTGGGTTCGGGGGGGTAACAAAAAAATTTGATTCGAGTCGAGGAACCCACCCACCAAAGCTCAGAGTGATCAGATATCGATTTTTGAAGTTTGTTATTTCTCAAGATGTGCAATTATATGTGGCCCAGAAAACGTGGTCAAATGGACGGTCTCGGACAAAATTGCGGATGAAGATGGGTAACTCTATAAAATAAAGTGGTAATACTGTCAAATTTCGTGATACTTAAGTGATAATACGGCCATATTTTGTTGAACAAAATGTTGATAAATAACAAGTTTTGGGAAATTGGATGCCATAGTTGACAGTGGTTAGCATTATTTTGTTGCAATAAATCGATTGTGATAACTAAAGCGTATTTTGAAGAAATATTGTTGTTGTATCTTGATGATATGGCGACCGCGTCTGCTCGGATTGAGTACTTTAAAAAAAACAGATTTAGGACGATTTTTCACTGGAGATAGAACATTGTTTCGAAGAAATTTGATATATTGCTTTTAGCTTTTTCGATTAGCAATGCTATATCACACTTTAACACTGAGGTGAACAGTGCATTGTGTTAGGAATTGTAATATTATTATATAAAGCATTGGACCATATATTGCATATGAAACGTTGATGTACGTATTAGTGGACATACAACATTATGAACCTGACATTCGGGTATTAATATGTTATATATCATTCCGTCTAATGTACCAGTGTGGTTTCGGGGACCAACATTTAAGTTCGCGGAAAAAATCCCTGTACAAGAGATATGTGGTCTATCGAATTAGTTTTTCATTTTTTTTTTATTCAGAAAACAAATGAGTCGTCACTTATTGCTGTTGCTGTTGCTGCTGGCGATATGCTATGTCCCGCTGATTTATGCGAGTAAGTATTAGTTTCGATCAATCTACCTGCAGAAAATGTAGTTTATATGTATGTGTATATTGTGAGACCACATTAAAGAACCATTGGCCCATTGGATGTTATAACCTCATTTACTTTACTTTTGTGGCATGAACAATATTTAAAATTTCACTGTTTTCCGGTACGAAGAAGTTCTGTAAAATATATTTTTTTCAGAAGTGCAGTTCATGTGTCAATGAGAGGTACAAGATCATGAGATGACACTTAATTTCTCTTGTTAATTAAATTTAATAATTATTATCAATTAGAACGGCAACTACCCATAAATAATGTTCTATATTTGAGAATGTTCGTGTCCTGCCTGTTGACCACTGAAACATTTGTCTGAGATGAGTTCTGGGTCATGGGTTCATAACAAAGTTAAGCTGACCACAATATCTCTTAACGCTGTGGCATAATTCCAGTTGATTGCTCACTGATTAAGTGGACCCACTGCGTATCAACAGTTGTTTTCATTGGGCTGGAATATTTTTGAATGCTTTATTCTTCATTATAATATATGGGGGTATGATGCTATATTATGCAATTAAAAATCTAACTCAACATTATGATACAAATGAAGCCAAGACAATAGCTATTCGGTGATTTGACTGTTGTGTGAAATTCTTAATTATTCTAGCAGTTTTTGGTACCGAAAGGGACAAATAAGAAAATAATATTTTCAACCTCTCAAATGTATTAAATTCAATTGTTTTTATTCTCTCATAATAATTACTCAGATTCTATATTAGATGAAGAAAATGATATGTGAAATTCTAGATTTTTTGCCAGATAGATCCAGAGAAATTTCTTTGTTGAAAATCTCTTGCCATTTTGGCTGAATTTATGCAAAACGTGCGTCTCCCCCTTAATGTTTTACCGACGGTCTTTCGTATCATAACATTTATCTCACTGAACGAGTCCGACTGACTCTTGTATGTTTTACAGTGACAATTAAGTAGCATGTTCATGAGCAGTTTGAGTACAACTTAACCCTTTCATGGTGGGAGCTGCGCTGGCGCAGCATTAATGATCATGTGACGGTGCATTCTCTTATATATGAGTCACACATATGGAGCCCCTCATATATAAGATAAGGCACTGGCTTACAAGGTCAGGGCAACTATTGTTAGGCCAATGTATTCACTTACATATTGCGAGTGTCCATAAGGGAGACTCGCCTATATAAGATAATGCACTGGCACAGGGTTTTGCAAATTCAAGAAGATCCAGACATGGAAGAGTTAATACTGTGAGGTGATAGTCCACAAATTGAATCGGACATTCCTTTCGAATTTTTCTAACAGATGAACGAGCATGCTCAATAGAGTCAATTACAAATCGCGGGTGAACCATTGTAATTTCCAAAGGAGCGTCGTGTGTATATATTATGTTGTTGGTACTATCGACTTGTATTCTTACACATATATTGTCTTGGCCGTCAACGCATACTCGAGGCGACATCAAGCTTGGGCGTATGCAATATTGATATTTCAAAACTGATATTGTATTCTTCCTACTCCGAATAATTGGCTGCACGCGTGCTTTGTGCATTCACACTAGCTGCTGAATAGTTAACAACAATGCGACCACTAAATGGCATGGATAGAGAATTGGAGGGAGTGTATCACTCGAAAGGAAGTATGGCTGGTACGCTCAATCCTGGTAGATATTTGGAATATAATGTTGTGATTAGGTCGATGTAGTATTGGCTGTGTTCTCAACGTTTTATGTACAACAACGTCAGTCACTCGCGTACACATGTGAAAGAAATACGCGGATCCATTTACCAAAGTATATCCTCGTACTTATACCCAAGTATACCCAAGTTTACCCACGCTATTTGGACATATCATAGGGGTAGTGTACCCATGTATTTCATGATGCACTTACCGAAGTATACTACCAATGTAAACATTCGTACTTGTACCCAAGTATACCCAAGTTTACCCAGGTAATTTGGGAATTTTATAAGGGTACTACACCTGTGTATACCATGGTGCACGTAACCAAGTATCCCATAGTATCTATCAAAGTAAACCCTCGTACTTGTACCCAAATATACACAAGTTTACCCAGGTCATTTGAGCATTTTATAAGGGTTCTACACCTGTGTATACCATGGTGCACGTACCCACGTATCCCATATTATCTACCAAAGTAAACCCTCGCACTTGTACCCAAGTATACCCAAGTATACCCAGATCATTTGGGAATTTTATAAGGGTTCTACATCCATGTATACCATGGTGCACGTTCCCAGGTGCACGTACCCACGTATACCATGTTATCTACCAAAGTAAACCCTCGTACGTGTACCCAAATATACCCAAGTATACCAAGGTCATTTGAGCATTTTATAAGGGTTCTACATCCATGTATACCATGGTACACGTACCCAAGTATACCATGTTATATACCAAAGTAAAACCCCGTACTTGTACCCAAATATACCCAAGTTTATTTGGCATTTTACAATGGTACTGTACCCATGTATACCATGGTGCACGTACCCAAATATATACCAAAGTAAACCCTCGTACCTGTACCCATGCATACCATGGTCATTTGGACATTTTTCAAGTGTACCCTACCCATGTAGGGGGCAAGATAGCGAACGCTGATCCCATTACGCATGCACTATGCATGCCGTCGAGTTATCTGATTTTTTTGATAATCGCTATAGTCATCCAAACCAAATAAAGTGCAATCGTAAGGACTCGCTTAGCGAACAACAAAACATCTGTTTTATCCTGAGACTCGAGGGGTGCTATTCACCAAGCGAGACTATTTTATAAACCAGGTAGTTTATATGATAGCGGCTGAACGCAAAGGTATCTTTGCTTTAGCGCAAACGACACACGCTGTCGATGGTGTGATTGATCCAATCTATCAGATTTGTCACCTATCAATTGACGCCGTCTTACGACTAATTCATGAACACTCACCGGCCACAATCGGCATGTATAGCGGTATAATTTGTGGGTATAATTGTGTGGAGACTCATGCTTGCGTTTATATATCTGCAGAATGAGTTTCAATGATATTAATGAGTTTTTTTTAATTAGCACAATGTGAAAATGAAGAGGCAAGAAGATAACGTCTCAGAAGAATTTTGTTTGTGTTTTGGTTCTGTTTGGATATTTCCCTGCTATTTCCAAAGAAATTTCTTTCCATGCATCATTTTTCCGGCGCTGGTGAATGGTGCCGGTTTCTTTGTTCTTTAATATTTTGATTCTTCTCTCCACAATGCCCAAAAAATTGTTACGCTCGTCGGCAGTGGGGGGGGGGGTCTGGAAAACAATTGCACATATAGCCCAAAAAGTTTTTTCCGACCCCGAGGGACCCACCCCCCCCATTTGTGCAAATTCGTTCTTCCAAATGTTAGGGACCCACCCCCTTTCTCATGTTTTTATCAAAATTTCAGAGTTTTTTAGCCGTTCTTCAATAACTTTCAATCCCATTCCACTATCCTCTTTTGGTGCAAAGTGTGTAAAATTAAGACTCAAGCAATAACATCCTTAATCGGTAAAGCAAAGGTCAGAAAAACGAAAAATAAACTGCATTTCCAGGTGTTTCCTGGTGTTTCCAGTATCTAACAACAACAATAAAGCATTGTGTAGGTACACTGTATGTCACAAATTGCCCTATAGACCGCATTATAGCCTTAATATATCGAGCGTGTTTAGTCTGACAGAGAACACTGGCCAGTGTAAATAGTGGTAAACAGGTCAGGGGTTCTACAATTATTTGTGCATGATCAAAGAACTCTTTAGTCTTATTCACCAGGGTGGGTGAGGAGGGGAATTGTTTTGGTTAGGTATAATACACATATATATATGGTTATCATACCCCCGATATTAGTCAGCGGGTATATAGTTGACGTCTCGAGCCGCCCGTGTGTCCGTCCGTACAAACATTTTGCATCATAACTCAAGAGTCGGTTGTCATATTTTGATGCTCTATGACATGTGACGGACCAGAAATGGGGAACGAATATGCATAATATCACGGATTGTGAGTACCAATGCCTACCAGAGTTATCCATGGGCCCTATTTATGAAATTAAATCCGTAAAAAGTTTTTGCCATATAAGTTGAAGTGTCGGTTGTCGAATTTTGAAGTGGTTTGGTATGGTGATAGACCTGAATGATACGGGAAGGATGTGTGCAGATATTACTGCATATCACAGGTTTTGCCTGTCGATGCATACCAGAGCTACCAACTTGGTTCCATCCGTAAACACATTTTGCATTATTATAACTCAACCATTTGTATGTATATTTGTATAGAGTCTGCAGTGTAGTCTCAGTCAGATTTTATTCTTGATTTTAGTTTGAACTTTGAAGACATTGAAGAATGTCATTTCTCAAAGCATCTGAATGCATCACATTATTTCAGTTCATCTATTTGTAAGCGATAACAGTATACAATTAGTATTGTAGTTTAGTCTTGTTGAGCAGTATTTAAGCTTCAAGATGAAGTTCGTAAATTCAAGGAGAATAGCGTCACCTTCAGTTGGGATTCAAGTTGTCTGAACAATAAACAGTAACGGCCATTCATCATAACCAATTCAGTTTTATTTGGATAAGTGCTGCAAATTAACATTACTTGCAATCATTAAAAAGATGAGAAATAACCAAAAGGAATGAATTTTATTGCATGCCAGAACAAGACAGTATTTCAGACATTAGAAATTTAAGAGACACCCTTTTCAATTTCATGTTATGCAACAATCGGGTCAATGATATCTAGTCATCATTGAGTATTCACCATGTAGTATTTGTGATACAGTTTTTTTATGTTATTACTTTTATTCGGGTAATACAACTGGGTAATACATTAATTTTTTTCACTAAATTACGGTTTTCCACTGATAAGTGGGACGGGATCCTGTGAAATCCAGAATGTTGCTAAATCTGAGGCTAAATAGTCACTATAGCTGTCTATATAGCCATATGCCAACAAACATGATACTAACATGCTTACAAACAACATTACATGGTCAGTACTTGTAAATTGTTTGAAAAAAAACCATTTTTGAAAAAAAATTACAAGCACGATTGTTTCGGCCTCTGGACCACCCACCCACCCCGGCCCTATATACGGATTTTTTTTGTAGACCCCCTCATGTCGTCGGTGGTATATTTTGCCCCACGTCCTTTTCCTCGGTAGCTCATTGTTGAAATGTGCACAAACGTGTACTGTTACACGCAGCATGTTTATGTGACCGGTGGTCAATCTATGATTGACGCCAATCACCTTGATTGGATAATCCTATATGGCGCGGCGATGTCTTCCCATCGATATGTCCACCGACAGCTTCGCATTGAGCGTCGCCTCGTAAAACTACCTGGACTATATTATAAACCCAGCCGGTGAATAGCACCCGAGTAGTTTCCTTACACCAATTACCGATGTGTCTTCTTATTAACCTGGTAGTTTGTAGAATATCATAATAAACCCTCTTATATCGACATCACTATATACAAAAAGCTAATATAAATACATAGCGAGTCAATTTGTGACAAAAAGAAATAAACGCTGAGGAATTATTTGCCACATGACGTTCCTTTAATTAATAAATTCATGCAACTAAATAAGTCGCAAGACTATAATAGAGTTATATTCTGGTTTAATATACCGTGGTAAACCATGGTAATTTTACCGTGGTAAACCATTTTAAATGTATATATGTACAATATATTTATGAACTCATTGGCCCGATTCGTCATCTCAGGTTTAAACCTGGTCTACGTAAACCTCTAGGTTTAAACCGCCGTGAGTCAGCAAAATCCGTGGTTTAAACCCGCGACCGCAGGTCTAAGTGACGCATTCGTCATCTCTGTTTTAAACCTGGTCCAGTCTCTGTATCGTCGAGAAAATTAATCGTACTTTCCTAATGCGGACCGCCTCGTTTTTTTTAATTGCAAAAATCAATAATTACGACAGCGACCATATTTTGATTGAAAATTTATAAGCGAGAAGCACTCACACCTATAAAGCGTGTGGGGATATGTTTTTGTCAATTTCGATATTTTGTTTGCGTTTTATAAGCTTAAACCGGCAACTAAACCATCTAATTCGGCGGTCCAGCTAAACCAGCTTTCTCGAGGCTAAACTTGAGATGACGAAACTACGGAAGCGTACGTATTCGGGACATGGTAGAAAAAAAATAAAGTCAAAATTTTGACTTTTTATCTCAAAATTTTGACTTTATAAACTCAAAATTTTGACTTTTTATCTCGAAATTTTGACTTTGAAACTCAAAATTTTGACTTTATATCTCAAAATTTCGACTTTCTAAGTCAAAATTTGTATTTTATAAACTCAAATTTTTTATTTTTTAACTCGAAATTTTGACTTTCAAACTCAAAAGTTTGACTTTCAAAGTCAAAATTTTGACTTTTTAGAATTTTCTAAAAATAGAATAAGCAGTGTGATTCCATTTTTAGAAAATTCCAAAAAGTCAAAAATTTTGAAAGTCAAAATTTCGAGTTAAAAAATAAAAAATTTGAGTTTATAAAGTCAAAATTCTTAGAAAGTCGAAATTTTGAGATAAAAAGTCAAAATTTTGAGTTTGAAAGTCAAAATTTCGAGATAAAAAGTCAAAATTTTGAGTTTATAAAGTCAAAATTTTGAGATAAAAAGTCAAAATTTTGACTTTATTTTTTTTCTACCATTTCCGAATACGCTTCCGTACGAAACGGTCTTTTCTTCATCGCGGTTTAGAATTGTCAAACAATCAATCAAAGGGTGGAGCTGTAAATTATCTCGAGTGCGGGCGTGTCCAAGTGGCGGTTGCCGACTGGTGTTATCATGTCACAGTTGATTCATTCGCATGCGAGCTTTGCTCAGATATTGACACGTTCCTTCAGTATGATTTTACAACTATCTTGTGGATTTTTTTTTGGCTTGTGGCAATCAAAAATACTGGTGTTTTCTACGAATTCATTTGAATGGTTCAACGTTTTAATTTTGACACCAAAACGATGCTACTGCATGAACAGATATGCTATACACATAGTTTGCAATCCTAAACTTATAGTGCTATATGAGTCAAATTTGATAACTTATTTTTATGTAGATCATGCCACAAAGCTCTACTCTGGCTCCGCCCATAAATCCCCATAATATCCCACCAGTTCAAAACCTGGGAACTTTTTGATTTTCTGCATGACGGAATTTTTTTTACATTGAAAACAAGCAACGCATGTAATATATAGATGATATGAAATGAGTGTTTCTCTCATATGATATTTATGAAACGAGTCTAAGAATTTTCAGTTTTCTCGAGCCTCTGGCGAGAGAAAACTGAAAAATCGTGACGAGTTTCATAAATATCATATGAGAGATTCGAAACACGAATTACATATTCTATTTATCATATGACACCTATAAATTGATTATGATGTCCAAAACGCACACAAATCACTAAATAGCTATATGACATCGGCATCAAAATGTTAATGTGACGTCACTTCATTGCACCGGAAGCCCAATTACACCTGGTGAACTAGCAGATAATAATATGCACGCGAAGATATAGTGCGCTATTCTGTTCTCAGTTTGTGACATTATATCGTATGTTTATTAGATAAATACGAATTGCATATTCTATTTATCGTATAACAATGTCCAAAACTATATATTTCAAGATTATAATTGCGAGAATTTCGGAATCGCGTTGATTGACGCGCACGAATTTGACCTGCATTTAGTTAGAGATGCGGCTCGGCTCAGGCTGCCATTCAGCCAATCAGAACACACTTTTTGTCAACAAACCAATCAAATTATCGGAAGGTGATATGAACTAGTAGTTCATATGAAATTGATTTATGACATACTTTCCAACGTAAATAATGGTTAAGTCATATGATAAATAGAGGATATGAAATGAGTGTTTCTCTCATATGATATTTATGAAACGAGTCTAAGAATTTTCAGTTTTCTCGAGCCTCCGGCGAGAGAAAACTGAAAATTCGTGACGAGTTTCATAAATATCATATGAGAGAAACACGAATTACATATTATATTTATCATATGACACCTATAAATTGATTATGATGTCCAAAACGCACACAAATCACTAAATAGCTATGTGACATCGGCAGCAATAGGTTAATGTGACGTCACTTCATTGCACCGGAAGCCCAATTACACCTGGTGAACTAGCAGAAATAATATGCACGCGAAGATATAGTGCGCTATTATGTTCTCAGTTTGTGACATTATATCGTATGTTTATTAGATAAATACGAATTACATATTCTATTTATCGTATAACAATATCCAAAACTATATATTTCAAGATTATAATTCGAGAATTTCGGCATCGCGTTGATTGACGCGCACGAATTTGACCTGCATTTAGTTAGAGATGCGGCTCGGCCCAGGCTGCCATTCAGCCAATCAGAACACACTTTTTGTCAACAAACCAATCAAATTATCGGAAGGTGATATGAACTAGTAGTTCATATGAAATTGATTTATGACATACTTTCCAACGTAAATAATGATTGAGTCATATGATAAATACAGATATGCATGTAAATACACCAAATTTTGTCTTTGCGGGTAAAGCATCTTGTAGAAAATCAATCACAAACAAAGTGATAAACAGCGCGTGAAGCTCGTGTTGAGAAACATGCCCTTTGTCAAATTGATTAAAACCCACAAAGAGATCGGATTAATGGTCCATGCGCGATACTCATTTCTCAATGAATAAATCGTGCACGCGTTCGCGATGATTTATGACATGTCAATAACCATTACATCGGCTTGTCTTTTGGTCCGATAGGTAAGAGGGTAGTTTGACTGTATGCTCATATCACCAAATCGAGTTATCAATTAGTTGGTAACTGAATGACAAAAAACGCCCCCTTAGACCCGTTTGGCTGGACCGCCAATGTAGGTTTAAACTAGGTTTAATCTCGGAGGTTTAAACCGGAGATGACGAATCCGGCCATTAGGTTTGCTGACTCAGAAATTATACTTGGTCTAAATACCATAGGTTGCTACATGTATGGCAGTATTGATACATGTACATCAAAGTGTCATCAATACCATAGTTTACCATTGTACACCTCAGTATACAAATATACCCAATTAGTTCATCCAGTTGTGCACACATACACGAGCTCGAGCATTGTTCATTGAACAATCGATTGTACGTGACCTTTGAACATGCGATTAATCCAATCATCAAATTTAAGTTCTAAGTTTCATTCATGGCATTTATTTCAAGACTTATACATAGTTTTGAATGAAAGAACTGGAAGATGATTTATTAACTAAAGTCATGACGGAATGTCTTATTTCAGTTCTATGGTTTTGGAGCACATTGGTTCACGCCATATATCGACACAGTATACCACGTTATTCAAATGCGTTCAGTCTATGCGCAGTTTTACCGGTCATCGCAGGGGGGGTCCAATAATGAGCATGCATGGTACATGTATACCATGGGTTATCAACAATGTACCCTGGTTTACCGTGGTACACACCTGATGCCTAAGCCATGAATCGTAGCATACCGATGTTGTTGGCTACGTACTATGATTTACAGCAGTACTATAGTGACGACAAAGTCCATGCACCGTGGTACTGCGTGGTATACCAATTTTCTTTGGCCATGCACCATGGTTTACATGGTACACACCTCAGGTTCAAACCATGCATACATCGTGGTAGACCAGCGTTTTTGGCTATGTACTATGATTTACTGAAGTACAAGTGTGATAACTAATATGACCATACGTTAGCATAATTAACGAACCACAACTAAACACACGCATAAGCTATGATATATATGTGTCTTTTTAATCCTATAAAATAACTTCATAGATGTATTCCCATCAAATAATATTAACTTAAGCCTTATATCGTGGTGTGATCATGATACATTACACTCCAGACATGCACAAGGGTTCATCGACAGAGTGGGTCCTATAGCAATTTCGTGTATAAATTAGGTCAATCATATCATACATCATGGCATGTGAGAAATCAGAGATTCACCATGCAAACAGATTACGAGCTCGCCGATTCCGACTTAAAAGCCGTTCCTTTTGTACAAATTATTATTTCAACGAAAGTCGACGAACAAAGACATCATGTAGTTTTCACCATCGACCGAATTTGCGATAACCTGAATTTATCATCTGCTTTGTTCATAAGTATGGGTTTCTTGTCGATTCATGAAAATATAAGGATATATGAGGATTATCATATTCACGTATGTACTATGTAATATTAGGATTTATTACATGATCCTACCGTTATTCCATGCAATAAACCCATTCAATAAATTGTGATATTAAACGTTCGTTTATTAGCAGGAAATAGTGCCAGGTGAACTTTGACTTCCGGTTTATCGTCTGTTTAATTTCGTACGCTACGTCTCAAAATACTATGGCTTCCAATAGTTTTCCAACAAACTATAATGAATGAAGAGTTTTTAAAAGTTATGTCACTAAATATGGGCCATTAAATACACCAAAGAGTCTTTATTTATCAGGGACTATTTCTTTACACGGGCGAACAACACATAGTTTCGTGAAACGACTTCACACGCCTTATATAATCCGATGTTAGTTTAGCGTCCCATTTTTCCTTTAAGTATGTTTTGTCGAGGTTTTCGATCATGTAATAAGTAGGATCTACAACTCGTCCCCAGTTTATAGCGGACTTTACAAAATTAGGTCTGGACCACGCCAAAGGCTCGGTAAGTTATAAGTAATGCTTTATTCTCAGCCAGTATACATGGTACATGAGAAATCGTATATACACTATATACAAATTAGAACTTTCCAGGGTTTGTTCTGAATACTGGAACGTATTGTAATTACAAGTAGACATAGATAAAATACAATGCAGACAATAATCAGTTACGATCCAATTTTGCATTACCATGCATGTCCGGAATAGAAAAATCAAATTTCGACAGACCAATCTAAAGATTCTAATCGAACCAAAAAAAATAATAATAAAAATTACATGAGGTATACATCATGATCAATATATAGTGCTGTTTAGTCATTATTTTTGAAACCAAGATGTTATGAATAACGATTTACCAATACCACGCACATGGTTATTATCTGTAATGAAATTGAGTTATATAATATATGTATACACACTTGCATATACACACATACATATATATATATATACCACACACATACATGCATATCATCACATACATATAAACACACATGCTGGACTCGTTTTGTAAATTCCGCTATAAACTGGAGACTCGTTGTAGATGCCTATAATTTAAACGCGATATAATAACGTGTGCTTGCATCACGAATTTCGATTTCGATTTCAGTATTGTCTCCAGCCCAGCTAGAGTGATTGAGATTTTCACATTGCACACGAAATTTATATTTTAAGCCACTCCAATGCAAATATTTGACAGTCCATAATATGTTATAGTTATGTTCTCAATAAAATGTAAATCGCGGCTACGAATGAACTTCACTGTGCATAATTCCGATAGTACCTCCCCTCATTTTGGAACACCGGCCATTGAAAGACGCACGTGTACGTTTATTTCATATTACGACATTAATGCTTTAAGCCCACCGATCTACTGTGCGACAAAAGTGCTCGCAAAAATTCAAAACAGCAGTGTCGTATTATATAATAATTGGTGACGTCACAAAATCAGATATAGTCTATATACGACCCAAAGCGTCCGGCAACGTGGCATACCAAGGTTGTGTTGTTATGTACCACGGTATAATGTGGTATTACCATGCATGCTTGTGGCGTGGTACATTTTTGTATAAGGGCTACAGGATACTTGGATAACAAATGGATATGTTAATATGTACCCTCGTATACTTGGGCTGGGTGTTTCATAACCCTCGTATACTTGGTGTTTTAATACCCCCATATAGGCATATACTTGATGTTTTAATACCCTCGAATATTTGGATGTATTAATAGCCACGTATAGTTGGGAATTAACACCCTTGTATACTTGGTGTTTTAATACCCTCATATATGCATATACTTGATGTTTTAATAATACCCTCGAATATTTGGGCGTATTAATAGCCACGTATAGTTGGGAATTAACACCCTTGTATACTTGGTGTTTTAATACCCTCATATATGCATATACTTGATGTTTTAATACCCTCGAATATTTGGGCGTATTAATAGCCACGTATAGTTGGGAATTAACACCCTTGTATACTTGGTGTTTTAATACCCTCATATATGCATATACTTGATGTTTTAATACCCTCGAATATTTGGGCGTATTAATAGCCACGTATAGTTGGGAATTAACACCCTTGTATACTTGGTGTTTTAATACCCTCATATATGCATATACTTGATGTTTTAATACCCTCGAATATTTGGATGTATTAATAGCCACGTATAGTTGGGAATTAACACCCTTGTATACTTGGTGTTTTAATACCCTCATATATGCATATACTTGATGTTTTAATACCCTCGAATATTTGGGCGTATTAATAGCCACGTATAGTTGGGAATTAACACCCTTGTATACTTGGTGTTTTAATACCCTCATATATGCATATACTTGATGTTTTAATACCCTCGAATATTTGGGCGTATTAATAGCCACGTATAGTTGGGAATTAACACCCTTGTATACTTGGTGATTTAATACCCTAGTACACTTAGGTGTTGTATTATCCTTATATACTTGGTGGTTTAATACCCTCTTATACTTGGTGGTTTAATAGCCTCATACACATTGGTGTTTTATATACTTTGGCAGTACACTTGTATACTTGTTTTTTTTACATATAAAACACCAAGTATACAAGGGTATTACCCAAACTGTTGTTAATACCCTCGTATACTTGGGTGTTTACCGTGTTATATACACACCTGATGACCACGATAATGTACCGTGGTATACCAAGGTTTTACTATGGTATACCGTGGTATACTGTGGTATTGTGAACACTTAATGTATATATGTATATATAATGTACTGGGGATAACCCACAGTATACTCCATGATACACCATGCTTAGTACGTGGGCAGGATACTGGGGTACTATATTATACTATATGCTGGTATATTCTAGAAAAGTACACTTGTATACCAGGGTTATATCCTAGTATACCAGGGTATACCTAATTACTTTTTCATATAGGTAAGTCACGACTCATGCGCATACTATTCAATATTCTAGTCATACATACAATGTACAAGCATGTACTAGAATAAATGTATTCGCTTCTGCGCATGATAAATTGTGACAGATACATGTAGTACATACAATAAGAACCGATATTGAATTATCACACCTTATTCCTATAGAATCGCATTGTTTCTTCTTTGTCGTATTTTCAAATACGGGTCATACGCGTTCCATTGACGTTCGCCTCAACCATGAAACCAGAACTATAAAATAATATTATAGCACGTGGAATGTGGTGGAGCAACCTCGCATGCTGTGATTCAATATTACAATGATAATAGGATTATAATTACGCCTTAATATATCATACTCATAACGCCGAAGGGATCATTGTAGCCACATGTTTGTGTTTTGTTTGCCATGCTTTACATCAATTAAGGTGTTTTGATTCCCAGCTTGGTGTTTGCTGTTTTCAGCACACAATTCATACTATAATCTTGCATCCCAGCGATCACATGGCACATGGATACTCATCATTGCTATTACTGCCTCAAGTTTGCTTAATTTTATCGGCGACATAATGTTAAGAATAATATGTAACATCATGCAGAGGCCCGGTGGAGATGACATGACAAGTGCAATCTTGTCTGTACCCTGGCCCGCAAAGCCAAATTAATGACGTAAAGGTCGTCATGAACCGTGCCATGACGTTTGCTCTGGTTTTCATTAAGCTAACCAACGAAATTGGTCTAACTGAAACTAACAGGCCTAGGCCTAAATCACTTGGGAATTCTTCGGAAGTTGTGCAGTAGCCAATTTCATTTTCATCTCGTTGATCCATTGCCGATTCTGCGCTTCAAAAAAATAACAAATCCACACAGTTGCTAACCGGAAGTTACGTAATAAAATTTAAAAAATCCATTCGCACTCTCCCATTTTGTATATGGAATCTGTATATTATTTGTCTATAATTTGTACAATATAGTGTTTTCTTGCGGTGAAATGTATTGAAATGAAGTGTTCCTTGATTGAGAGTGGTAACAAGATAGAGTTTTCCTCTTGGTACAATACAAGTACGCTCCGAACGTTTCCGCGCGATCGCCTGAAAGTTCTGTTCTAAATCATAGTCTGTACAACTGTTCCGAAAGGTTGCATGTATTGTACCAGAAACAATCGAAATAAAATCAATATTAATTGATAGAAGTGTTTCCGGATATGTATTTTCTTCGATTAACATTTATTATGTTATACCCTTGGAGTTGTATAACACTTATTAGGAAGGGGTCAACCCACTAAACACTAACTGATTAGTAGTTCCCTTAGGGAATGTTCAAATAATAAGTTCAATAAACAACCATTGGTCGTTTGTTGTACTTACATGTATTATCTGAACAATTCCAACCAATTACTACTAACCCTTCTGCGCTTATATTATCTTTTCATCTTTCATTACCTATCGTCGGCTCTTTTTCCTGAACACTCCTGCAGATGAATAATAAGACTATTCCAATGTATATTTTCATAACTAGATTGGAGCATCCATTCAGTATAGAAAGGTTAATATAACTATTTCATATTGAAGTTGGATTGATGCACCAATGCCGAGAGTCTACCGACTGTACTGGGAACAACACGGATTGCAGAAATTATGGATGTAAACTAACAGTTTGTCAGTGCAAAGATGGGATGGTAATGGACAGTGGGGAAAAAGAATGTGTAACAGGTGAGGACAAACAACTTTATCTACTGTATATTCATAAGCATGATAATAAATGTGCTTATATCGAGCTAACTGCGACCTTTATAAAAAGCTCTAATCGCTTAATATAAAACCAAGCAGTAGTTGAGCAATTGCGAGTCGTATGTCTGCTGCAAATTTACAAGCGCTTCACTAGAGCGGCTTGCGCCTACACAACACGCGAGGTGCGACGAAGCGAGCACAGAACAAGTTGCCTATCTCAAGGTTCACAAACTTGGCGCGAATGGGTCAGAACATCGACATGTTTCCATGTTTTGTGGAGTAGAGATCAATCAAATAATGACGATAACGACGATGGAGATGGCGATTATTATGATAGTACAGTGGCCTTGTGTACACATTTGGGCAAATTGTGCATTTTGTGATAAAAGAGCCATATTCGACATATGTGTACCCGAGATGACACTAATCAAATTTCAAAAGAGTGCCAAGACAGAAATGCCCGTGGTTACCATGGCAACCACCTGGATACAGATACAGAATTTCCATTAAAAACAATGTTAATCCCTAAATATTAAAAGTTTTTACCACTTAGAGCTTGTTTACACTAAATCATTCCATATAATTTCCAAGTAATTTACACAAAATGTTGGTCAGTCCAATTAGCGGAGCGAATTCTATTACACTGAATTCAAAATGGCGACCAAGATGGCCGCCGAAAAATGTATGGTGAGACGCATCCAGACCAAATATCCTAGATTACCAAACTAAAACCTGACAACAATGCAAATTAAGTATACATGTGGATTTAAAATATAATTTGTGCAACAATTTCATATTAGCGCATGTGTATTCCTTACATTCTGTACTTCAGGTATGACGTAACATATTAGCAGAAGGACATCCGAACATACAAAGAAACGGAGACCCTGACAAACCGAAAATATTACTTGCGTCCAGCATAGACTGGTGCAAGTAACTACATAAACCGTTTATAAACATCATACTAAACATTAACAAGAATCATTACAAGGGAAATTTGTGAATTTTGTGAAATTTATGGTTTTTCAGGGACTGGATGTATATCAAATTCAAATGTCCATCCAATTTCATGTCTATTAAGTGCCTTCAAAAACGGGAGTTTATCTGTTTTCAGAGACTCAAATTCCATATTTTATAGTCAAGTATTTTAAAATTAGTGAAAAATGAGGAGCCTTTTCACTGTATTTAGTAATTTTATCAATCGATTATGCACAACAAATGATTACTTTATTACTCTATTATTAAAAAGACAGAAATATTTTCAGACAACATGTATGTTCCATAGTATGGACTTAGCCAAATTTGCATGTGAAACAGAACCCGCATGATGAAATGCCATATTTGAGGTCATGTAACTCAATAGTTTTTCAAGGTATTTGGTTTGTCGTTCATATTTCGTAAAATCCAAGCAAAGTTCGATAATGCTCAGACTTGGTATGATGACAATGAAGATGATGATTATATTGTAGTTTGTTTTACACCCCCGTGCACAATAGTCACTATCAAGCTCGGTGGTATGTTTTAAATCTCCATTCTTGCTTTTATTGTAGCAAAAAGATATGGAGAACATTGCAATAGGAACGTGGAGTGTGTGGTGGATAAACTTGCATGTATCGGTGGCAAATGTGATTGTGAGCGTGGACACAAGATATCCAACGATAAGTTGCGATGTTACGAGCAAAACGCAATACATATCAAAGGGCTCAAATATGCACTACTCGGGGAAGCTTGTGACAACGATAAAACAATATGCTTCTATAATAGAGAACAGTTGTGCATTAATGACACTTGTGAATGTCCCCCTGGTCACAGCCGAGCTACATACAACGAGTCTATATCACATCCATCTGTGTTCAACAAACAGTGTCGGGATGACAACTGGTCTTTAGGTACGGTATAATATTCATTTCAGATTACACAAAGTTGAAAGTGTTTTGCCGAGCTTCATGTTGTAGTTTTTTATTCATCACATTTGCCGTCTACTATGTAGATAAACGCTGCAAGAATAAAAATAATAAGTTATGAATAGCTACTTATAACTATCATCATAAAGGCACGTGCTCAGATCTACAACCGAAAATTTAGCAATTTGATTTAAATGTTACTAAAAGAAATTCCGCGTTAATAATTTCCTATCCTATTTAGAGAGGGCTGTACCTATATACAACCACTTACAAGACTCCTTCTAATATATCCAATGGTAAATGTGCAATAAGTAAATTAGTTTGAGTAGAGGATGTATCCTAAATGTGCACGCACATACAAATAACTGCAGATACTAATATGATAATTATACCTAAAATAGTATTTGACTGCAGTGATTTACTAGGTTATATTCTCCAAGGAGTTTCCGTATATGAGGCGTAACCACAATTAATTAACAGATGTTGATTGGGTTACATTTAGCAAATCTATGTCTAGACGGGGCATCAACTCAAAATAGTGAAATTGACATTTGTTCTGGCTAAACGAATCCCTCAAATAATGGAAATATGAGACTTTCCCGCTTTAAACAAATTTAATAGATGTTAACTACTTTTAAACATTGTTGATGCATGGATAAAGACAATGCCCATATACTTTAACGAAAAACAAGATTAAATTTTTGCTCGTATACTACAGCTCAGCTCCCCCCCCCCCCCCAAATCCAAATGTTTTGAATCATACACGCAAAGCTCGTAAAACTGTATACATATTCTTTATATAAACTTATATTAAGTCGTGTCCATGTGAAGAGACATACAGATGTTTACAGTTATGTATTATCCTTTCATCCATTTTTATTGAAGCCATTAGTAGTATATACACAATACAATTCTGAACACACCAATTAAATTGACGTCAAAGAGAAATTACCCCTCTACAGTCTCCATCCCAGCATTATAACTGACATCCCGATATGGCCTATATAGATGCTGATACGATAACTCCCAGCACATATATTCAAATCGAAATGACAGTTTCTCGTTAATACGTTGTTTCGTGTACACTTGTTTCTACTTTAAACTTATCTCGAACTATTCAATGAAGAATACTATATTACACAACAATTAGTATCGGGTTCGGTGGCGAATTTATATTTGTTATAATCTTTGTATCAGAGTTGTAAATCTAGAAACCGTCCGTGGCATGATACAAATATAGAAGGCGAGTATCTATGATATGTTAAATAAATATCATGAGGCTACCCTTGGCCAACAAACATTGGACAACGTTTTCAAAGATGTGTGATAAAAATCTGCTGCCCGTTGTAAAATACAAGGTTCCTGAATAATTTTCTGTTTAATTTATCAATTGTGTGTGCTAGTGCATGTAAATCTCTTCAAAACGTCTCTCTAATCTGTTTTATGGGAATACAGTGGTGATAATGTATTCATTATTATTGGACACAACGACAAAGTTGCGAGCACATTTGCATAGTCCCATTGAAAGCAGTCCAGCAGACCCAATAGTTGTGGTTTCTCCTCAAAATGTTGATTTACTTCAGAGACTAACTAAGCTGGAAAAAATATATGTTCTGTGCAGCCATCCTGTTCCCATACCTAGATAACTTTATATGACTGCTATAAGAATAAATGTTGGTCTCCGTGCACTGCATTGCACATTGTTTGCTTCGATCCATCATACACAATCAACATATATCCCATGTAGGGTGGAATTGGTGGTTATGTAAAAATTAATATTGGTGGCTTCGAGCAAGAATAATTTGCAACACAGAGTAGATTTCGGGTTGAAATATATTCTATTATTTTTCTATTCTATTATATCCTCTTTCTTTTTCAGAAACGTATAATGTGGATTACTGTGGTAAGTTATAATTGTGATTTATTTGTTATGAGACAAGTTCAGATAGATAATATAGCCTGAGTAATATGTTCTGTATTCTTAATTTTTTCTTATATTCTTTAACAGACTTATTTTGTAGATTTAGTGCCAGGGAATCTTACGTTTTTCATGGGCATCAAAATTATTACTATGAATACTTGAGTTTTGAGTTATAACATGCCCCTAAGGTTTTATCCAGTTTGTTTTTAAATCGCTATAGCATGCTTAGCATACCCAAACAAAATTCAACCCAAACAAATCTAAAACAGACCGTAAATTAGGGCCGATGAGATCGGCCCCTGGCACTGAAGGGTTAAAAGCATATTCGTCGAAAAATATGTCCACCTATGATACATGTATACAGTAACAGTAATGGAGCTTTCCACACATATTCATTTCTGGAGGAGCTTACGGCTGCTAGGAGGCAAGTCGTCTGCAGAGATGGTTTACTTAGTTTAATGTATAGCATTTGTCCTTATGCTGTAATACATCAGAGAACATAATTCCTTCTGCCATTTAATTGTAAAAATCATGACCATTAATGTCATGCAAAAGGACATATGGTATAATCATGAATGCATCAACATCATGGCACAAATATGAATTTCCCTTCACTTAAAAACTGAAACAATCATCTTAAAAATTATTGCACACAAATATTGAAAACTGATGAAAAATAGTACTACCCTAATTTAGGTACCAGTAGTGTATATAAAATATTCGGTACTGAGTCAGTACCAGAACTGTCTTGGCCTAATTGCGTTGACGATTTACAACTCATGTCAAACATTAAATAGGGCTTGCATTCTATGTTAATCAAATCTGGCCCATACATGTATATTATTTTAGTTTGAGGTTTACTATAGTTTGTGTCTATTTAATATCAGACATGTCAAAATATGAATGTCCCCGTTATCTCATTCGAAAGTAATTTGATGTAATAAAAAAGTATTTGATTACTTTTAGAAAGTATTGTATTTGTAATCAAACTCATCAACTCGAAAAAGTGTTTGTATTGTATTTGTAATCATAAAATTGCAAAGTATTTGTATTGTAATCAAATACTTTTGGCATGTAATCCCCCCATCCCGGTAGATTACTGACCCCTATTTTTACACTTATAAATTATACATCCCAGATAGGAAGAAAACGGTGTCATTGCTATTAAAGAATAGCGCGCAGTGACTCTCGTTGATATAGTCATTGATGTACGTATGTGATTAGCATTTATTTCGTCCCTGATAACTGAATATTATAAGTTATTGTGGTGGATTGACGGTAACATAATGTGACATTGACGGCTTGGATTTTAGGTTGAACCAAGTCATGGAGCGATGAGGTTGAACATGTGCTCACAGCCGTCAATGTCACACAATGTTACCGTCAATCCACCACAATAACTTATAATATGCACAAATGTAAATACTCAGTTATTAGGGACGATATAACGTATATGTTCTGTCAAAAGTCGTGATCACTCACAGCAATTTGACATTTTGGTGGTACATAATGTAAAACTTTCCTATCAGACTCTCCATAACGTTGTTCAACGTAGATGACGTCATGAAAAAAGCAGTCGGACTACGGAAAAGTTGTCTGGGTTTCCCTTATGTTGACGACTGGAGTTGAAAACATGTGCTATGTTGCGCAGCTCTCAAAGGCGTTGTTTCTTACACATATCCCCAGAATAAATATTTGTCCCACCCACAATAATACTTTGACAAAATGGCCGTCTGGTGAGGTTATAATTTACATTTCCGGGTTAATAATACGAGAGCTATGGGGCCGCTATGGTGTGGCAACGTTGAGTTGGTCAGTAAACAATTCCGCTTCTAATCTTGTATTAAATATTTATTACATGATCCTATACTCTTATTTCATTAAATAAACCCCATTGTATAAATTGTGATATGCAACGTTGCATAACAGGAAATAGAGCCTGGTGACCTTTGACTTCCGGTTTGTCGCCTGTATATATACATTACGTACGCTACTTCTCGAAATAATATGGCGTCCAATATTTCCAACAAACTCTAAAGAATGAAGAGTATTAAAAGGTATTTCATTAAAGACACACCATTAAATACGTTAAAGAGTCTTTATATGGCTGGGACTATTTCTTTACTCAGGCCGAGTGTTTGGCGAGGTCCAGACCTAATTTACTGGACGAGTTTTGTAAATTCAGCTTTAAACTGGTAACTCGTTGTAGATACACTATATATTCTGTTTACCGTCTATAGTGCCTTTGAGGCGCGAGTCTGTATAAAAATGGAGTCTTTGACCAAGCGCTTGAGTGGACATCATATCGAACAAGTGGAAATAAAACAGCCGGTCTATGTCAGACCTATGCTCATAACCAGATTAACTAAGATCAATAATATATCTTTCTACCTATATATGAGGTGTTTATGTAACAAATATTACTTTTGTGTATTTTGAAAAACAATTTGACGTTAAAAAGAATTATTTTGTTTAAGTTGTATACCTTTCTATAGGAATAAATATTATTGGGATGGGGTAAATTTTTTCTGGTCACCTGTTATTTCTTACCGGAGACGAAACATAGTTTACATGTTGTGTAATTTGAAATGGTACAGACGAGGGAGTCATGTTGAATTCTTCGATAATCTCCATTGATTACATGATTACTATATCCTTTTGATATAGACCAGTGGTAATAACTTTTTCACCATAATTGCCAACGCTATTGTGTGTATAACTCTATTTTGTAAATTTCATCTTTACCCACTACTGTAGGTATAAATTTATACTGTGTATAAATGTTCAGACGTAATTTCATGGGTTAGACGTTTATACCCATAGTAGAACTACATCGGTGTTAGCAAAATAGTTCTTCGTTACATTGATTTAAAATTGAAAGTTGTTATGATATAAATTAGATATGGTAAAATTGTCTGCATTTCAAGGCTATTATGGGTGTATCCTATAATTATGTCTCTTTTAGTTACAAAATAAACCCGCAGTGTTTTGACTCTAAGAAGAATGGGTGTGTGTGTTCAACACATTCGTCCCTTTCCCATACCATTATATTGCTCGGTCTATAACTAAACTACCGTGATGTCTCGAATATGTGATATGAATTTATCAACTGCATTTGCGAAGGGATTTTCGCGATTGCTTTAATAGCAATGACTGTAGGAGGCTCGCATATATAAAATAATCCACTGGCACATCATATTTAATGCTGCACCAGCGCAACTTCCGTCATGAAAGGATATATTCTTAACCCTTTCATGACTGGAGCTTCTTGAATTTCTGCGAAAACTATGTGCCAATGCATTCTCTTAAATATGCGAGTCTCCCATATGGAGCCTCGGATATATAAGAGAATGCATGCTGGGCCTAACAATATTTACCTTGACCTTGTAAGCCATGCAGTGCATTCTCTTATATATGCGAGGCTGCCTGTGTGCGAGGCTCCTCGTGTATACGATAATTCACTGCACATGATATTTAATGCTGCACAAGCGCAGCTCCCGTCGTGAAAGGGTTTTTAAGAGTGATACGCATGTATGTCGTCCACTTTTAGTCGACAACAACAATCAATATATAATCAAACATCAGATGTGTAAGCATACGCAAACCTACAATTTTAATACTTAATTTCAGGAGAGATACCAGTTGGAAATTTCTGTACAGCGGATGACCAATGTCCGACCAACGCGTCCTGCGTGAATGCTACCTGCACTTGCGATGTGGGATTTTTTCGCAGTCCCGACAATCGGACCTGTGTGAATTTTGGTGAGTCTCTGGAAGTTTGGAAGAGAGGCTGTGCAAATATTATAAACAAAACATTGTATTATTGCGAATTCATACCTCTCTGTTGGTACTTTTGCTAAATAGGGATGAGCAGGTTTAATATTGTGACATCTTACCATCAATAATAGCCTCGTGTAAAGGTAACGCTTACTGTAAGTCCTGTTATTCTAGGTATTGATTGTAGTCGGCCTATTTCCGTCGCAACACTCCGAATGGCGAACACGTTTATATTTACATAGTGTTACACTACATCCTGTTCATTGATTGGGGAACTGCCAATGACATGGGTGCTGTACCACAATGCATCACACCATAATACTTTGACCTTGAAATATTCGTCAGTCTATTTTGTTTAAACCAGCATACATCAAAACTCTTATATATTAAGATTTACGATTCCATAAAAAAAACAAGTGTTTCACATATCCGAGTCACATCTTGTTGTCCTAAATCACTAAATGTTGTTAGTTCATTAACTGGGTGCATTTGTTAGGCGCTCTTCGGTAGACCAGTCGATCGGTAACTCGAATGCTGGTAGAATTATTCCGCTAACAAGCATATTATAATCTCAATTCTGCAGAGATGTAGGGAAAATAAAATGATTTCAGCAGATTGTAATAAATAAACAGCAAATATTTATATAAATATAAGTAATTAATGTAGTCTGTGTGTGTTTTATTGAAAGATTCGTCGCCGTGGCCGTCCGAGCACATTTATATTTAGATTCACGCAATGCGGTGTCCATTGTTCGAATCGCCATATCCTTCAATACAGTACACCCAAATTACATTCATTATAAAAATGATCGCTTGTGGTGATATAAGCACGCGTGTTACAACTCATCAGTGGCATATGGAATGCCGACTCATTCATTCGGACCCTGGCGCATACGGACCCCCCGGCTTAAACGAACCCTGGCTTATACGGTCCTCGGCTTATACGCGGACACTGGCTTATTCGGACCCGAGTCATACTGAACTCAATTGCAATATGTAATTTTATTTCATTTTCTTTATTTTTCAAAAGAAAAAGGACATAAGGATTACAACCTCGGACAAAAGTTTGCATGTTGTCAAAAACATCTAAGTAAAACAAGGGGGGTAAACTTCGCTGAAAGAGGCTGATCGAGCTCGTGATCGCATGTGCACATGCAAATTATCATATAGTGTTAAATATATATGCCAAGTTATTAACAAAATGGCCGGACAAAGTTTAAAACAAATTGACCGGAATATGTTGGAATACAAGAACGGACAAAATATACATCTTGCGAAAACAAAATTAAGTCAAAAAAGGGAGATAACATCAATAAAATACGATGGACGGACCCCACAATCGCAGATTCAAAGGTGTCCATGGTACTAAATACCTGTGCCAAGTTTAAAACAAATTGACCGGAAAATGTAGGAATACAGGGTTTAAAAAAATCATGCTAAAACAAGTCGGTCGGGACACATAATCGGTGCACAGGTTCCCATGGTAATACATAGATGTTCCAAGACTGATAGTTTCAAAAGAATTGACCGAACAATTTAAGAATAAAAGATTAGACAAAGTTGCGTCCACGGACAGGTGGATGGTACGACGGACTGATAGACAGATTGACTAACGAGTGTGTGAAGAGATTACACATCGGTGATGAACAGCATCCAAATGAGTCATATCATTGGTGTAACGTAACAAACAACTGCCATGCAAATCGACTCCTGTAACAAGTGAGTAACAAACATATTAAAGATAATTTTCGAAGTCAAAGGAAATAACTGGAGAGTAAAAGAAAAGCAAAGCTTAAATTTATAAAAGGTCGGTATGACCCGGGGTCCACATAAGCCAGCATCCGTGTAATCCGAGATCCGTATCAGCCAGCAGGGTCCGTATCAGCCAGCAGGGTCCGTATCAGAAGCATATCGGCACTTCCATCGGTTTTCTGATGCTTCAAATTGAATAAATCAATATGTTCCTTTAACCCTTTCTATACTAAATGGATTCTCCCATTCAATTATAAAAGTATATATTGGAAGATTCTATCATTTATTTGGAGGGGTGTACAATTTCAGAGCATAGACAGCCGTAGATGTCCTTCCCATGCTATAAATGTGTAATTTTACGCGACGGCTGATTAAAACTTTCGAACCGACACAAAAGAAACACTTTCAAATTTATCGAAAAATATAAAAGCACGTATTTCAGGTTCAGCGGTATATCGACGAATTTGTTCGGAAATATTTAGCGTATGTATGGTTTGTGATACCTCTAACTAAATTATGCCTACATAACGTTGGGGTTCGAGCGAGCCATGTCCGTTTAAAGACATATTATGAACTTATTCGGGTGCGTGAAATTGATAAGTTAGCACTCAGGCGCTATGCCAACTGGAGCAATGTAGCATTCTACTAACATCGCCGAATATCTCAAACAAATCGACAGTATATACCACTCCATAGAAGACATCATCTGAACTACGCTCAATAAATGTAAATATTTACTTCCCGATTCGGGACGAATCTATCAGCGATAAACTAACTGCCTTTAATTCATATATAAGAATGACGGTGAGTGTTGTCAATTTGGATATACTAATTGAAAATATAGTTACTTTGAGCAAGATTAGTATCCATTTATATTTTATCACCCTACCGGAGTGTTTCACATCATTTTAGAGCATGTTCAGACTAATATATCCGCACCTTTCGTTGAGCTGACACAATAGATGTGGTCAGTTGTCAACCGAGAATTTCGGGATTATCTCGCTCTAATTCAAAAATATACAGATATCACCAAAGTAAAATGTATAGTATTCATATTCCGTTATTTTTAACAGTGAAAGTAAAGGAACGGTGTGCTACACATAACCAGTGTCCGACAGATGCCTCTTGTCAGTGGAAAGACTGTTCAACCCACGTGTGTGTGTGTGATGCTGGCTACAAACCTTCGATAGATTACACATCATGTCTTGAAGGTACAATATTGATCAATGGCAATTCATATTTTCTTAATCTAAATCACAGGGATAACACCGGCCGGAAAATTCTTTTGGTCAATGTTTTGGTCATTTTACGAAAACTTTGGCCAAATAAAACAAAAATCCAAATACGGGATCATCGAGAAAACCGAACATAAAACGAAAATTGAACTCTTTAAATGCCAGGGGCCGATCTGATCGGCCCTAATTTACGGTCTGTAAAATCGGCGCTAAAAAAAGATTTAAAAACTCTTTTTGTTTTAGATTTTTTTGGGTTGAATTTTTGTTGGGTATGCTTAAGCATGCTATAGCGAATTTAAAAACAAACTGGATAAAACCTTAGGGGCGTGTTATAACTCAAAACTATCACCAAGTATTCATAGTAATAATTTTGATGCCCATGAAAAACGTAAGATTCCCTGGCACTAAACCTACAAAATAAGTCTGTTAAAGAATATAAGAAAAAAATTATTAAAATTGTAAAAAAATTGTAAAAAATAATAACAAATGATGAAAAATTGTTAGGCCAATTGTTAGACCTAAGGTCGACTCGCATATATAAGAGAATGCATTGGCACAGGGTATATGGGTTGATACAAAAATCGAACTTGGCACTGAAAGGGTTAAAGTAATTAACACGCACACAAATATGTGTTCAAATAAAATCAAGAATATCACTAACATGTACTTTGAGACGTATAGCGTATACGGAATGTAAACTGATGACAAGCCGGAAGTCAAATGTCGTATGTATTTAATTTTCGAAAAGAACAAAAAACACAAGGAGCCTGTCTAATTTCGTCGGAAAGGTCTTAGACTTGTTTAAGTCCTCTTGAGGCTAAGTAGCATTAATAACATAAACACCACTAACTAACAGAACAAATCCATTACTAGTATTATTATGTTGGTTTTCTTTTTATATTACCCTTTTAATATATTTAGCGGGACCAGACCTTGGTCCTAAGCTATATTTCCTTTAAACCACACCTGTGATTGAAAGGGGTTTCCGGAGTATATGAACACTTCAAAGTAAGGCTATCTTTTGTGCTTCATGTTTTGCCGGGGATGTTCTGGTTTTTTGTAATGTGTTTCTGTTCAGACCTATAGAGCACTGATGATCACGGGGATAATGCGGGTGTTCGTCCTCCAATCCTTGCGGCCAATCTCTACTTCTATGTCCTTATATTTGGACATCTTCTCGAGCTCCTTCTTTTGCCAGATGTGTATCTGATGGCACTGTCCATTATGTACACTGTTAGAAAATAATGTCGGTTTGACAGCGTCGGACCGTCATAACCCGTATATACGGCAGTGACTCCATACAGTATTACTGAATGTGATTCTGCTGATATTAATTGTTATTAATTGTTTGTATTCAGTGCAATCATCCTGTGTATACATTCCGTCTTGTCTTGCGTCCGTAATTAAATTACGTTATTTTCGTAAGCCGAATTTATCACCCACGAATTTATTCCTCTGTCTTGCCGCGCTGTAATCGCAATGTTTTGGGGGGGGTTAAGCCTTTCAAGTGTGGACTTATGTTAAAACTATCTGACAAGTTCTAAATCTGCTAAAACCGGCTTATTCATTGATATTTTCCACTCAATTGTGACAACTGGGTTGTCTTCGAGCTGCCACTTTGAGCTGTCGACTATGACTTGTCTTCATTCGTCTCAGTGTTCATTTCGCCCGAAGGGGGGAATATCATAGTGGAAAATTGGATTCCACTGTGTCTCATGTGCCAATTGGTTTACCAATATGAGTAAATGTTAGCCCGAAATTACGATTGCTTTTCTTTGTTATCATATGAAATCGGAGTAAACCAGCTTCGAACCGGATCAAACCAGCCCAATATATCTTGGCCCGTGTCAATGGTACAACTGTTTACCGAAAACAATTAGCAAAAAGAAAATGAAGATGCATGCATCAGATCGTCCATGAATTATTTTTACAAAGAATTACTTTTTAAATGTGATACAATGTTTGGTGCATTAAATAACGTATTCTACTATAATATGGTGTATATACTATACATATTAGCTATGCATATCTCTCTTTTAAACGAGGTAATGTACAGTTTACACGTAATGATTATTTTAAATTAATGGCCTGTGTCAATGGTACAACTGTTTACCGAAAACAATTAGCAAAAAGAAAATGAAGATGCATGCATCAGATCGTCCATGTATTATTTTACAAAGAATTACTTTTTAAATGTGATACAATGTTTGGTGCATTAAATAACGTCTTCTACTAAAGTATGATGTATATACTATACATATTAGCTATGCATATCTCTCTTTTAAACGAGGTTATGTACAGTTTACACGTAATGATTATTTTAAATTAATATTATTAAGTGAAATGAATTAAAAATTGCTACGATATTAAATCATATTTTGTACATGGACGGAAACGTTGTAGTTGAATATTTACGATGAGAACAAGCAAATAGAAGTGGCGTATTTACGATGAGAAGAAGCAAATAGTTAATTAAATCTAAAACAGTGAATATTATTACTGACCTTTAGTAAAGAAAATAGGTTTTATAAAATGCGAATTAAAACAAACTCCACTTTACAGACCATTTTACAGATAATCATTTTGACTGTTGCATGCCGGGACAGAAACTATGCAAACACAGACCCATGCATTTACTATGGGAGATTTAGAGTGGGTCTATTAAACTAATTATATCATTGTCATATTTTATAGTTTTTGCGTGAAATTTTAAACATATATCAGGGACATATACCCCTTCTAGAATGTTCAAAAACATGTTCAGTTGCTCATCGTATTTTTATTGATTTTATGCGACGAAAATTCAGAAAATTGCGCAATGTTTTAAGGTGTTACAAAACGTCGGATTAAAATAGTTCTATCGAGAATATTCACACCATTTGTTTTAGAGAACATAGAGTAAACATAGTCCTATCGGAATATCGTAAAAGAGTTCCGTGTATTTTGGGATTAATTAACTACTCAGACTGCCGAAACTGCCAACAATAAATTCGCTTTTTCGTGTCCCACGAAAATGAAACTTGTCTGTTTAAAGATCCCAGTTTCGTGTCGAATGGTGATAGAATCTCCATATTCATGTTCATGGATAAATTACATCACACTTAATCGGCTTTTGTCCGCGGTCATAAACCTGTGTTTTTAGAACAATTTTTTTAGACAAACTGTTGAGCGCGTATCACTATTTTTCCGCCCACTGGGTACCCACCACCACCTATTTTTTTTCCGATTCTGGAATAGGGACCCACCTCCTTCAAACTGCTTCAAATGACTATTTTACTTAGTTGTCCTGATCTTATCTGATCTATGTTCCATATCATGATTATAGAAGCATTGTATGCGACACTATCGGGTATAATTGAAAATTTCATGTACATGTTTTCACGTCTGGCCATCACACGTATGGACTATGGGGGCGGCGAGGGGCTATTTGGGTGCACGTATGTACTGCTTTTCCAATATTGATTGTGGCACTTCCGGGTCTGTTTGACAATTTCATTGCATGTTCTCACGACTGGTTATATGTAGGGAAGCGGTGACTTGGGATTGACGTGTACGCACTTATATTGCACTAGCTGGTGGACCCGACTTCGTCCGGGCTGTTTTCCCTCTGCTTTTCGGCGAATTGCGCGATTTGACATTGAATTGACCATTTTGAAGATCAAGGTCAGGTCGGGGTCACGATTTGACACGACCAAAACACTCCAGGACAAACGTACACGTCGAAATCCATCAGGTTTTACCCGATTTGACCTTGATTTGACAATTTTGAAGGTCAATGTCAGGTTGGGGTCACAATTTGACGCATCGAAAACACTCCCCTGACAATAGTAACCCTAGGTATCGAATGTTGTCGAAATCCCGTCAAAATTCGCGATTTGACATTGAATTGACAATTTTGAAGGACAAGGTCCAGTCGAGGTCACGATTTGTACCGTCCAAAACACACCCGGACAAAAGTACCCCGTTTTACCCGATTTGATCTTGAATTGACCTTTTTGAAGGCCAAGGTCAGGTTGGGGTAACGATTTGACCCGTCCAGAACACTCCCTGGACAAAATTGTCCCTAGGTATAACATTTTGTCGAAATCCGTCCCGTTTTACCCGACTTGACCATGAATTGACCTTTTTGAAGGTCAAGGTCAGGTCGGAGTCACGATTTGACCCGTCAAAAACACTCCCTAGACAAAATTACTCCTAGGTATCAAATTTCGTCTGACAGTTTCCCGGCCATAGCTAACACACAACCAAAGAGACAGACAGAAGTCCCAAAATATATCTTAGATGGGACAATGTATGTTTGAACATTTCATGTGCATATTTTCACATGTCACAATATGTCCCGTGTAGAGACATGGGGTTAGGGTGTGCGTACTTATATTGCAGGGGGCATTGTGTGGTCTATTTGATTATTTCATGTGTACGTCATCAGTGCTGATCACATCGTCACAGAGTGGTGGCACAGTGTTGGGGTGTACGTATATATATATTGCATTAAACGCTGTCTGCATGGTCGGTTTGAACATGTCATGTGTATGTTATCATGGCTGGTCATAGCGGCGTGGTACAAGGTGGTTGGTTTACATACTTTTATTGCATTTGATTATAACGACTATATCTTTTATTACATGTGCATGTTTTCACGTCCGGTCACCACGTGTGTGGACACGGCGACATGCGGTTGGGGAGCAGTATGTACTTGTTTTTATTATATTGATTGTGACACTGTCTGATATGTTTTACATTTTCATGTGCACGTTCTCACGACTGGTTACATATAGTGACGCGGCGAAATGGGATTGGCGTGTGCGCATTTATTTTGCATGGGACCATGTCTGTTGGAACCATTCATGTGCATGTGTCACATGTCATAATGTGTCCCATGCATGTTGAGGCGTGGCGACATGGGGTTAGGGTGTGCGTACTTATATTTCATTGTACGTTGTCTGGTCTATTTTATATTTCGTGTCTATGTCATCAAGGCTGATCACATCGTCACAGAGGGGTGAAACAGGGGGTGGGGTTAAGTATACTTATATTACATGCAACACTGTCCGGTCGGTTTGAATATTTCATGTGTATGTCCTCATAGCTGGTCACAGCAGCGTAGTCGATGGGTTGGGTATTCATGCTTTTATTGCATTTCATTATATAGGTAGCATGTTCTATTTGATATATCTTGAATTGCATATGTGTATTTGTGGTGACAACTTGATAAGCTGACGTTTCTTTTCTCAGCATCCTTCTTGGATTTTACTCTTTGCATCATTCAAGTCTTCGGAATACGGTACAGCCCTCGTGCATCTGTCCGACTGCATATTGGATGTCATGATTTGAATCTATCGGCAAACCATATAGCCCACGTTTATGAACATGTAATTGTCAAATTGTAGATGCACGATCACGCTTCATATCTAGGGGTAATTTGACCATGCAAGCATAGTGTGCTTGGTCGTGAGTACATCAGATATCTCGTTCTGATAGATGCATAAATATGGATTTATAATGTTAACTTTATAACATTTCCCCAATGTATATATGTGACTATTTTTTTGTAAAATAATTCATGGGCGATCTGATGCATGCATCTTCTTTTCTTGTGTTAAAATTGACAGTGTTGTTACTATCAACTGACACAACATGATACAGGTACATGTGCCCAGAGTAATACACAGGAGCTTCGATGTCAACCACAAGTGATAATAAAAACAACAACAACGTACTTTAGCA
The DNA here is from genome assembly GCA_032622095.1 of Siphonodentalium dalli. Lineage (NCBI taxonomy): Eukaryota > Metazoa > Mollusca > Scaphopoda > Gadilida > Siphonodentaliidae > Siphonodentalium > Siphonodentalium dalli. The sequence continues at coordinate 108,714,284 of CP136065.1, read as the reverse complement.
GCTATCACTATTATAATGTTGACAGTGTTTCCAGTTTATGTTTAACTTAACCATTCAATCCAGTTGACAGTGTTTTGATAGTTTTGAAGCACATACATGTACATCTACACGAGAGGGTATACTGTACGCACCATAGTATTTCACAAGAGCTTCGACGTCAACAACAACAACACGATTAACAATGAACTGATGCCGCGCAATGACGGATGATCACATATCTATACAATTCCAACTTACGAATACAAATTACAATTACACGGACCGATTCATCCAATGTTCGTCAATTTTCATTGAAACGTGTGGATATGAGACATTGTCGCCATTCGCCATGTTATCGCCCAGTTGTTACGACAATTTACGGACCGGGAGTCCACTATTGGCTGGATGTTCTCATCAAGCTATATTTGGCTGGCTCACTGAGATGGATACTACGTGTTTTGATACTAGTATACACAGTTATTGGCCTTGTCTTTTATAACAATATATGGCCCTGATAGTCATGTATGTGTGTATGGACAAATCCAACAGCATGACGTATGGACAAAGTCAATCCAATTTACCCCAACATTTCTTCGCATGTGCATGATAGCAAATGGCTCCCATCCCTGTGCTCTTAATATTGGTATATCTGTCTGCGCCCTGGTTGATTGTTCCGGGCAGTCGCGATCCTCGTCTGTAAATAACAACAATAATGTCCTGGTTTAGATGGGGGGACTTTCGCACGCAACTCGCAAACACCTTACACACATTTACACAGACTACGTTTATGAATAGACGATCGCTAAAAAATATTATTACGCGCGCCGCGTGTATACTAATGTACAAATTCCTATTTCGCCTGGGCACTGGGGTTTACGCTGGGGGTTCTATTTATAGAATGTTAATTACCGGGACACTTTAAAAGTTGTAGTGCGACCCCGAGGCCGAGCTGTAGTGCGACCCCGAGTCCGAGCCCGGTAAACGATGTAGTTAGGAATTTCTATTTCGTTTATTGGTGTTTACATTATGTCAATAATGTTGATTTTTGGTCTGTGATAAGACCAAAAATAACAGAAATGAAAAAGATTCTATAATTACAATTATGGATATATAATATATGATCTTGAGCGCGTTACCATTTCTGACTATATATGGTTGTCTTGTTTAGATATGCATATAATTAATAGTCTCCAACATGACAATTATTGATTCTATCTGTGCCAGAATATATTTTTATATATCGTTAAATAACTAGTTATGGGTCCTCAAAGTACTTGAATGGGCAAGGTATATGTCACACCATTCAGCTAGAAGTGGTTGAGGATATCTCTCTTAAGCGATATATAGTTCTCTAAGCGATATCTCCCATCAAGTCCATGTAGAAAGGATTTAAGGGATAGGCTGTCGGGGTTGAATTTGGTTTTGTATATCTGTATTATCTATACTATATATATTTTGGAAGATCTGTATGTGTGTGTGTGGGGAGGGTGTGTGTGTGTGTCTGTGTGTGGTGTGTGTGGGTGGGTGTGTGTGTGTGTGAGAGAGAGGGTGTGTGTGTGTGTTCGCGATGAACTCGAAAACGGCCGAGCCGATTTCGATGAAACTTGGTATGTGGGGATACCTTCGGCCGGGGAGTGGCATGGGCCTATTAATTTGCCCGTTCGACGTCAAATTGACCTTGACATTGGGTCATTTAAAGGTCAAACGCCCGAATATCACGGGATTACGATGAAACTTGGTATGTGGGGATACTTTCGGCCGGGGAGTGTCATATGCCTGTTAATTTGCCCGTGCGACGTCACATTGACCTTGAAATCGGGTCATTTCAAGGTCAAACGCCCGAATATCACGGGATTTCGATGAAAATTAGTGCCTAGGGATACTTTCATATGGGGAGTCTCATAAGCCTATTCATTTGCCCGTGCGACATGACATTGGCCTTGAAATCGGGTCAATTCAAGGTCAAATCGCGAATTTTGATGGGATTTCGACGAAATTTTATACGTGGGGTTACCTTTGTCCACTGAGTGTCTTGGACGGGTCAAATCATGACCCGACCTCACATTGACCTTCAAAATGATCAATTCAAGGTCAAATCGGGTAAAACCGGATGGATTTCGACGGGTACTTTTGTCGGGTGCTTTTGTCCCGGCAGTGTTTTGGACGGGTCAAATCGTGACCCCACTTGACCTTGACCTTCAAAATGGTCAATTCAAGGTCAACGCCCGGACGAAGTCGGGTCACCTTCTAGTCTCATATATATTTTTGAAGACCTCTGTCTGTCTGTCTGTCTGTATGTTTGTCTGTCATTTATACAAATCTACGATTCTCGACCGATCGGGACGAAACTTGGTACGTGTGTGTAGTTTGACCAGGCGGTCGTCGGTGTCGTATTGGCGAGTCCGTGTGGCGCCCGCTTCGCGCATGCGCAGACGAGATATCGGAAACGGGTGGAGCTATCAACTTGAAATTTGGTATGTGAATGTATCTTGCCCCGGATACGAATTTTATCGGGTCGCAGAGCCCGTGCGACGCCAGGTTCGCGCATGCGCAGACGAGATCTCGGAAACGAGTGGAGCTATCGACTTGAAATTTGGTATGTGAATATATCTTGCCCCGGATACGAATTTTATCGGGTCGCCGAGCCCGTGCGACGCCAGCTTCGCGCATGCGCAGACCAGATCTCGAAAACGGGTATAGCTATCGACTTGAAATTTGGTATGTGAATGTATCTTGCCCCGGATACGAATTTTATCGGGTCGCCGAGCCCGTGCGACGCCAGCTTCGCGCATGCCCACACCAGATCTCGGAAACGGGTAGAGCTATCGAAATTTGGTTTTTGAATAGCCCGGACAACGTCTGGCTCATCGGCTAGTCTATTATATATTTTGGAAGATCTGTTTGTTTGTTTGTTTGTTTGTGTGTGTGTAATCGATGAACTCGAAAACGGCCGACCCGATTTCGATGAAACTTGGTATGTGGGGGTATTTTCGGGTCAGGAGTAACATAGGCCTATTGATTTTCAGATCCGAGGTAAACTTTTCACGTGCCGAGGTCAAATCTGTTTTTACGCTGTGTTATGGGACTTTCATTTGAGTTCGGTGCTTACAAATCGATTCGAAACAGCGCGAATAATAAAATCCCAGTCATAATAATGACACTGTGAGAATTCGTGTTTCCTCTTTCCAACGATATATAATGCGTATGTATCCGTTTTAGTTATCGGCCTCAATTATCAAGAAGAAGTGGTACTATCTTCCATCAGGATAAAAACAATGCGTAACTTCTATGACGTCGTTAGAGGTCATAACGTTAGATCACGTTAACGCTTAACCGGCCGATGCATTTGACTGTTTCAGACGTCTTGGCGATATCTCGGGCACCGATGGTAATTTATCTTTACGTTGAAACTTGATAATTAATGAGCGTGTGTGTATGAGGCGCGTTTATATACTTGAGTGGAAATCAAATCGGGTTAAACTGGCGGATTTTTTACGGACGAAATTTGATGCATAGGGTATCTCGGTATCCGCTGGGCCGATGCATTTGACTGAAACTTGATAATTAATGAGCGTGTGTATATGAGGCGCGTTTATATACTTGAGTGGAAATCAAATCGGGTTAAACTGGCGGATTTTTACGGACGAAATTTGATGCATAGGGTATCTCGGTATTCGCTGGGCCGATTTCCCGGTATCCGCTGGGCCGATTTCCACCATTTTTGGGGTGTTGGTGTTTGACCCCACCTGACCTTGACCTTCAAAATGGTCAATTCAAGGTCAAAGCCCGGACGAAGTCGGGTCACCTTCTAGTCTATTATATATTTTGGAAGATATGTGTGTTTGTGTGTGTGTGTGTGTGTGTGTAATCGATGAACTCGAAAACGGCCGACCCGATTTTGATGAAACTTGGTATGTGGGGGTGTTTTCGGCCGGGGAGTGACATAGGCCTATTAATTTGCCCGTGCGACGTGACCTTGAAATCGGGTCATTTCAAGGTCAAACGCCCGAATATCACGGGATTTCGATGAAACTTGGTATGTGGGGATACCTTCGGCCGGGAAGTGGCATAAACCTATTAATTTACCCGTGCGATGTGACCTCGACCTTGAATCGGGTCATTTCAAGGTCAAACGCCCGAATATCACGGGATTTCGATGAAACTTGGTATGTGGGGATACCTTCGGCCGGGAAGTGGCATAAACCTATTAATTTACCCGTGCGATGTGACCTCGACCTTGAATCGGGTCATTTCAAGGTCAAACGCCCGAATATCACGGGATTTCGATGAAACTTGGTATGTGGGGGTACCTTCGGTCGGGAAGTGGCATAAACCTATTAATTTACCCGTGTGACGTGACCTTGACCTTGAAATCGGTCATTTCAAGGTCAAACGCCCGAACTTCACGGGATTTCGATAAAAATTAGTGTCTATGGATACTTTCGTATGGGGAGTCTCATAAGCCTATTCATTTGCCCGTGTGACGAGACCTTGACCTCGAAATCGGGTCAATTCAAGGTCAAATCGCGAATTTTGATGGGATTTCCACGACATTTGATACATAGGGTTACTTTTGTCCACTGAGTGTTTTGGACGGGTCAAATCGTGACCCCGAACTGACCTTGACCTTCAAAATGATCAATTCAAGGTAAAATCGGGTAAAACCGGATGGATTTCGACGGGTACTTTTGTCGGGTACTTTTGTTCGGGCAGTGTTTTGGACCGGTCAAATTGTGACCCCACCTGACCTTGGCCTTCAAAATAGACAATTCAAGGTCAAAGCCCGGACGAAATCGGGTCACCTTCTAGTTTATAGATATATGCGTACCTCACTTCAGTTGGTATTATTTACTAATATATATTTCACTCCTATTGCAGTTGTTCCAAAGGGCGGAGCATGTGTCGCTGATGATGTGTGTGACGGTTTTGGACAGAGTTGCAGTGGCAGTAATTGCGAATGTTTAGGGAGTATATTCGAAGACCAATCAAACACATCATGCGCCCCTATAAGTTTCTTCGCTGGTTATGGCGAAGCATGTAATGATGATTATTACACAATATTCATGTTCAGACCTTGCTTTGGTTCCATTATTTGTAATGAGATGAACATCTGTGAATGTCGACCTGGACACCGACCAGTGAACGCTGAAGATAGAAGATATCTCCATCTAAGCTTAATGGCCTATTGTTTGGTAGATGCTCAGCCTTGTAAGTGTTGTCGTTTAAACATTTTAATTCGCCATATTATATGAATATAAATATATACATTTGGCAATGGGATTGCAGAACAAGTGCGAGCCATGTATATGCTACTTCTCCTTAACCATTTAGTGGCTAAGTTCTTAAAGCGTTTTTGACTGTTGTCACCTATACTCCGAAATTTTTTTTCTCCAAAAATCTATAATGTACTTGGAACGTGTTATTAAATATATACAATTTATAATGTCATGGTCAAATGCGGAGATTCTATCGTCCAGATTCCGTTTACCGGGATATTAATGTTGCACAACATAAAACATGTGGGGAACCAATTCTGAATCTAGATATAATATAAAGGTGAATACATATTAGCATATTACTGAATTGGAGCAGACTACATGCCCTAATTTATGAAGAGCGTGTCCATCCAGATGACAGTTCCATTATCAACTTACGAGTCAAATGTGGAATCCTGTTCACAGTGTTATTACATATATCTCCATGACATTCATTTTGGTCGTAAGTGTTTTATACATATATAGATAAATGAGAATGTATCCTAAAATCCAAAGCACAGTTTCATCTCTTAGATTTATAATTATGGGTTACTGTCCAACTTACACACATAATGTCTCGAGTTCAGAATTGCGATTAGGGCAGTGAAGGTCACTGAATTATAACATGCATTTCACATTCTACAACTATACGCAAGGTAAGGTTCGAAATCTCTCTGCTCAATAACCTATATTTGTTCTTCCCTCCCAAACTGACTAAATGTCTCTTTTTTTAATTTAGATAAATAGAGTAACTGTTCACCAGCTTGAGTAGTTACGTTAATTAAAATCTAAATATATGTAAAAACTCAACTATATGGACACATCGTCTAAGGAAAACATATGTGAAGTATTGGATACCAAACACTCTGCCAGAAGAAATATATAAATTTATGCAGCTCAATTGCAATACTGTACATACATGTACATATTTTCGGAAATCGTTAGCAATTTGGAGCGATAAGGCCCATGAGTAATCAGATCATTTTTGAGATTTCCAGTCAGTAACATACAACTATCATACGAATTCGTATATTTTCAGGGCTTACTGAAGAAGAGTATCAAGCTAGTTGCACATCTTGTGAGTTTTGTTATATAGATATTTTTCGATTCGGTCTGTGTTGTCTCCGCAAGCTTTGAAATCGGATTGCTGGCGCCAGTTTCGTTCCCCGCAGACTTGAGCAATTCGGCTCAGCGCTTTACGACTTTAATTGATTCTAGACCGCTATCACGAGACTTGCTATCACTAGAAACTCTCCACCCCTATACCCACCCACCGTACCAAGCCTATTTTCAATAGTGGGGGAGGGTCCAATTGCTCTATTAACTTCATTAACTGCTTCCGTGACAAAAATCCAATTCTTCAAAATAATGCATGGCATATATATCAGTGGTTTGCTATTACCACCACCCCCCCCCCCCCGAACATACACTTGAGAAATCGGCCTCTCAAGTCTGCAAAATGTCAAACATGCTTGATGTGCGAGTCCGATTGCTCAGCATAATCACCCCGCAGACTTGAGAAATCGGGCTCGCACATCAAGCATGTTTGACATTTTGCAGACTTGAGAGGCCGATTTTACGTTGATAGCCAGTTGCTTGCAATTTAGCGTCAACGTGTTTCAGAACCCTTTTTACCAGGGCAATGTTGTATAATTGCTCCCCGGATTGACAGCGACAGACCTATATATCGGCCCTGACGATGTAACACGGGAAATTCAGCGGCGATCGCAACGTAATTTGTTTTTCAATTATAGCAGCAAGAGTGTTCACGATACGGGCGGATATTGCGGCGGGTATTGCTGTTAAAATAGTCACATCCGCTAAAGCCGCCATAAACAGAAAGAATATTATATAATAGACATAATATGTTCTTATACCATTCATAAATATCGCGTATACTGCATGTTATTGTCACGTTTGTACGCTTTGTTATGTAAATAAATATCAAAAACGTTACAGAACCAATTGTTTATAGACAAACACTCGGAACTATATACGGGATCGTCCAATGAAAATGTTCTGTTGCGCTGTGGAAGGCGCAGATCAAACTATTAGCGCCATCAACAATCGCATTCAAATCATCAAATCCCACCAAATTTTATTTAAATCGACCCATGCTACCCGCTGTCAGTTCCACGTTACTTCATGAGTGGGAAATGATCAGACAGAATACATATACATAATATAATGGTTCTTGCAAAGAGTTGAATATTTTTCTATCCAGTTAGTATTTTCTCCAAACCTATGGTAATTTCGTCACACACCAAACAAAGAATTTACTATGATAGTATTGTAAGTTGTACGTTGTAGACACACCAAATTAGGGGTTTTTACAACCGACGTAGAATGTGCGAATCTAAATAAGGAAATGATGCAAAATCGCGACTCTGCTTATAAACAATTCACCGTGCTTTTTGTGAGAAACTAAGCAACACTCGACCTGCATTTTCACTGACACAAAGCGTGTTTTGTGAATATAGTATCGTATCCATATCATCATTATGCTATACTATTGGCAAACTCTTGAATTTCTAAATTCTAATAGCTGTGCAATTTGTGTCACCAGATTTCGCAGTCATATATTTTGTCGTAATCGTTGCGGGGTTGTTCGGGTTTCATAACGTCGCTCGGGCACATTTATCACGATTGAGACATTCAGCCCGTTCAGTAGATGTACTGGACCCGATGAACAACAACCTTTGGCTATAGGACATCTCTCCAAACCATTATCATATGTATTGATGTTATATTATGGTATATCCAAGAACCGAAGAATGTTCCTGTCCTCAGGTATATTCGACTGGTACTGTATATGCATGTGTATTTATGCGAGAAGCCTATATATATATATTCAAGCCTGAATTAAAAGGATAACATGAATTTTTGGTCAGCTGTAATTTTTTCAGTCAACATGAAGTTGAACTTTGAACTTCCCGCTGGTGATTTCTAAAAGTATCTAGTTAGGATCAGAGTGGGTAGCAGATATGGATTAAATGAGTGAGTGAATTAACGGAACAGTATAATATACCAGAACAGTCTCGAAAGCTTGGTAAAGTCAATCTGAATGTTTGGGGTGGTCCCAAAAACCTGAGCGAACAAAAATATTTTGTTTGCTAGTAGAGTTCCAGGAGTTCTGCAAAAAAAATAAGTTCTGTGTCTGCAAGTTTTTTCCTGCCCCACCCCCATGTATGGGGGTTTTATTTTATATTCTAGTGTCAATGCGCATCGTGTACACGTGATGCAGGTCAGGTATTACTGACATTAGAACGTCTATATTAAGGCGTCATATGACACACAGTCGAGTACATGTAAGCCTACGATGAACATTGGTTGTAAAGAAACCCACATGGGTTGGCGCGGAAATATTAATATTATGCATAATGATCTTGGATCTGGGATGGAAACATTTCACCCGACGTGTCAGATATTTTGGCCGGATATGAGGTTTGCCTAGTATCCGGACCAAATATCTGACCCCGAGGGTGAGATGTTTCCATGCCCACTTCCAAGTTCATGGTGAACATTTGTCTCCCAACACAGGAACCTCATTCTGATTTTTTTTATTATAATCTTTGGCACGTTTTCTGTATATACTGAAAATGTATACACTATAAAATAAGCCGCATTACCACACGAGCAAGGTTAATATTGAGTAAATTCAACATGGCTTGTGAAAACGACATGTTACGTCACATTATTGCACCAGTCATGTCATGAATTCCGAGAAACGTTCGTATTGATATGAAGTCTTCACAACTAGACTAACTGTGTTTGCTATATGCATAAACATGTCTCTATCAGTACCAGTAGAATAGGGAACATGTTTATGTCATACTAGCTGATGTGCCCGACTTCGTCCGGGCTATTTATGGATTTCTTTGTGATCGCCTCCGTCTGGCAGAATATACAGCGTCGGTCCAGAAACGTGCTGTATGAGCGTATATGAGCGGGGTCAAGGTCAAGGACATAGTCGCACGTGAAATTGGACCCGCCCATATTGTTCCCGGGATCAACGTATGCCTACATACCAAATTTGAGTCGGATCGGTCGAGGTCCAGAAACATGCCTATATGAGCGTATATGAGCGAGGTCAAGGTCAAAGACACGGTCGCCGCCCATATTGTTCCCGGGATCAAAGTAGGCCTACATACCAAATTTGAGTGGGATTGGTCGAGCAGTTTTCGTGGCTATAACACACATACATACAGACAGAAGACAGACAGAAGACAAACAGAAGTTCAAAAAATATATATTGGACTAGCTGAAACATGCAGCTTCGAATGGGCCTGCGGCCACAGCATGTGCAAGTAGGTTCATATTGGACATAAATAATGACATTGGTTTATATTGGACTTATTTGGTTCTGGAATAAGCCCATAGTTGACTTATATCAGTTTTCTGTTGGTCGGCGCATGCCATAGTGAAAACACGTATATAAAGAGCATACATCTAGTGCTTAAATAGGCCCATAGTGAGGTTTATTTTATTTATTTTTTCTTATTTTTTATTTTTTTTATTTGAAATCAAAATTTCAAAAAACTAACGCCGTTTTAACCTACAACAGGGTACATCCAGTCACCACACCAAATTTGGTTGAAATAGGACCAGCAGCCTGGGAGAAAAATCCGGACAGACAGACGGACAGATAGACAGATCATATACTCTTTTGTATTATATAGATGACAGAAAAATGTTAGTTTGACGAGTTTCGACAATTTTTTGCAACGATGACAATTTTTAGAATGTGGAATTATTTCGACCGTCATTTGTGAAGCAGCAATTGTTTACATGTCACGAAATGTACACATAATTATGCCTATACTGCCCGTTTCGTTTTGGAGAATTATCCTTCCGGTTGATCGAATGTGTGTTCACACGTGAAGACGTTTATAGTGCATGTTATGCAACTCTGCGTTAATTACCCATCAGCATGTCTTGTACATGTATAACTAAAACAATGGCGACCAACCAGTTACGGTTCACGTTTGAAGTCAATAAATACGGACGTATTCGTGGACGCTAATTAAATGGAGATATGCCTTTTAACTGGTTAAACATGGAGATTCTTCAGCATAAGCCCACTTGCAAACGCAGAGTCGCATAATAGACCCTAATTCTGTGAACACATTCGTTCAAACGGAAGACCCCAAAGCAAAACGATTGTCATCGTTGCAATACATTTTCGAACTCGTCAACCTAAGATCTTTCTGTCGTATTAACATGTTCCCTTTTTAATGGTAACGATATAGGGAGATTTACCATGATAAACACAGTATAGTCTAGTTGTAAAGACATTATATCAATACGCGCGTTTCTCGGATATCGCGCCAAGTACAATGATGTGACGTGGGCATGCATGTTGTTTTCACAAGCCATGTCGATTTCTCTCAAACGTATTAATCATGCGCGCACGGGTAACGCGCTTTGTTTTGTTTTTGTGTTATCCACGATTTCCCCCATGGAGATGTACAGTTACGAGTCTACTGGAATGTGCCAAAGATTGGTATAAAACAAAAAATCAGAATGATACTCTTGGGTTGAAAGAAAAATGATCGAATACCATGGCCTGGGATGTGGGCCAATCGGCAAACCTCGTCAGGTTCCGTACCGTTTCAGACTCAACTTTAATACAACGCCATGATTGGTTCGAACTGTATATATCGCGTTATTTTTAGATGGATCAATGACTGGCTCGCCTTTTGAATTTAGTTGTATTCCGTCGATTCGTGGGCATGAAAACATTTACATTTAACTTTAATGTCGAATTAAGGATTCTTTAAGTTAGCACTGATATAGAATAGTCTATAAAATATATACATATATGGAATTACGGCATGGTATAAATAGACCATTGCAGACACGACAAATAGCACAATTGTTGCGATGTGACAACAATGGTACGTCGTTATGCCGTTGTCGGGTCAGACCATAATAACAGACACCATGAATGGGTGCTATCAATGTTTCCCGATATTTGGTGATCAAAGAACATGATCCATACATAATTGTTAGTTCGAATAACTCGTCAAATAACAATATACAGGTAATCGGACTATTTTATGCGGAACTTCGGCTATAGAGTGTTGACAAAATTTCTTCCAGATCTGGATATAATCATCCGCGAAATGAGTTCTAATTATACCAAAGAGCTAGGTCTAAGAGGACTTAGGTCGAGGAGTCCATAATCGGATGTGGGCACGGAAAAACCTCGTGCCCGGCACAAATATTTGTTATTCTCCTCCCTATTTTCCACCCTTCTGATTGGCCCATGTCCTGTCACGTGCCGGGCGACAAATCACACTGTCGCCCGCTGACCCGGGAGACATTGTTTTTGTCGCCCGCCTGATGTTATATTGCAAGAATATCTCCAAACACACACTGCAGTAACTAATATATTTCACATCACTATACGTACTAAAAAATCATAGATCTTATATACCCCACGGATTCGCAATACACACCAGTTGTGGTGTTTGCTAATTTGCATATATTTAGTGAACACTAATATTCGAACTTTTAAGTTGATACTTTTATCGGACAAGCGTTATCATTTACTTTTTACATCGAAACATCTCGGTGATTCAATTTGTTCATGTCGACATTATGATGCAAGATTGAAAGAGAGGATCCCTTGAAGTTGGTTGGTTATATATGTTTGCTGGTAGACAACGTAATGGATACGTTTGTCGCGAATGAATAGTACTGTACGCGTATCCTCCGCGATGTCTGCAATGTGATCATATAAGTATTTTATGTGAGGATCGCCATGAGCACTGACACATATGAATGTACATTAATGAAGTTGACAACTTCCCAATAGCTTTCGGGGAAGACCGTTATGAAATGAACATAGCGAGTAAATTGCGCACACAAGACGACATTGAATATGCCACATTGCAGAAGACGAGAACATACCTATATGGCTTATTGGTTTACATTGCATGGACCTATATTGACGATTTAACCACCAAAATGATCGTAAATAAACGCTGATTATCACGCGCTTAACGGCTTGAGTATTGTTTATGGAACGGAAATCCTATGGGACGATAAGTAGTTACTGAAAATATATATAATCGGGAAAGAAAGCACTCGTTGACTCAGTGCAACATCGTGCGTGTGGATGGCAAGTATATTTTCTGTGGTATAACAAAACAGTTGTTGCCCTTTTTCTCGGGAGACATTGAGATCCTCGGGAGACATTCCGTTCTCGAGCGGGTGACAAATCTCAATGTCTCCCTCGACAACGGGCGACAACTGTATAATGTCCACCTCGTGGGCAACCACTTGGCTTTTGTTTTGCTTACCTAATCAGCTTGGCGTATATTATTATATGGTTTGAAATAATAAGGAGTGAATTAGAATAATTATTATATTTGTTTGATTAAGTCATCAACCCTGCTCAGTTCCTCCCGTGTACTCACATTTGATATTCATATTCATAGTCTCCACTGTCGAGTTGTCGCCTATCTATATGAATACATTTGGGGTGTAGCCATAACACGCGAATAGTATATCTAGTCTGCACACGGCCCCAAGATATTCGACCACATACGAGGTAGAAATCGTCTGTAATACCCACAGAAACTTTAGTAGGATTTCCTTATCATGTGATTATTTCAGCGACGCGCAATGAATTGTGGAAGAAATTGGTAGTTTTTCGTCAATGTTATCAGTTGCAAGGCACATGGATGCAAGTCACATCAGGTACACAATTCAATTCAATGAAAATATTCATTTGTCTTCATCAAATAATTGAAAAATGACAACATAATACATTAAATAAACAAAATAGTTATGTACAAATGTAATCATATTACGCAGCAACAACAACGATAGCAGCAACAACCACGGCAACAATAACGTCAGCAACAACAACAGCGGCAGCAACAGTGGCAACAGTAACAACAGAGGCAGCAACAACAGCAGCAACAACAGAGGCAGCAACAACAACAGAGGCAGTTACAATAACGGCAGCAGCAACAGAAGCAGCAACAACAGCAGCAGAGGCAGTTACGACAACAGAGGCAACATCAGATGCAACATCAGAGGCAACAGCAGAGGCAGAAACAACAACCGCAGCAGCAACAACAACGACAATCACAGAAACGACGACAACAGCAGAAACAACGACGTCAGCTGCAGGTATTTCGACAACTTCACACATAACCCGGGTAACATCATATTTGAAACGACTCGGCATCGCAGCAAAATGTTATTTATATAATTATGCGATCAGATGAATCGGTCTCAATAATAATAATTTCTTGAAAATATAATGATAAATGTCTATTTGAGATGAAACGAGAAAGTTGCTAAAAAAAATAGGGTTATGATAACGAATGACGCGATTCGTATTGTTTCGCTGTGTGAAGATTCAAAACAAACTCGCGGTGGGGAATCACGTGGTTTCGAGTTGATGAGTATCACGCAATCAAAATGGCCGATGCGATCGCAAACGTGACCAGAAACGAGTAAAAAGGTAATAAACTAGGATATAGAGGATCTCCAACTCGTTATGTTTTATATAAGCCTTTATGAAACGAGTTTGATAAATTTGATTTACAAAGAGTCGTAGACGGGTTGTGAATCAAATTTATCAAATGAGTTTCATAAAATGTTATATCCCAACATGACGAGTTGAAGATCTTGTATATCACATGAAAACACTAGAGCTTTATCCGTTTTTAACAAATCAAAATCCTTAACAGAAACTTAAAAATGCGCACATTTCCATTGCTGGCTGAGACGCTTCACAATCGGGCTGCCGACGGAAAATATAGTCCCCAAATTTGCCTCTTTGTTTTTGTGTCTATTTTGGTTAGTGCAAGGAAGTTGGGCAATAATTTAGCTTTAATGAACAAAGCAATCATTTTCTGTTCTTGCCATATGCGGCTTTACGCAATAGTATTGGTCCGCTCGATTCAATGTAAAGTCATTTGTTGGCGCGCTGCCAAGCTGGCAAGAAGCCCGCGCTTGTTATTCACTAGGGAGAGATAAGAAAATATATAATGGCTTTTTTAATGATATAATAGGGGTTTTGTGTGATATATAGAGGATCTCACATGAGTTTCTATTTTATACGGAATTTATCAACCGAATTCACTAAATTCGATTTGAGCCGAGGTTTACCGAGGCTCAAATAGAATTTAGAGGACGAGGTTGATAAATTACGTATAAAATAGGACGAGTGTGAGATACCTTTTATCTCATGATCAAATAAACCCGAAGCAACGCGAAATATTTATCGAAAACAACAATCATAAACTACAGCGATCGCAAGTTATTTGAAGAACGCCGTGACGTCATCGCATGCGCTGATATTAAACGTGTCTATTACCGATAATTATGAAACTGCTTTTATGGCCAAATTATGTGATAAAATGATTTATCATATGACTCAATCATTATTTACGCTGGAAAGTATGTCATAAATCAATTTCATATGAACTACTAGTTCATATCACCTTCCGATAATTTGATTGGTTTGTTGACAAAAGGTGTGTTTTGATTGGCTGAATGGCAGCCGGGGCCGAGCCGTATCTCTAACTAAATGCAGGTCAAATTCGTGCCTGTCAATCAACGCGATGCCGAAATTCTCGCAATTATAATCTTGAAATATATAGTTTTGGACATTGTTATACGATAAATAGAATATGTAATTCGTATTTATCTAATAAACATACGATATAATGTCACAAACTGAGAACAGAATAGCGCACTATATCTTCGCGTGCATATTATTTCTGCTAGTTCACCAGGTGTAATTGGGCTTCCGGTGCAATGAAGTGACGTCACATTAACCTTTTGCTGCCGATGTCATATAGCTATTTAGTGATTTGTGTCCGTTTTGGACATCATAATCAATTTATAGGTGTCATATGATAAATAGAATATGTAATTCGTGTTTCTCTCATATGATATTTATGAAACTCGTCACGAATTTTCAGTTTTCTCTCGCCGGAGGCTCGAGAAAACTGAAAATTCTTAGACTCGTTTCATAAATATTATTTGAGAGAAACACTCATTTCATATCCTCTATATATTACATAGTAGTTTTGCAGCAACGACCATATGCTATACTAGTTTTTAAACAAGCTGATACCACATCTGTGTTCAAACTGACAGTTGTTTGCTGACCAAAGTTGTCAGTCGAAGGATTCTCCTATATGTATGGACTGGTGTATTCCACGAACCTCCGACTGGCAACTTTTGTCAGAATGTTATAGAAAACTACTGAATATTTCCGAACAAATTAGGAATCAACTTGTTTTTTAAATAAACTAACATATGCTTATAACAGTCAAAATGCTATGTTTTGTGTCAGCTCCTCATATATTATGTTTTTGTGCGTTTGCGCTCGCCTCGGCCATTTTGAATTCGTGGTAGTCACCAACCTCGAAACCACGTGATTCCCCACAGTCAAACACAATTCTGGTAAACAGATATTCGGTTAGCTAAACGAATAACAGAATAATGCGTGCGAAGAAGGTCTTAGTGACTGTTTACTATATATTCCAGTTTGAAAGCAACAAGTGTGGACTTCAGTGTGGAATACATATACATGCGGCATGTTTCCGATATCAAATAGGTGTATAGGGTACTACTGGCTTATTACCATCTTTGTTTTATGGTGGGATATAAACCAATAGATGAATTACTATCCTGAGATCAATTGCATGGTAGCCTATATAGCTTTTTGTTTGTCCGGATTATTTATTTGTTTATTTGTCCTTCCACACCTTCGGCGACGTCATACCGGAAGTACAGATTGAAGAAGTACAAGACTTTATTGAGCTCCATTACGACAATTGAAATATTTGTCCCATAGTTAAAAAACATAAAAATCATTTGAGTGAATATAACATCAAAACAACAATTAAAAATGCACATGCGCTAATATGAAACCTTTTAATCCATAATCGTTAATTTGCATTTTTAACGGGGGTGTACCTTTCATATATTAGAACAATTTGGAAAGTTGTCTTCTTGGAAACCAATGAACGCCATGACATAGAGCCCGAACCCGCCATCGCACGCCGCCGCCGTCAGCCATATATATTGGCAACAAGTCGCCGCCAGCCATATTATCTCTAACGCCAGCCATATGAAAAAAAACTCCGCCGCTGGAATTGTAAAATGGCTGAGCCGTGCATATGTGCATGGGCTTATATGTCAAGCACAACTCTACTGTGAATCGCAAAGAACTGAACCGCATTGTCTAATGTTGGCATACTCGCATGGACACGGTGTGGTTGTTATATTATCAGAACACCCGGGTCTCTCAATGTGGAATATCTATTCCAATGCATGCTTTCATATAACTGAATGAGAGCATCCATTCAGTATTGAAAAGGTTAAAATATAAATTGTTTATTTCGACACGACTCAGTCTCGGACATCGCTGGCATTTGTCAATATATGCACATAACCTTAGAAGAGAATAGAAAATAGTTTGAAATATTATATAATTCCTATCGGATTCATCATTCATGCATGCATATCGCAAGATTCCAATGATGATAGCAGTCTGAAGTCGACAGAAGTCCCAATGCAACTTACACCGACCAGATGGGAAACCACATAGCACATCCATGATAGTGTGTAATTTCGCTATAATGAAAACGCCCAACACCAAAAGAATACCTGTGGTCTGGAATTCTACGGGTTCACCACAAACGCTAAAACAAATGGGGTCTACAACCGGGGATTTGGAAAACCCCGGAAACGAAAATACGCAGAAAGATAACGTCTCAGCCGGCTGAGCCGCCATATTTCGTCAGCCACGAACGTCGCGGCTGAGCCGGCTTAGCTAGCTAACCAGCCACGAAATTGGTTGAGCCAGCCGCGAAAACTATTTGTTGTGGCTTCGGGGTCTACCATGACACCACGACGCACACCACGACATCGCAACCTCCTTCGTTGCGCAAAACTCCAGACATGACTGTGTCGACGTCCAGTCAGCTGAGACTCGTATTACTCTGACAGGCTAAGCCGATCCATCCCTCAACAACTATAAGTCAGCGTTAATGGACGAGCTACTGGAAATTCGCAAACTAGATGGTCGAGGCCGCAGGACGAAACCATTTAGTTGACGAATTACCAGTCGCGCTCGAGCCCATTAACCAACTTAAAACACAGTATTTTTAACATTCAGGGAGAAATTACATTTATACAGATGAAACATTCCGATACACTCTAAATAGTGGAGATGCGATATTGCTCCTCGGAGAGGCAATATTTGCATCTCTTGATGTGCACTATTTAACCACCCCATCCAAAAGACTAAATTGCCTCTCCATTGGAGTGTTAGCAGCCGAAGAACAATTTGTCCCTCAACGGGTGTCAAATGCATCTCTGTCGAAGAACAATTTGTCACTCAGCGGGGGTCAAGTACCTCCCTGTCGAAGAACAATTTGTCCCTCAAGGGTGTCACGTGGATCCCTGTTGTATAAATCTCGATCAATGAGACGTTTACGAACGCTTTTCTGGGAAAAATTTAGTCCTTGGTTGACAAAATATAATCACGCCCTTTAACACGGATCGTGTGAGTGGTAATTGATTGTGGAGTTAGGTACACTACCACGCGGTTCAACTGTGTCCGAAAATAAACGTCGATGTAGCCAATATAATAAAATATTTGGTTTGGGCTGAACGTAGCGTAGTATATATACGTAATATATTTTGATATATGTTAGACTCTAACAATGCATTGATATATATATTGTTGTATACAAAAGAACAGTAACTCCATTACTGGTTTCAATGTGATAGATAACCCCTGGTATGCGAATGAACAGTAACCCTCCTATTACCTCCTATTTCTTGGTTAGAGGCCTCCATGGGGAGCTAACAGGGCATATACTTTGTGACATGTGCGTTCTAGTTTATGGATGTCGACTTGTGGTATACAGCATGAACGTTCTGTGTCACGAATGTCGACTTAACGAATGGCATATAAAAAGTGCCCATTCGGAGAAACAGAAAGGTCAATGTAGAACAATGGAGCTGGTTTTTAAATGTTTTTGTTGTACATAGATATATACCATGCAAGGAAATAAGTGGGCAATACTACTGCCCAATAAAGGCCTTTTCATACAACTTGAATATCGGAAACTTAGTTAAGGTCGCGCCTAAAAAATGTTTGCGAAATTGTAGATTTATTGTAAATTTTCCGAGATCGAGAATATGTTGAAATTCTTGAAGCAGTATTGAACTCAATTAAATTGCCATTTGACCATTTTACTAGTTCAGATCATGTACTTTTTATAGCAGTTATTCATTTCCACTCAATTTGTAATTTAGCTGAGAACGCTGTTCCCAAATTTTCCCTTCTAAAACTATATTTAAAGTAATCTTTTTGACAATTTTATTATTATAGAGGGTATAAAATGCTTGACGTTGTCTTCAAATAGTGTAAATTGCTTCAGGTGGTGTACTAGCTTAACAATTAAGTAGATTTATGTGTAGTTCCATCTAAACTGTCCACTTCCTGACATACTCAGGCGTGAAAACCCATTAAGACAAGAACAAAATCAATGTATTTTAATACATTAAAGTTTGAGAGGTTCAAAACATCATTTTCTTTTTTTGTCACTTCACCGTCAGTTACTTGCATTTAAAGGGACACAGGGCCTTCGAAGTGGCTTCATGTGAAATAACATGCGCAAACATCTGTAATACAACTGTCATCAACGTGCACACTAGGAAATAGATTGAAATCGATCTTATTTTCATTATTAATAACTATCCAGTACTGAGATTTATTAAGTCAAAATCATTGTTATGTGAACATTACTGTTACAGTGAAATTATCGATACAAGTCAAATTAGTCAAATAAGATAGTAAAGTTTAATCAAAACTTGACAGCAGATATTGAAAAAGGCCAAAGCATTGACAAATATTCTGAAAAATGTGTTTACACACACGTGAAATTTCGTTATTGGATAACTATCGATAATGAATAACGTTTACCTATTTCTCCACGTTCTTCTTGGTGGTGATGTTTTACATACTTTAATGTTTTTCTCCATGTTCTTCTTAGTGGCGATCTTTTAAAGATTTATATATATTTTTCGTAAAGTTACCCACTGCGAGTGCCGTGGGTGTCTTTAAATTAGCACAATACTATTTTTCGCGCACCCATCGGACGCGAATTTAAAACTGGGCGAAAAATAGTACGACTCCCGAGTTTATAGCAAACCACAGGGAACACATGAGGGCTATATGTTAATGAGTTACATACATTACGGAAAGCTGGACGGATTAAACATATATATTTACATGCGAACAAAGCGATAAATCATCATGTGCAACATCTTCGATGCTGAAATGTTTGTAAGTAATGTATTCCGGGATGGCTGAAGTTGCATTAAAGCACGTCTCCCTAGTCACAACCGTTGAGTGACACCGTGGTGATATTGTTCTCTTTGTTTTCTTATTTCTATCCTAACTTATAAGAATCATTAAGTTTTTTTCTTGAGCATTCTCTGTTGAAATACACTTTATGTCCATCGATTTTAGTTTCTTTTCTGTTAAATTCAATTGCCTCTTTTACCATTATATCCCTGTAACGTTGTTCAGTGAGCTTAATGTGTACTGGTCGATGTTTTTTTTCTGATAAGAACCCAATTCTCTTAAATGACACATGTTTCATATCACATTCCGTTGTCTGTTTTATAATGTTTTCTATTTCTATTTTCTATTCCAGTCACTGGGCGCAAAACATTTTTTTTTTCGCCCTCTGGGTACCCACCACCCCCTAATTTAATTACTCAGTTTTCCTGATCAATGTTCCATATCATGATTATAGAAACATTACTACTTTTTATTTACCAACAAGACTAAAGTTTCAAAACAATTTTCCAATAAATGTGGGCTGTAGGGTGTGCTGATGGATTGACATTTGAAATCCAAGATGGCTGCTGTGGTCATTCTTGTTTTTAAAAAATTTGGGGAAATATGGAGGCTCCAATCTAGAGGTCACCTCGGAGATCCATGTGAAGTTTGGGGACCATTGGATGAGAAATGTGACCTGTAAGGTGTGCTAAAGGATTTGGTCACACAAAGAGTAAAAACCAAGATGGCCGCTGGCAGCCATGTTTTTTACAAAATTCGGGGGGAAATGGTGGGCACCCATCGAGAGGTCACACCGAAGATCCATACGAAGTTTGGTGATGATCGGATGAGGGATAAGCTCTGAAGGATGTGTTAAATGATTTAGTGATGCAAAGAGTAAAATCCAAGATGGCTGCAAGCGGCCACATTTTTCATCAAAAATCATTCAAAGTTGACAACTCACATCTAGATGTGATCCTAGACTCATACACCGAATATTGTTGAAATCGGTGTTTTAAAACTTAAAATTGTTTTATTTTATTATGATTTTATGAAAAGTCTAATTTTATTTGAAGAGTTCAGTGAAGAGTTTACATTTATTTGAAGAATCTATTATTGTGTTATGTTTTCATTTATATCAGGTAGAGTAAATTATTTTTAATAGAACTATTTAAATCTGAGCCTTTCCATGTCAATGGACATTGATAGATCCTTGATGAAAACATTTAGCAAGCTGACCTTTTCATTACCTTTTCATCCCTCATTATTAACTGATGGTGAACTCAAACCCCCTACCACGAGCTAAGTGCATACCTGTTACATAATAGAAGCATTCATAAAACCTTTTGTCCCATTATTTGGTCATTGAATTTTTTAATTTTATTATCCAGATTTCGTTTCAAAGAGTCTGCTCTTGTTTGAAATTCTCCTCTCTCTGTAACGAGCTTTTCGTCAAATTTGTATTCTACTTTGTAAACTTGACATAAAATTTTCCATTTTCGGCATCTTATTGTTTATTTCAACAGTGTATCTATCGATCTTCGCTTTCTGTTTCTTTTCGAATGAATCAAATCTAATGTCAATTTGTGTGTTATTTGTGTGTCATATTTTTCAAAAATCAACCCAAACTTCTCTGATTATCTTTCCGTACACATTCTTGAATCATTCCAATATGTAGTGTTTTAGCGTTACTTGTACAAGTATTAGTCGATTTTAACTTCACAATCTTTTTAGAATAATTAACTCGATCTATTCATAAACGTTTTCTGCGGCCTCAGGTGCCAATCCTTGGCAGCTAAAATGGAACGACCTCTTACAGAGATCGCAGATTATTTTATGTGCTTTATTCGGAATTTTCCACTGCACGCATAGCACTGTTGTGCAATAATGTTCGATCGACGATCTTGTTTGTTTTGCATGTCTCTTGTGAATAGTTTTATACTGCTAATTGTCTATGTGTGTTTCTGTGTACGTCCGTCCATCAACAATTTCCTTTAACACACCCTACAGGCCACATATTTCATCCGATCGTCATCACACTTCATATGGATCATCGGAGTGATCTCTAGATGGGAGCTTACCATTTTTTTCTCCGAATTTCGTTGAAAAGCATCGCCACCAGCGGCCATCTTGGATTTCACCTTTGAATCCATTACCACTCCCTATATCTGACATTTATAGGCGCAATGTTTTGAAATTTCACAGGCAGGTGTTGGATCACCTCTGGAATCTGATGGGAGCTATTAAATTTGGAGAAATTTTTTTATAAAAAACATGGCGCCGGCAGCCATCTTGGATTTTACTCTTTGAATGACTAAATCCTTTGGCACACCCTAACGACCACATCCCTCATCCGATCATTACCAATGAATTGTGGAAGAAATTGGTAGTTTTTCGTCAATGTTATCAGTTGCAAGGCACATGGATGCAAGTCACATCAGGTACACAATTCAATTCAATGAAAATATTCATTTGTCTTCATCAAATAATTGAAAAAAGACAACATAATACATTAAATAAACAAAATAGTTATGTACAAATGTAATCATATTACGCAGCAACAACCACGGCAACAATAACTTCAGCAACAACAACAGCGGCAACAACGGCGGCAACAGTAACAACAGAGGCAGCAACAACAGCAGCAACAACAGAGGCAGCAACAACAACAGAGGAAGTTACAACAACGACAGCAGCAACAGAAGCAGCAACAACAGCAGCAGAGGCAGTTACAACAACAGAGGCAACAACAGATGCAACATCAGAGACAACAACAGAGGCAGAAACAACAACCGCATCAGCAACAACAACGACAATCACAGAAACGACGACAACAGCAGAAACAACGACGTCAGCCGCAGGTATTTCGACAACTTAACACATAACCCGGGTAACATCATATTTGAAACGACTCGGCATCGCAGCAAAATGTTATTTATATAATTATGCGATCAGATGAATCGGTCTCAATAATGATAATTCCTTGGAAATATAATGATAAATGTCTATTTAAGATGAAACGAGAAAGTTGCTAAAAAAAATAGGATTATGACAAACAATGACGCGATTCGTATTGTTTCGCTGAACAAACTCGCGGTGGGGAATCACGTGGTTTCGAGTTGATGGGTATTACGCAATCAAAATGGCCGATGCGATCGCAAACGCGGCCAGAAACGAGTAAAAAGGTAATAAACTAGGATATAGAGGATCTCCAACTCGTTATGTTGGATATAAGCCTTTATGAAACGAGTTTGATAAATTTGATTTACAAAGAGTCGTAGACGGGTTGTGAATCAAATTTATCAAACGAGTTTCATAAAATCTTATATCCCAACATGACGAGTTGAAGATCTTGTATATCACATGAAAACACTAGAGCTTTATCCGTTGTTAACAAATCAAAATCCTTAACAGAAACTTAAAACTGCGCACATTTCCATTGCTGGCTGAGACGCTTCACAATCGGGCTGCCGACGGAAAATATAGTCCCCAAATTTGCCTCTTTGTTTTTGTGTCTATTTTGGTTAGTGCAAGGAAGTTGGGCAATAATTTAGCTTTAATGAACAAAGCAATCATTTTCTGTTCTTGCCACATGCGGCTTTACGCAATAGTATTGGTCCGCTCGATTCAATGTAAAGTCATTTGTTGGCGCGCTGCCAAGCTGGAAAGAAGCCCGCGCTTATTATTCACCAGGGAGAGATAAGACAAATACATAATGGCTTTTTTAATGATATAATAGGGGTTTTATGTGATATAATGATATATTACATAGTAGTTTTTCAGTCACGAGCATATGCTATACTAGTTTTTAAACAAGCTGATACCACATCTGTGTTCAAACTGACAGTTGTTTGTCAGTCGAACGATTCTCCTATATGTATGGACTGGTATATATTCCACGAACCTCCGACTGGCAACTTTTGTCAGAATGTTATAGAAAACTACTGAATATTTCCGAAAAAATTAGGAATCAACTTGTTTTTAAAATAAACTAACATATGCTTATAACAGTCAAAATGCTATGTTTTGTGTGTCAGCTCCTCATATATTATGTTTTTGTGCGTTTGCGCTCCCCTCGGCCATTTTGAATTCGTGGTAGTCACCAACCTCGAAACCACGTGATTCCCCACAGTCAAACACAATTCTGGTAAACAGATATTCGGTTAGCTAAACGAATAACAGAATAATGCGTGCGAAGAAGGTCTTAGTGACTGTTTACTATATATTCCAGTTTGAAAGCAACAAGTGTGGACTTCAGTGTGGAATACATATACATGCGGCATGTTTCCGATATCAAATAGGTGTATAGGGTACTACTGGCTTATTACCATCTTTGTTTTATGGTGGGATATAAACCAATAGATGAATTACTATCCTGAGATCAATTGCATGGTAGCCTATATAGCTTTTTGTTTGTCCGGATTATTTATTTGTTTATTTGTCCTTCCACACCTTCGGCGACGTCATACCGGAAGTACAGATTGAAGAAGAACAAGACTTTATTGAGCTCCATTACGACAATTGAAATATTTGTCCCATAGTTAAAAAACATAAAAATCATTTGAGTGAATATAACATCAAAACAACAATTAAAAATGCACATGCGCTAATATGAAACCTTTTAATCCATAATCGTTAATTTGCATTTTTAACGGGGGTGTACCTTTCATATATTAGAACAATTTGGAAAGTTGTCTTCTTGGAAACCAATGAACGCCATGACATAGAGCCCGAACCCGCCATCGCACGCCGCCGCCGTCAGCCATATATATTGGCAACAAGTCGCCGCCAGCCATATTATCTCTAACGCCAGCCATATGAAAAAAACTCCGCCGCTGGAAATGGCTGAGCCGTGCATATGTGCATGGGCTTATATGTCAAGCACAACTCTACTGTGAATCGCAAAGAACTGAACCGCATTGTCTAATATTGGCATACTCGCATGGACACGGTGTGGTTGTTATATTATCAGAACACCCGGGTCTCTCAATGTGGAATATCTATTCCAATGCATGCTTTCATATAACTGAATGAGAGCATCCATTCAGTATTGAAAAGGTTAAAATATAAATTGTTTATTTCGACACGACTCAGTCTCGGACATCGCTGGCATTTGTCAATATATGCACATAACCTTAGAAGAGAATAGAAAATAGTTTGAAATATTATATAATTCCTATCGGATTCATCATTCATGCATGCATATCGCAAGATGCCAATGATGATAGCAGTCTGAAGTCGACAGAAGTCCCAATGCAACTTACACCGACCAGATGGGAAACCACATAGCACATCCATGACAGTGTGTAATTTAGCTATAATGAAAAAGCCCAACACCAAAAGAATACCTGTGGTCTGGAATTCTACGGGTTCACCACAAACGCGAAAACAAATGGGGTCTACAACCGGGGATTTGGAAAACCCCGGAAACGAAAATACGCAGAAAGATAACGTCTCAGCCGGCTGAGCCGCCATATTTCGTCAGCCACGAACGTCGCGGCTGAGCCGGCTTAGCTAGCTAACCAGCCACGAAATTGGTTGAGCCAGCCGCGAAAACTATTTGTTGTGGCTTCGGTGTCTACCGTGACACCACGACGCACACCACGACATCGCAACCTCCTTCGTTGCGCAAAACTCCAGACATGACTGCGTCGACGTCCAGTCAGCTGAGACTCGTATTACTCTGACAGGCTAAGCCGATCCATCTCTCAACAACTAAAAGTCAGCGTTAATGGACGAGCTACTGGAAATTCGCAAACTAGATGGTCGAGGCCGCAGGACGAAACCATTTAGTTGACGAATTACCAGTCGCGCTCGAGCCCATTAACCAACTTAAAACACAGTATTTTTAACATTCAGGGAGAAATTACATGTATACAGATGAAACATTCCGATACACTCTAAATAGTGGAGATGCGATATTGCTCCTCGGAGAGGCAATATTTGCATCTCTTGATGTGCACTATTTAACCACCCCATCCAAAAGGCTAAATTGCCTCTCCATTGGAGTGTTAGCAGCCGAAGAACAATTTGTCCCTCAACTGGTGTCAAATGCATCTCTGTCGAAGAACAATTTGTCACTCAGCGGGGGTCAAGTACCTCCCTGTCGAAGAACAATTTGTCCCTCAAGGGTGTCACGTGGATCCCTGTTGTATAAATCTCGATCAATGAGACGTTTACGAACGCTTTTCTGGGAAAAATTTAGTCCTTGGTTGACAAAATATAATCACGCCCTTTAACACGGATCGTGTGAGTGGTAATTGATTGTGGAGTTAGGTACACTACCACGCGGTTCAACTGTGTCCGAAAATAAACGTCGATGTAGCCGATATAATAAAATATTTGGTTTGGGCTGAACGAAGCGTAGTATATATACGTAATATATTTTGATATATGTTAGACTCGAACAATGCATTGATATATATATTGTTGTATACAAAAAAACAGTAACTCCATTACTGGTTTCAATGTGATAGATAACCCCTGGTATGCGAATGAACAGTAACCCTCCTATTTCTTGGTTAGAGGCCTCCATGGGGAGCTAACAGGGCATATAATTTGTGACATGTGCGTTCTAGTTTATGGATGTCGACTTGTGGTATACAGCATGAACGTTCTGTGTCACGAATGTCGACTTAACGAATGGCATATAAAAAGTGCCCATTCGGAGAAACAGAAAGGTCAATGTAGAACAATGGAGCTGGTTTTTAAATGTTTTTGTTGTACATAGATATATACCATGCAAGGAAATAAGTGGGCAATACTACTGCCCAATAAAGGCCTTTTCATACAACTTGAATATCGGAAACTTAGTTAAGGTCGCGCCTAAAAAATGTTTGCGAAATTGTAGAATTATTGTAAATTTTCCGAGATCGAGAATATGTTGAAATTCTTGAAGCAGTATTGAACTCAATTAAATTGCCATTTGACCATTTTACTAGTTCAGATCATGTACTTTTTATAGCAGTTATTCATTTCCACTCAATTTGTAATTTAGCTGAGAACGCTGTTCCCAAATTTTCCCTTCTAAAACTATATTTAAAGTAATCTTTTTGACAATTTTATTATTATAGAGGGTATAAAATGCTTGACGTTGTCTTCAAATAGTGTCGATTGCTTCAGGTGGTGTACTAGCTTAACAATTAAGTAGATTTATGTGTAGGTCCATCTAAACTGTCCACTTCCTGACATACTCAGGCGTGAAAACCCATTAAGACAAGAACAAAATCAATGTATTTTAATACATTAAAGTTTGAGAGGTTCAAAACATCATTTTCTTTTTTTTTGTCACTTCACCTTCAGTTACTTGCATTTAAAGGGACACAGGGCCTTCGAAGTGGCTCCATGTGAAATAACATGCGCAAACATCTGTAATACAACTGTCATCAACGTGCACACTAGGAAATAGATTGAAATCGATCTTATTTTCATTATTAATAACTATCCAGTACTGAGATTTATTAAGTCAAAATCATTGTTATGTGAACATTACTGTTACAGTGAAATTACCGATACAAGTCAAATTAGTCAAATTAGATAGTAAAGTTTAATCAAAACTTGACGGCAGATATTGAAAAAGGCCAAATGATTGAAAAATATTCTGAAATATGTGTTTATACACACGTGAAATTTCGTTATTGGATAACTATCGATAATGAATAACGTTTACCTATTTCTCCACGTTCTTCTTGGTGGTGATGTTTTACATACTTTAATGTTTTTCTCCATGTTCTTCTTAGTGGCGATCTTTTAAAGACTTATATATATTTTTCGTAAAGTTACCCACTGGCGGGGTTGGGGCGATTACATGCCAATGTAATCGATTACGATTACAATTACTTTTGATTTACATGATTACGATTACGATTACTGATTACATTTTTTCGAATGTAATCGATTACGATTACAATTACTGGGTCACTGCGAGTGCCGTGGGTGTCTTTAAATTAGCACAATACTATTTTTCGCGCACCCATCGGACGCGAATTTAAAACAGGGCGAAAAATTGTACGACTCCCGAGTTTATAGCAAACCACAGGGAACATATGAGGGCTATATGTTAATGAGTTACATACATTACGGAAAGCTGGACGGATTAAACATATATATTTACATGCGAACTAAGCGATAAATCATCATGTGCAACATCTTCGATGCTGAAATGTTTGTAAGTAATGTATTCCGGGGTGGCTGAAGTTGCATTAAAGCACGTCTCCCTACTCACAACCGTTGAGTGACACCGTGGTGATATTGTTCTCTTTGTTTTCTTATTTATATCCTAACTTATAAGAATCATTAAGTTTTTTTCTTGAGCATTCTCTGTTGAAATACACTTTATGTCCATCGATTTTAGTTTCTTTTCTGTTAAATTGAATTGCCTCTTTTACCATTATATCCCTATAACGTTGTTCAGTGAGCTTAATGTGTACTGGTCGATGTTTGTTTTCTGTTAAGAACCCAATTCTCTTAAATGACACATGTTTCATATCACATTCCGTTGTCTGTTTTATCATGTTTTCTATTCCAGACACTGGGCGCAAAACATTTGTTTTCGCCCTCTGGGTACCCACCACCCCCTAATTTTATTTTTTCCGTTTCTGGGATAGGGACACAACTGCTTCAAATGACTATTTTACTCAGTTTTCCTGATCAATGTTCCATATCATGAGTATAGAAACATTACTACTTTTTATTTACCAACAAGACTGTAAAGTTTCAAAACAATTTTCCAATAAATGTGGGCTGTAGGGTGTGCTGATGGATTGACATTTGAAATCCAAGATGGCTACTGTGGCCATTCTTGTTTTTAAAAAAATTTGGGGAAATATGGAGGCTCCGATCAAGAGGTCACCTCGGAGATCCATATGAAGTTTGGGGACCATTGGATGAAAAATGTGACCTGTAAGGTTTGCTAAAGGATTTGGTCACACAAAGAGTAAAAACCAAGATGGTCGCTGGCAGCCATGTTTTTTACAAAATTCGGGGGGAAATGGTGGGCACCCATCGAGAGGTAACACCGAAGATCCATACGAAGTTTGGTGATGATCGGATGAGGGATAAGCTCTGCAGGATGTGTTAAATGATTTAGTGATGCAAAGAGTAAAATCCAAGATGGCTGCAAGCGGCCACATTTTTCATCAAAAATCATTCAAAGTTGACAACCCACATATAGAGGTGATCCTAGACTCATACACCGAATATCGTTGAAATCGGTGTTTTAAAACTTAAAATTGTTTTATTTTATTATGATTTTTTTTAAAGTCTATTTTTATTTGAAGAGTTCAGTGAAGAGTTTACATTTATTTGAAGAATCTATTATTGTGTTATGTTTTCATTTATGTCAGGTTGAGTACATTATTTTTTAATAGAAATATTTAAATCTCAGCCTTTCCATGTAAATGGACATTGATAGATCCTTGATGAAAACATTTAGCAAGCTGACCTTTTCATTACCCATTTGTGTCATCCCTCATTATTAACTGATTGTGAACTCAAACCCCCTACCACGAGCTAAGTGCATACCTGTTACACAATAGAAGCATTCTTAAAATCTTTGTCCCATTATTTGGTTATTGAATTTTTTTATTTTATTATCCAGTTTTCGTTTCAAAGAGTCTGCACTTGTTTGAAATTCTCCTCTCTCTGTAACGAGCTTTTCGTCTAATTTTGTATTCTACTTTGTAAACTTGACATAAAATTTTCCATTTTCGGCATCTTATTGTTTATTTCAATAGTGTGTCTATCGATCTTCGCTTTCTGTTTCTTTTCGAATGAATCAAATCTAATGTCAATTTGTGTGTTATTTGTGTGTCATATTTTTCAAAAATCAACACAAACTTCTCTGATTATCTTTCCGTACACATTCTTGAATCATTCCAATATGTAGTGTTTTAGCGTTATTTGTACAAGTATTAGTCGATTTTAACTTCACAATCTTACAGAGATCGCAGATTATTTTATGTGCTTTATTCGGAATTTTCCACTGCACGCATAGCACTGTTGTGCAATAATGTTCGATCGACGATCTTGTTTGTTTTGCATGTCTCTTGTGAATAGTTTTATACTGCTAATTGTCTATGTGTGTTCCTGTGTACGTCCGTCCATCAACAATTTCCTTTAACACACCCTACAGGCCACATATTTCATCCGATCGTCATCACACTTCATATGGATCATCGGAGTGACCTCTAGATGGGAGCTTACCATTTTTTTCTCCGAATTTCGTTGAAAAGCATCGCCACCAGCGGCCATCTTGGATTTCACCTTTGAATCCATTACCACTCCCTATATCTGACATTTATAGGCGCAATGTTTTGAAATTTCACAGGCAGGTGTTGGATCACCTCTGGAATCTGATGGGAGCTATTAAATTTGGAGAACAAAAATTATAAAAAACATGGCGCCGGCAGCCATCTTGGATTTTACTCTTTGAATGACTAAATCCTTTGGCACACCCTAACGACCACATCCCTCATCCGATCATTACCAAACTGCATATGAATATTTTTCGAAAAAAATACAAACCACCTCCCTCATCCGATCATCAACAAACTTTATATGGATATTTGGGGTGAACTCTGTTTTCCGGATTCTGTAAAAAAAAACATGTCTGCTGGCGGCCATCTTGGACTTTACTCTTTGTATGACTAAATATTTTAGCTCACCATACAGGTCACATCTCTCATCAGATCGTCACCAAAGTTCATATGGATCTTCGGGTAACCCCTATTTTCAAATTTCGTTCAAATACATGACCGCTAACGGCCATCTTGGAATTCACAAATGAATCCATCGGAACGCCCTCCAGTCGACATATTTTAGAAAATGTTTTGAAAATTTAAGACATTTTCAGGATCACTTCTAGATGGGAGTTATCAAATTTGAATGATATTCGCTCAAAAACATGTCTGCATTCCGACAGCCATCTTCGATTTTACTCTTTGCGTCACAAAATACTTCGGCTTACCCTACTGTGGACAGTATTTATTCAATTGATCCCGAATTTCATATGGCTCTTCAAGTTGACCTCTGATTACTTAAACATTTGAACTTTCCGCGTTCTTTATCGCTCAATTGACTAAAATGTATGATATTATCCCTTGTCAAAGTTGAGCTACAATGCCATTGACACTTTCATTATTAACAACATCACTTTATCCCACCAGCATCAGACCTTATTCAGCAAGACATATATCAACATCATAGCAAATTGGCAGGACCACATAACCAGGGATGATCACTCAGGGTTTGTTTAATGACTTGTGCAGTGAGAATGTTCTTTACTTTCAGCGGTGGATGTGGACTGTGACTTTGAGGTAGATTTTTGTACTTGGACACACAATTCTACCAGGAAGTTCCTACGTCTATCAGGCCCGACAGATTCATCTGGCACCGGTCCGAACGAGGATCACACGATGCCAAATGGTATGTATAATCATCATCGCCGTTAGAGCATGACATGCATCTCTACTCTGGCTACCCCAGTATATATCATACTAGAAGGTGGACCGACTTCGTCCGGGGTGTTTCCCCTCTGCTTATCGGCGAATTGCGCGATTTGACCTTGAATTGTCCATTTTGAAGGTCAAGGTGAGGTGGGGTCACGATTTGACCCGTCCAAAACACTGCCCGGACAAAAGTACCCGACAAAAGTACCCGTCGAAATCCATCCGGTTTTACCCGATTTGACCTCGAATTGATCATTTTGAAGGTCAAGGTCAGGTCGGGGTCACGATTTGACCGTCCAAAACACTTAGTGGACAAAAGTAACCCCACGTATCAAATTTCGAGGAAATTCCATCAAATTCCGCGATTTGACCTTGAATTGACCTGATTTCAAGGTCAAGGTCACGTCGCAAGGGCAAATGAATAGGCTTATGAGACTCTCCATACGAAAGTAACCCTAGACACTAATTTTCATAGAAATCCCGTGATATTCGGGCGTTTAACCTTGAAATGACCCGATTTCAAGGTCAAGGTCACGTCGCACGGGTAAATTAATAGGCCTATGCCACTCCCCGGCCGAAAGTACCCCCACATACCAAGTTTCATCGAAATCCCGTGATATTCGGGCGTTTGACTTTGGAATAACCCGATTTCAAGGTCAAGGTCACGTCGCACAAACAAATTAATATGCCTATGCCAGTTCCCGGCCGAAAATACCCCCACATGCCAAGTTTCATCGAAATCGGGTCGGCCGTTTTCGAGTTCATCGCGATCACACAGACAGACACACACACAGATCTTCCAAAATATATAATAGACTAGCAGATGAGCCCGACGTTGTCCGGGCTATTCAAAAACCAAATTTCAAGTCGATAGCTCCACCCGTTTCCGAGATCTGGTCTGCGCATGCGCGAAGCTGGCGTCGCATGGGCTCGGCGACCCGATAAAATTCGTATCCGGGGCAAGATACATTCACATAGCAAATTTCAAGTCGATAGCTCCACCCGTTTCCGAGATATCGTCTGCGCATGCGCGAAGCGGGCGCCGCGCGGGCTCGGCGACCCGATATAATTCGTATCCGGGGCAAGATACATTCACATAGCAAATTTCAAGTCGATAGCTCCACCCGTTTCCGAGATCTCGTCTGCGCATGGGCTCGCCAATACGACAACGACGACCGCCTGGTCAAACTACACACACGAACCAAGTTTCGTCCCGATCGGTCGAGAATCGTAGATTTGTATAAATGACATACAGACAAACATACAGACAGACAGCCAAACAGAGGTCTTCAAAATATATATAGACTAGCAGTTGGACCCGACTTTGTCCGGGCTGTTTCTCCTCTGCTTTTCGGCGAATTGCGCGATTTGACCTTGAATTGTCCATTTCGAAGGTCAAGGTCAGGTGGGTCACGATTTGACCGGTCCAAAACACTGCCCGGACAAAAGTACCCGTCGAAATCCATCCGGTTTTACCCGATTTGAGAGTGAAGGTCACTCGAAGGTCAAGGTCACGCCGCACGGGCATCCGGGTGTGACGAAATTGCTCAGCGCTTCATACTACCCGTTTCCACCAAATTCGGTGGAAATCGGCTCAGCGGATCCCGAGATATATGTTCAATGTCACTCAGAGGTTGAGGTCACGCCGCACCGACAGACAGACATGACCGTGTTACTCATGTGGTCAACCTACACCAACACCCCAAAAATGGGAGACATCGGCCCAGCGGATCCCGAGATACGGTTTCAAGGTCATTTGAAATGTCAAGGTCACGCCGCATGGGCATCCGGACGATACGAAATGGCTCGGCGCATCACACTGCCCCCACATACCAAATTTGGTCCAAATCGGCCCAGCAGGAGCCGAGATACAGGTTGAAGGTCACGCCGCACGGACAAATGGACGGGCCCATGTTCGTTCCCGGGTCGAATTACGTGTCTGTACCAAGTTTGGTCGAAATCGGTCCAGCCGTGTTCGAGTCCATTGCGAACACACACACACCCCACACTACACCCTCACACCACACACACACACACACACACACAGATCTTCCAAAATATATAATAGACTAGCAGGTTAGCCCGCCACTGGCGTGGTTGGTCAGAAATATGACATTTTTGTAATTATTTTGTTTTTATTTATATTTTTTTTTTATTTTTAATATTAATTTAATGTTTTTTAAATTTAATTTATGTTTTTTTTAATTTTTTAATATTTATTTAATTTGTATTCTAATTGACCTATTTATTTAATTTTTATTCTAATTGACCCAATGAAATCCCCCCTTCCTAGGAACGACAGACAACGCATTCTTTGTTTTTCAATGAGTTAATTCATGGTACCCGTCCTAAACTTCACCGTAGTCCCCGAAAAGAAATCTCTCTGCATAATATTTCGTAAATGGCTACGTCGACGATTCCCGTGGGATAATGGCCCGTATATCTCTCTGCAGATGATAATAACGTTGAATGGTAAAAAACGCTCTTTATAGCGATGCGTCAAAAACAAACGCTCATTAAATTATCACTTGATTAACCACCGCAGTGCCGTTTTTTGTGACTGAGAGTGGAGAATGGGTGCTCTGGGCTTCTCCAAAATGCGACGTCGACGATTCCCGTGGAATTTTACCTTTGGATAGGAAGTTTGGTCTCGATCAGACAACCCGTTTTCGATTCTATAAAGGACATACAGACAGAGGTCTTCAAAATATATATGAGATTCCACCCGCTCAAAACATGGGAACGCATTGATCTTCTGGCCGGTTCTGAACTTTATAACACACAGTTCGGTGTGGAGATTCATACGTCATTCAAGCCTGACACCTTCATCTAACACCAGTCCGAACGGGGATCACACCATGCAAAATGATAAGTATAGTTGAGATTTCGGTATGAATCAGTAAACCCTAATATTCGGTTACGTTTTATCCGTTGGATTTTAGAGTGGGTGGACTGATTCGAGTAGACTTCATAAAAAGTGTATAATACATACCAGTACCGAACATGCAAATGATATCGCGAAAGCTAGTGGCAAATGAGAAAGATTGTTCATGGATTGCCGATATGATGTTATCTAACATTAAATTTAAAGGGACGGGCGGCCTTCGGTGGTGATATTGATGCGATATTATTCACAAAATGCGTGTTGTTTAGTTTCTCGCAAAAAGCACGGTGAGTTGTTTATAAGCAGTCACGACACTGCGTCATTTCCTCATTTAGATTGGCGCCCATTCTATACGTCGGTTATAAAACCCCTAATTTGGTGCGTCTACAACATACAACTCACAATTATATCGTAGTAACTTCCTTATTTTGTGTATGAATTAATTACCATGGGTTAGGAGAAAATACTAACTGGATTGAAAAATATTCATCTCTTTGCAAGAACAATTATATTATATATGTACCCGGTACACGTTTTCTGTCTGATCATTTCCCAATCATGAAGTAACCTGGATTAGCTGGATTTTGAACTGACAGCTGGTAGTATGTGTCGATTATAATAAAATGTGGTGTGATTTGAATACGATTATTGATGGCGCCAATAATGTTATCTTCGCCTTCCACAGCGCAACGGAACATTTTCATTTGACGACCCGGTATATAGTTCCGAGTGTTTGTCTATGAACAAACAAACAAACGGATTAGTAGTTATACATTATCTTTGTTAAATACGTGACTACATGTATATATGGGGCACATGTCGGATTGCAACATCCCATGTACAGCGCATAAAGTTGTCATTAGCTGACAATCGATACAGAAGTTGGTTCGAATCTCACTGATCGCAAATTTGTGATCAAGGCAAATGACAGTAAGGAGGGTAACGTAAGTCGTGTATTTTGGGCTAGTTGGTCAGTTGCTAGTTGGTCTTGTTTTGTGCGTTCAGAGGGGCGATTTCCCAATTAAATTAATTGTATCTGTGTTTATGCCAACAGACAATATGGGATGTGGGGCATAGCGGCTGAAATAACTATGATTAGTTATTTATAACTCGCGATACATCTTACTCAGAATACATAATTCATTTTACGTGGTTTGTTTCAAAATAATCCGTACCTAAATTTTCATTAATTAATGGCCAATCCGACCACGCGTGGCACGCGAGCTTGGGATTGTCCACTATAAATCACGACATATATTGATAATCCTGCATGTTAGCTTCATATTTAACTCTATAAAGAATGTACCTTTATTAAATAACGGCGCTTTGTACGAGAAGAAGTGTTTTTTGACGAAATAACGGAGATAGTTGAAGAAGTATTTTTGACGAAATAACGGAAATATTTGAAGAAGTGTTATTAAAGAGCGTTGTTAGAGATAGAGTAGAGGGTTTCGTCGGGGTGTTGGACTTCATCGTCATTAAACCAGTTCCCCCGTTAATATTTTACTCTTGGTTTGAACGCTTGTTATAACGAACCAAAGCCCGATGCTTTGGGTCGTATATACACTATATCTTATTTTGTGACGTCACCAATTATTACGCCATTTATGGTGTTTTCTGTGATCGTATTTTTTACTTGTCAATGGGGGTATGGGCGAATATTTGAAATGTGAATAAAAATGTACTTGGATATTTTCGTACCCGAACGATATGATTAGAAAGGTAGTTGCGTATGTTCGTACTTCTAAGGCCCGTTTCAGACGACGGATTTTGTCGACTCGAATCTAATACCAACCCACAATTGTATTAAATGCGTCAAAATGCGACGTTTGAAACAATTAGATCCGTGTCAGACGCATCACAGACGAATCTCCGTCCAATTCAGACGAATCTTCATCAGTGCAATGACGCGTCTGAAATCCGTCTTGGTTTCAAACGACGGATTTTTGACGACTCGAATCTAGTACATGTGACGAGAAGAGCCGAAAGTTGCCGAAGTAACGAATGCAAATGATATGATAATGATATGATAATGATATAATGAGGGAGTTCCCTTATCTGCGGAAATACCCACACGTGCGACGTCATTTGTCGCACGCTCTCTTTGTTATAAACAAAGATATATCTATAAGCATTGCTTAGGTAACATTGTGCAAATTGTAATTATTATGGTAATGGTTGTTTGATTTCTCAACGAACATGACATGTCACTTACTCACATCTTATAATGGATATAGTATCAATGATTTATAATAATGCATATATACCGGTATAAGGGGTAGGGGTTGTAGCAACTGATTTATAATAATTCATATAGACCGATATTCCTTATTGTAAGGGATAGGGGTGATAGTCTCTGATGTATAATAATTAATATATACCGGTATTACTTATTATAAGGGTATAGAGGTGCTACCATGATTTATAATAATTCATATATACCGGCATTACTTATTATGAGGGGTATATGGGTGGTAACCTCTTATTTATAATAATTCATATATTCCGGTATTACTTATTATAAGGGGCATGATGGTAGCCTATGATTTATAATAATTTATATATACCGGTATTGCTTATTATAACGGGTAGGGGTTGGTAGCCTCAGATTTATAATAATTCATATAAATCTATGATTTATAATAATTAATATTTTCCGGTATTCCTTATTATAAGGGGTAGGGGGTGGTAGTGTCTGATTTATAATAATTCCTGTATACCGGTGTACAAATGTACATACATGGCAATTGGTTGCAAGATATAACATTTATTTCTAACGCTTATTATAGTATAATATATATCTGTATGTATTATATACATCCTCATATACATGTGCGCATATATTCGCGCTGCAATCGCGCATATATATATATACCCTAGAAGGTGACCCGACTTCGTCCGGGATTTGACCTTGAATTGACCATTTTGAAGGTCAAGGTCAGATGGGGTAACGATTTGACCCGGACAAAAGTACCAGTCAAAATCCATCCGGTTTTACCCGATTTGACCTCGAATTGATCATTTTGAAGGTCAAGGTCAGGTAGGGGTCACGACTCGACCCGTCCAATACACTCAGTGGACAAAAGTTACCCTACGTATCAAATATCGTCGAAATCACATAAAAATTCGCGATTCACCTTGAATTGACCCGATTTCAAGGTCAAAGTCACGTCGCACGGGCAAATGCATAGGCTTATGAGACTCCCCGTATGAAAGTAACCCCACATACCAAGTTTAATCAAAATCCCGTGATATTCGGGCATTTGACCTTGAAATGATCTGATTTCAAGGTCAAGGTCACGTCGCACGGGCAAATTAATATACCCCCACATACCAAGTTTCATCGAAATCGGCTCGGCCGTTTTCGAGTCCATTGGAAACAGACAGACAGACACACAGACAGACAGATCTTCCAAAATATATAATAGACTAGCAGGTTAGCCCGCCACCGGCGGCGTTTGTCCGAAACATGACATTTTTTTAATTATTTTGTCAGAAACATAACAATTTTTAATTTTTTTAATTATTTTTTTTTGTTTTTCAATGAGTTAATGATGAGCCCGACGCTGTCCGGGCTATTCAAAAACCAAATTTCATGTCGATAGCTCCACCCGTTTCCGAGATCTGGTCTGCGCATGCGCGAAGCTGGCATCGCACGGGCTCGGCGACCCGATAAAATTCGTCACCGGGGCAAGATACATTCACGTACCAAATTTCAAGTCGATATCTCCACCCGTTTCCGAGATCTGGTCTGCGCATGCGCGAAGCTGGCGTCGCACGGACTCGGCGACCCGATAAAATTCGTACCCGTTTCTCGTCTTATGACTACATCCACACTAACTACCGGCTCGGCGACCCGATAAAATTCGTATCCGGGGCAAGATACATTCACATACCAAATTTCAAGTCGATAGCTCCACCCGTTTCCGAGATCTGGTCTGCGCATGCGCGAAGCTGGCGTCGCACGGACTCGGCGAGCCGATACAATTCGTATCCGGGGCAAGATACATTCACATACCAAATTTTAAGTCGATAGCTCCACCCGTTTCCGAGATCTGGTCTGCCGGGATTTCTGAGAAGCATAAATGCCTATATCCACACTAACTACCCCCCTAAGCCCTGACCTAAGTGTCATACATACTATAACAATGATGCTGAACACTTTGAGGCAATTATATTGCAGAAATGTTGTAAGAGTACTATGGCATCCAATAAATCTCCCCGCATAGGAAACCACTCAAAATCCCGTATATCTCTCTGCAGATACTAATAACGTTGAATGGTTAACAAACGCTCTTTATAGCGATGCGTCAAAAACAAACGCTCAATAAATTATCACTTGATTAACCACCGCAGTGCCGTTTTTTGTGACTGATATTGGAGAACGGGTGCTCTGAGCTTCTCCAAAACGCGACCACGGCCGTGTCGGTGGGATTTTACACTTACATACGAAATTTGAGCTCAATCTGTACACGCGTTTTCGATTCTATGAAGTACCCACATATATACACACACACATACATATATACGGAAGTCTCAAATTATATAGTAGCATTCACATAGCAAAGTTCAAGTCGATAGCTCCACCCGTTTCCGAGATAACGCATTCTTTGTTTTTCAATGAGTTAATTCATGGTACCCGTCCTCCCCGTCGTAAACTTCAGAGCGGACAGTCAATTAATCCCGTCGTGAAAGTCGAGATAATTGCATTTCGTCCGCATCCGTATTTCGGACGCATGGGGTCAGTCGTTTAGCCACGTCCATTGCAATAAAGAGCGTTGATTGTTAACACCTCCGTATAAGGTCAATATAAAGATCGTTGATGTCTTAACCACCGCAGTGCCGTTTTTTGTGACTGAGATTGGAGAACGGATGCTCTGAGCTTCTCCAAAACGCGACCACGGCGGTGTCGGTGGGATTTTACACTTACATAGGAAGTTTGAGCTTAATCTGTGAACGCGTTTTCGATTCTATGAAGTACCCACATACACATATACACACATATATATATACGTAGTTCTCAAATTATATATATATATATATATATATATATCTATTATATATTTTGGAAGATCTGTGTGTCTGTGTGTCTGTCTGTGTGTCTGTGTGTCTGTGTGTTCGCGATGAACTCGAAAAAGGCCCACCCGATTTCGATGAAACTTGGTATGTGGCGGTATTTTCGGCCGGGGACGAACATAGGCATATTAATTTGTCCGTGCGACATGACCTTGACCTTGAAATCGGGTCATTTCAAGGTCAAACGCCCGAATATCACGGGATTTCGACGAAACTTGGTATGTGGGGGTACTTTCTTATGGCGAGTCTCATAAGCATATTCATTTGCCCGTGCGACGTGACCTTGACCTTGAAATCGGGTAACTTCAAGGTCAAATCGCCAATTTTGATGGGATTTCGACGAAATTTGATACGTGGGGTTACTTTTGTCCACTGATTGTTTTGGACGGGTCCAATCGTGACCCCGACCAGACCTTGACCTTCAAAATGATCAATTCAATGTCAAATCGGGTAAAACCGGATGGATTTCGTCGGGCACGTTTGTCGGGTACTTTTGTCCGTGCAGTGTTTTTGGACTGGTCAAATCGTGACCCCACTTGACCTTGACCTTCAAAATGGACAATTCAAGGTCAAAGCCCGGCCGAAGTCGGGTCACCTTCTAGTATATATATATATGTATATATATATATATATATATATATATATGTGTGTGTGTGTGTGTGTGTATAACATACTGGTATATATAGGCCTCTAAATCTACGCGTGACCATTTTGTGACGGTAACCGGGAATTCACCTTTAAATAAATCGACCGATGTATTAGATTCGACGCGACGAAGATGCGTCCGTATGAAACAAAATATTGACCGCAGTCGCATGACAATAATTATTGTTGTGGTCTGTTAGAGGTAGCATCTCGTCGATCGCGATGTATATTCACGTATCGTTTTAATCCTTTGCGTTAGATCGGCGTGCACATGTCGGCATGTTTTATTTCGCTCTCCGCGTGTATAATGTTTCGCTGTTTCTTTGTATACAGTGGGCGCTGTGGGTTCTATTTATAGAATGGGAATTATTGGGACACATTAAAAGTTGTAGTGCGACCCTGAGGCCGCCACTTGGTCTGCATTTAGAGAGTTTCTGGTGAGACGCATGAGAAACCTTAAGTGATAAGCCGTATATAGTTGTGGTAATAAGTTGAAGGATTAGTTGTTTTAATGGAATTCTGAAGTGGTCACTCGTGAAACCAATATATTTTATCTCCTATATATTTTGAGACTTCCGTATATGTGTACTTTATAGAATCGAAAACGGGTTGACCGATCGAGACCAAACTTCCAATCTAAAGGTAAAATCGACGGGAATCTTCGTCGCGGCGTTTTGGAGAAGCTCAGACCACCCATTCTCCATTCTCAGTCACAAAAAACGGCACTGCGGTGGTTAATCAAGTAAAAATTTAATGACCGTTTGTATTGACGCGTCGCTATAAAAGAGCGTTTGTTTACAATTTATCGCTCGAAATTTAGCATCGAAAAATTTAATTTCTTTTATCAAAAATATAATTACGTGTTGGACTCTGTCATTTT
Organism: Siphonodentalium dalli; assembly: GCA_032622095.1. Classification (NCBI taxonomy): domain Eukaryota; kingdom Metazoa; phylum Mollusca; class Scaphopoda; order Gadilida; family Siphonodentaliidae; genus Siphonodentalium; species Siphonodentalium dalli. The sequence continues at coordinate 108,673,780 of CP136065.1, read as the reverse complement.
AAGAATATATAAGTATTACACACATACACACCAAGTCTCAGCTTAAAATATTGAAAAATAAGAGTTTTATCGACATAAATCGATTTTAATGGGAAATCCTATGTTAAAATTTAGCATCGAAAAAAAAATTAATTTCTTCCATCTTAAACATAATTACGTGTTGGACTGTGTCATTTTAAGAATATATAAGTATTACACGCAGTCACACGGAGTCTCAGCTTGAAATTTGGAAAAATAAGAGATTTATCGACATAAATCGATTTGAATGCGAAATCCTATGTTAAAATTTAAATATTATTTTCGATACACTGTTAAAAATTCTATGGAAGCAAAATGGTCAACTCGGGACGGTCAACCGATTGAGCCCAAACTTGCTACCTATGGGTACTTTTGTCCCGAAAGTGTCACGGACGGGTCAAATCGTGACCCCGATGTGACATATTGACCTTCAAACTGGTCAATTCAAGGTCAAATTGGGTAAAACTGGCGGATTTCTGTACTTTTGTCCGGGGAGTGTTTTGGACGGGTCAAATCATGACCACGACCTGACCTTGACCTACAAAATTGTCAATTCAAGGTCAAATCGGGTAAGACTTGCTGAATTCGACGAAGTTTGGTACAAATGCAGCACATGTGTCACGGAACCTGTTGCAATTGCTTTTTCGAACAAAGCCATGGGACGAATGCCGCCAGTGGCGGGCTAACCTGCTATTCTACTATATATTTTGAAACATCGTGTGTATATATATATATATATATATATCCTTTATATACTCGAAAACGGCTCGACCGATTGAGCCCAAACTTGGTATCTAAGGGTAAAATGCCACGGGAAGTGTCATCGGACCACTCCTTCGCCCTTCAACTGCCACCGCAATTAATGAGCGTTTGTATATGAGGCGTCGCTATTAAAGAGTGAAAATATACGGCATTTGACCGTCTCGGAAACTGGGGATATCGAGACGAAATTTCGTACTTAGGGGTTCCAAGGGACGGGGGAGATTTTCGTCGGGTCAGTTTGTCCGCCAGAGGTGACCTTGACCTTGAAACGGGTACCAACAAATGACCTTGGGCGATATCTCGGTAGTCAGCGGTGACATCGATGTGAAATTTGTTATGTATGGTCAACTCGGGACGGGAAATATTTTGTCGGGTTATTTTGTTCCACCCAACATGACCTTGATACTGGTACCCGCAAATGACCTTGGGCGATATTTCGGGCATCAGCGGTGGCAGCGACGTACGGGGTTACCTTGAAAAACAAAACTTAATGGATCGACCAAAGCCATGGGACCAATCCCGCCAGTGGCGGGATAATCTGCTAGTATTCTATAATTACAATCATGGGTATATAATATATTATCTTGAGCGCGTTACCATTTCTGACTGTTGTTTTCTTGTTGAACAATGGCTTGTTAGCCACGATGAGAAGTGGGCGCCGACTTGGAACGGGAATTCCCGCGTTAACCCTTAGCGCACTGCGCGCTGTGTTTTATTTATACGCGATAATTATCGGCATGTTATATTCTAAATGAATTTGGATTGTAATTATTAACCAATTCACACATTACTCCTTCGTGCTGTTTGCACATGTTGACGTTTAGTGAACTTTAGTCTCGGTCTCTAAACTTTTTTTTTCATTTCTTTGTATGCGGAATATGTCTGAGCTATGAATATAGATGACTAAGAAAAGTTCCAACACTAACCCTTCACGTTGGTTGTTTAACGTACAATATCGTTTATGTCTGTGTACGCAGCGTTTATCAGAATGCTATATGCATTTAACAATGTTAAGAAATTAACCCCCCCCCCGTGACAATGTTTTAATCGATCCTCATGGGGGTGGGCATATTTTAATTAGTCCTCATTGGACCATATTTTAATTGACCCTGATGGGACTATGTTTTATTTAACCCCATGGGACCGTAGTTAATCAACACTGATGACACCATATTTTGATTTGTTTTAAACCCTCGTCATGCGACCATATTTTAACTTTAATTAACCCCCATGTTACCACATTTTAATTGACATTTATTTGGCCATATTTCAATTCCCCCCCCCCCCCCCTCCCCCACGGGTCCATATTTGTATTAACCCTCATGGGACCATTTTCTAGTTAACCCTGATCAGTTATGGGACCATATTTAATTAACAATCATGGTACCATTTTAAATAACCATATTTTTTATTAACCCTCATTGGACCATTTTTAATTAACCCTCATGGGATCTTATTTAATTAACCCTCATGTGACCATATTTTAATTTACCCTCATGTGATCATATTTTAATTAACCCTCTCTAGTTGTGACCATATTTCAATTAACCCTCATGGGACCATACATCTATTTTAATTAACCCTCATGAGAGACCATATCTTCAGATGATACCATTATCTGAGGCATTCTTAGATCACCATTACGCCCTCTTATGGTGTATATTGGTAAGTATATCGGGCCACGTCGTAGGAGGTGACGACTAAATGTGATTAAAACGCATTGGTTAATTGCGTACTTGGATGAACTCACAGTGATCAGAAACGTACTCGGTATTTGCGGACATGAACCATGTAACGAAGTTTGACAATTTTAGCAGAATTATTATCCTGTATGCAATTTCATGCACTTTTCAGACCTCTATTTGAATAGAAATTAGAACAGGTATTTGCGTACTCGGATGGCCCAAGTGTGATTAGAAACGTATTCGGTATTTACGTACTTGAACCATGTAACGAAGATCGAGAGCTTTTTGGCCTGATTATTATTCTGCATGCTATTTCATGCACTATTCATATCTCTTTTTCAATAGAAATTAGAACAAATATAAGAAAAGATACATGCCAGTCGAAAATAATTTAAATGTCGTAGAAGAGAACCGAGAAACCAACAGTTTAGTGTATTTGCCGCGAGCTGGCAGCGCGTCGAGACAATAACGTGTCAATCGTCATGGCGTTCGTCACTTCTTCAGTTGGCAATGGGTGTTTGGTTATTGGTGTATCAATGCAATGGTCGTTTGCATGTTTGCATTCTGAAGCAAGAAGAAGATACATTCATGCATGTTCAGGCGAACTCGGTCAATGGGGAAAGTTACACAATGACGTTGTTCGTCGATTTTCGTTGAAATCGATACGGTGACAACTTATGAGTGAAATGAACAGCTATGAAATGGACACTCTTCTCCATAATTAAAGTATCTCAGCCGCAGCGCTCACCCAGCGTCAAGAAATATATTAGTTAAATTCAGTAAACATTTTCTCGTTCCCCTCTCGACAAGGTATAACTATTTTCTCTTTGATGTTGGTAGTTTATACCATGTATAGTCAAACAAGACTAGCCGGACGTACGATTGGCCTAATTTATACTCGAAATTACCATTTGGGTCCATTCTTTTAACGAACCGGAGTGTAATCACCCAGGATATATAGACATGTGTGAATCTTATTTGGTGGGAATACCAGAGAATCTATAACTGATTTTGATTTTTTTTAAACCGCAGCTACCCTCATGTGAGTGATATAGCTGTGGTTCGTTAATTACGCTAGTCTATGGTCTTATTATCCAACCACTTTTCAGGAGGTGGACATTATATATATTTTGAAACATCCGGAGTCAACGCTGGAGAAGTCGTGTCGATCATTAGTCCACCTATTACACAGACCGGACCCAGTTGCTTCACGTTCTGGTATCACATGTTCGGAGTCAATATTGGAAAACTCAAGGTGTCTATCTTAAGTCGAGAATCTAGCTCGCCGATCATGGTCTGGCAAGAGACGGGGAATCAGAGCTCAGCATGGCACGAGGCTAATATAGATATCGGGGAAAATATGGATTATGTGGTGAGTTTAACCAATATAGCATTGCCTCATTGATTTACATGACGCCTTTTTTCTGTAAACATAATTGCGACATATTATTTGGCTACCCTCACGCACCTGCAATTTTGCCTGGTAAATAATAGTGATAATAATTAGTGATAAATCTACAAAATGAATTCAAAAGTAAATTAGGTTCAATGCACTTACATAATTATTGTCTCCGGTTACAAGGCATTGATTACCCATCCTGACTTAGAAGAAATCCGAACAGAGAGCGATTGGGATTAGTTTAAATACCAACTAAATTCATCGGCTTCTGACCGGATACTCGGTGAACGGACGGACGAGTACCTTGTGGCAACTGTAGAAATATGCAGCAGGAAAACACTGTGTAATGGTAAAGATTAGGGTTTCCCTCAGAAACGGCTTTCTATAACATATAACTAATATATTAAAAGAGATTACCACTTTGTTCAAACAGATTAGTAATCTGTTATAGCAGAATTTTTATTATTATTTTTTTTGGTATTATTATTATTTTATTGAGAACAAAGAATAACAAGGAGAAAAGACAAAATACACACACGCGTCCATGCTCTCAATCCAGGACACTGAAGAGCTGACTCTACCATGACCTGGCATACTTTTTTTGCCGTGACATGTCTTTCGGAAATATTTTAAGGCACATATTGTGTTGGGACAATTTTTTCAAGAATGCACCGTTCAACTTAACAGCAAGACGAAGCAGTAATACTAGTTTCAACCTTGGCATATCTTTGACCGCAAATTAGCTTTCTTTAGCTACAATATTGGTTATAAAAACGATATACATCTACTAATTTTTCCCCCTTCAGAATAACTTTAAATGTCCCGTATTAAAACAGCTAAAGTGGTTGATGGTGTGTAATATTTAAGGTTTACAGAATCAAGGTTCCAAACAATTCGTGCAACTTTAATTAATTTACGTTCTGGGTTTACCATAAACAGTATAATTAGTAGATTTAACCATATTGAAACTGTATTGTAAATATTGGTTCGACAGCCATCGTGAAAATACACAACGCTCTCTGTTTTTTGCTTTTCGGACTGTGACTAAAAACTGTTGTGGTGTGTTTTAGCAAACCAGTTTATCTCGTAGAATATGATTGGACAAATTAAAATGACCAGTGTTATTAAATTGGATAGATATCTTTCGCTCGGGTACCGGATAATTCAGTTTTGTGTGTGTTGTTCAGGGTCACTGTTAAGGTCGGGTGTTCTTTTGGGTCTGTAAATATCGGGGTTTCAAAGGCCGCGGACACACGTACCACAGTAGCGATGGCATAGTAGGTGTGACAATTTATTATGGTGGAATTTGGTGACAATTGATCGTCATAATTCTGTGCCATAGCAAGCCATGTAGTCAGTCTCAGAAACACGCTCCGTAGGGAAATGGTGTTCAATTTATATTGATAATGGTTTCTAGGGTAGTTTTCGATGAGGAATTTCATGGTGCCGGCTAATTTTTTTTAAAAGGTGCCCAAGTTAGGGTTTTATGGGCCTGAACCCCAATTTCTTCTCCTCATTCTTCCATGATGATGTGTACTTTAGAACTCTCATAGCACTGCGTCAAACCATGGATGATGAAACAGAATCATTTGAATTTAGTTTGTCCTGGATTTGGTTAACTTTCGGAGATGATTGTGGAGGCGATAGTATTTTATGTTGTGACTTTATGTGAGCTTCTTCGAAAAAGGAGGACTTGCACTGTTTATGAGCCCATATTTCTCTCGGATCTGTCCAATTTATTATTTCATGAACTTTATTGTATGAATGAATAACACTCTTCCATTGTTCGGCAAAACTTTCAAATTTGTCATTGTCAGTAAACTTCTGAAATCCTGCCCTCTTACTGTTTTTTTGTCACAACCAGTGAAACATTTCTGGCACATCACCCTGCCATGAGCAACATGTGTCGCTGTGAATTTTGGTTCCGGTAAGTAATCATTAGTGCATTGAAGACCTGCACTATCTTGGTGACTCTCATCTTCCATCACTGGTGACTTATCAGCATCTGAAATTAGAAGAATATTCAGAATATTAGAGTTGGAAACATTTTATTAATTTTGCTTAACCATTTCATGACTGGAGCTTCCTGAAAACCCTGTGCCGATCAATGTATGGGCAATTCACATAGATAAGATAAAGCACTGGCACGTGGTTCTTAATGCACCTGCGCAGCTCCCATCTTGAAAGAGTTAATCTTGAGTTAAATATTACTAAATTAATTTAGTTATTAATGAAATGGCTTTCCATACTTTTTTCAACAGATAAGGGTTAAGTAAGCCATAGTTATTTGAATTAAAAAAAATTCTCTGCTTAAATTGTTAGAGTAGGGTTTAGAAAAATGAACATTTGCTTAAATCATGATATGTCACAAAATTATTTGTGAAAAATATTTCTCTAACATTAACCTTGTAGATGTACATGCACATACTATGAAAAAAGCTAAAATTGTATCCCCATATTTTGTTTCGACTCATTTCATCAAATAAACACTCCCAATGTATATATTAACATAACAATTGATTGTTTCAATGCTATATTTTACTCACCTTCCATATTTGTAACTCCAGATTGATTTTCAGTATTCAAATTTTGTGCTTCTGGAACTTTTCAAAGTTGACCATAATTCAAAAAACATGGAACCGGAAGCGGAACAATGCTAAACAAAAATGAGGAATAACCAGATATAATGGAACATAGTTTCCTGAATTGGAAATTACTTGATTAGTCGTTTTATCTATCGTATTGAAGATTTACACAAGCCAATTTATCAAATATCTTAAAGAAAATGAGCTTTCTATATCTTTATTATACATTTTTGGGTGTTAAATGGATATAATTTGTTCAAATAATTGGGACAGGATATACTAACTGTATTTGAAGCTGTAGCTTGGATTATAAGTTGGAAGAAAGTGCCAATTCTGGAAAACTGGCCCACAATTTAGGTTTTTAGGGCAGAACATCAAAATTGGGGTTCAGACCCTCAATATTGGGGGTTCAGACTCATAAACCCTAATTTTGTGACAATTTGGGCAATATCCTATCAGCACCAACACTAGAAATGATAATAACTACTAAATTGAAGTGAAAGAGACAGAAAAATTATTTATCTAGGATGTCAAATTTTACCAAAATGTTTGAAACCCAAAATTGGGGTTAAGGCCCCTGAAACCCTGATTTTAGAACTTAAAACTATCTTAAAAATGGTACAAAGAATATAAATATTATTGCATAGTAAATTAAACTTATTGGGGAGAATCAAATATATTTTTAGGCATACAATCTGAGAAATAAGGGCTGAACCCCAAAATTGGGGTTCAGGCTGCTAAAACCCTAATTTAGGTTCTTTTTACACAAATTTCGCTGGAATATGATGAGCATAAATGTCTGCTTACTACATTTAAGTGAATTGAACTAACAAATATTATTTATTGGTGTGAAATCTGAGAAAAAAGGGCTGAAACCCGAAATTGGGGTTCAGGCCCCTAAAACCCTAACTTGGGCACCTTTTTTCAAAAATCAGCCGGCACCATGAAATTCCTCATCGAAAAGTACCCTAGAAACCATTCTCAGTATAAAGTGAACACCATTTCCCTACGGAGCGTGTTTCTGAGACCGACTAATGTTGACCGCTGAGTTTCCGCACAATGAGTTGACTCGACCAATTAGCCCATTGCGTTTCATCAATGTTGATCTCGGCTCATTACGTTTTGCTACATTGATTCTCTGCGATATATATATATATACTAGCAGGTTAGCCCGCCACCGGCGGCGTTCGTCAGAAACATGACATTTAATGATTGATTCGTCAATTGAACTGAATGGTCAGAATACAGAACTGAAAACGTGAGGAGACACGATGAGCCCGACGTTGTCCGGGCTATTCAAAAACCAAATTTCGATAGCTCCACCCGTTTCCGAGATCTGGTCTGCGCATGCGCGAAGCTGGCGTCGCACGGACTCGGCGACCCGATAAAATTCGTATCCGGGGCAAGATACATTCACATACCAAATTTCAAGTCGATAGCTCCACCCGTTTCCGAGATCTTGTCTGCGCATGCGCGAAGCTAGCGTCGTACGGGCTCGGCGACCCGATAAAATTTGTATCCGGGGCAAGATACATTAACATACCAAATTTCAAGTCGATAGCTCCACCCGTTTCCGAGATCTCGTCTGCGCATGCGCTGCACGGGCGTCGCACGGGCTCGCCAATACGACAACGACGACCACCTGGTCAAACTACACACACGTACCAAGTTTCTCCCGATCGGTCGAGGTGTTGGTATCTGATACAAAAGACGAAATTGTGAGTGTTGATTTGTAACCGGGATTTCTGAGAAGTATCCACACTAACTACCCCCCCCGCCCCTAAGTCCTGACCTAAGTGCCATACATACTATAACAATGATGCTGAACACTTTGAGGCAATTATATTGCAGAAATGTTGTAAGAGTACTATGGCATCCAATAAATCTCCCCGCATAGGAAACCACTCAAAAGTATTTCCCGTATATCTCTCCACAGATGCTAATAACGTTGAATGGTAAACAAACGCTCTTTATAGCGATGCGTCAAAAACAAACGCTCATTAAATTATGACTTGATTAACCACCGCGGTGCCGATTGCGGTGATTTTGATGATTGGGAAGGGAGAAACGGTGCTCTGAGCTTCTCCAAAACGCGACCACGGCGGTGTCCGTGGGATTTCACACTTATATACGAAATTTTAGCTCGATGTGTGCAGTCGTTTTCGATTCTATAAAGTACACACATACGGAAGTCTCAAAATATATAGTACTAGCAGGTTAGCCCGCCACCGGCGGCTTGTCCGAAACATGACATTTTTTTATATTTTTTTTTAATTTTTAGCTCCACGCGTTTCAATAAGAAAAAAATGTACCCGGTAGCTCCACCCGTTTCCGAGTTCTGGTCTGCGCATGCGCGAAGCTGGCGTCGCACGGGCTCGGCGACCCGATAAAATTTGTACCCGGCGCAAGATACATTCACATAGCAAATTTCAAGTCGATAGCTCCACCCGTTTCCGAGATCTCGTATGCGCATGCGCTGCACGGGCGTCGCACGGGCTCGGCGACCCGATAAAATTTGTACCCGGCGCAAGATACATTCACATAGCAAATTTCAAGTCGATAGCTCCACCCGTTTCCGAGATCTCGTCTGCGCATGCGCTGCACGGGCGTCGCACGGGCTCGCCAATACGACAACGACCACCGCCTGGTCAAACTACACACACGTACCAAGTTTCGTCCCGATCGGTCGAGAATCGTAGATTTGTATGAAGTACAACACACACACAAACATAAATATATAAGAGAGATATGTAAATTAGATAGATTGTATCAAAATATATAGGAGAGATATGTAAATGATCTACACACCATTACCGGTGTTTGTCAAAGTTTAGTGGGGTATATCAATACTCATTCACGATCATATCATTGAGGTCCGGAGGGTGTGGGCTATCTCTCGAATACACGGAGTTCTCAAAATATATAGTATAGACTAGCAGGTTAGCCCGCCACCGGCGGCTTGTCCGAAACATGACATTTTTTTTATATATTCTTTTTTATTTTTAGCTCCACGCGTTTCAATAAGAAAATTTGTACCCGGTAGCTCCACCCGTTTCCGAGATCTGGTCTGCGCATGCGCGAAGCTGACGTCGCACGGACTCGGCGACCCGATACAATTTGTACCCGGCCCAAGATACATTCACATAGCAAATTTCAAGTCGATAGCTCCACCCGTTTCCGAGATCTCGTCTGCGCATGCGCTGCACGGGCGTCGTACGGGCTCGGCGACCCGATAAATATCATTGAGGTCCGGAGGGTGTGGGCTATCTCTCGAATACAAGGAGTTCTCAAAATATATAGTAAGACTAGCAGGTTAGCCCGCCACTGGCGGCATTCGTCCCATGGCTTTGTTCGAAAAAGCAATTGCAACAGGTTCCGAGACACTTGTGCTGCATTTGCACCAAATTTCGGCAATAGTCAGAAACATGACAATTTTAATTTAATTTTTTGTTTTTCAATGAGTTAATTATTTAGTTTTTCAATGAGTTAATTGTGCTTTTTTAAATTTTTTAATTGAATTTTTTGTTTTTAAATTTTACCCGATTTTTTTTGGTTTTTCAAGGAGTTAATTGTGCCTTTTTAATTTTGTTTTTCAATTTTACCCGATTTTTTTTTGTTTTTCAATGAACCCGTCCATGACACTTCCCGTATTTAGCAAGTTTGAGCTCAATCGGTTCGAGTCTATAAAGGACACACACATATATATGACACTTCCCGTAGGTAGCAAGTTTGAGCTCAATCGACATTCCCTGGAATTTCCCAGTAAATATTTAGCAAGTTTGAGCTCAATCGGTTCGAGTCTATAAAGGACACACTCATATATATTTGCCGACATTGCCGTGGGGATGCCCGTTCCTACACGCGTTTTCGATTCTATGAAGTACCCACATATATACACACATATTAATAGTAGATTGGCAGATTCCAGTAGCTTTATAACGGTATATCTGGGGAGAAATCTGATGCAATATTCGTGATTATCTGGGATGATTTCGGTATATACCAAAGGTATATACTGTAAAAACAAAGCGCGCCATCCGTGCTCGCAGGGAATAAATTTCGAGCGATAACGTTTGCGTTCCCGTATAACTATGCAGATGCTAATAACGTTGAATTGGAAACAGACGCTCTTTATAGAGATGCGTCAAAAATAAACGCTCATTAAATAATCACTTGATTAACCCACGCCGTGCGTTTGCGGTGATTTGAGATTGGAGAACGGGTGATCTGAGCTTCGCTAAACCGCAACCACGGTCGTGTCGGTGGGATTTGACACTTACATAGGAAGTTTGAGCTCAATATGTACACGCGTTTTGGATTCTATGAAGTACACACACACACACACACACACATATATACGAAGTCTCAAAATATATAGTATAGAAGAAGACTAGCAGGTTAGCCCGCCACTGGCGGCATTCGTCCCATGGCTTTGTTCGAAAAAGCAATTGCAACAGGTTCCGAGACACTTGTGCTGCATTTGCACCAAATTTCGGCAATAGTCAGAAACATGACAATTTTAATTTAATTTTTTGTTTTTCAATGAGTTAATTATTTAGTTTTTCAATGAGTTAATTGTGCTTTTTTAATTTTTTAATTGAATTTTTTGTTTTTAAATTTTACCCGATTTGTTTTGGTTTTTCAAGGAGTTAATTGTGCCTTTTTAATTTTGTTTTTCAATTTTACCCGATTTTTTTTTGTTTTTCAATGAACCCGTCCATGACACTTCCCGTATTTAGCAAGTTTGAGCTCAATCGGTTCGAGTCTATAAAGGACACACACATATATATGACACTTCCCGTAGGTAGCAAGTTTGAGCTCAATCGGCATTCCCTGGAATTTCCCAGTAAATATTTAGCAAGTTTGAGCTCAATCGGTTCGAGTCTATAAAGGACACACTCATATATATTTGCCGACATTGCCGTGGGGATGCCCGTTCCTACACGCGTTTTCGATTCTATGAAGTACCCACATATATACACACATATTAATAGTAGATTGGCAGATTCCAGTAGCTTTATAACGGTATATCTGGGGAGAAATCTGATGCAATATTCGTGATTATCTGGGATGATTTCGGTATATACCAAAGGTATATACTGTAAAAACAAAGCGCGCCATCCGTGCTCGCAGGGAATAAATTTCGAGCGATAACGTTTGCGTTCCCGTATAACTATGCAGATGCTAATAACGTTGAATTGGAAACAGACGCTCTAAAGTTATAGAGATGCGTCAAAAATAAACGCTCATTAAATGATCAATTGATTAACCCACGCCGTGCCTTTGCGGTGATTTGAGATTGGAGAACGGGTGCTCTGAGCTTCTCTAAACCGCGACCACGGTCGTGTCGGTGGGATTTGACACTTACATAGGAAGTTTGAGCTCAATATGTACACGCGTTTTGGATTCTATGAAGTACACACACACACACACACACACACATATATACGAAGTCTCAAAATATATAGTATAGACTAGAAGGTGACCCGACTTCGTCCGGGCTTTGACCTTGAATTGTCCATTTTAGTTTAAACAGTATTTATTTTTCCCTCTATGGACATTCAGATAAATAATTACAATAGATACAAATTTAGAAGAAAAATGGGATTAGGCAACAAGCCATAGGCTTATTTGAAGCCCTCTCCATTGACAATGGCACAGCCCTACTTGACTGCAAGTCAAGTAGGGGTAAATAATAGAGGCATAAAAAAGATCCACAGAAAGAAGAAATATGAGGTGGAGGCGAGACAAAGGGACAGAAGATAATGTCAGAATTTTAGAGAGAAGGTCAGAGAGTACAGAGTGTGAGGCGTAATTATATATCTGAACATGCATATAATTAATTTCAAATAAACCAAAAAGAAATATAATAACACATTTCAAGGAAATAAAAAGTATTTATACATAATTTGTGATTGGAAAAATAACCATGTGAACATCTGCAGTGGTCCATCGACCCGACGACCCACGTTGTAGAAACCAATAGCATCTCGGTTTATGATGTACCATGCAAGTTCTATATTGCAATTTTGGAACAGCTTAAGAGAAGAGTCGTTGAAAGCGATTACTGGTTATTATAAATTTCTGAGCTGCCATGAAGATTTTCTTATTTGTCCATTTTGAAGGTCAAGGTCAAGTGGGGTCCAAAACACTGCCCGGACAAAAGTACCGGACAAACGTGCCCGTCGAAATCCATCCGGTTTTACCCGATTTGACCTTGAATTGATCATTTTGACGGTCAAGGTCAGGTCGGGGTCACGACTCGACCCGTCCAAAACACTCAGTGGACAAAAGTAACCCCACGTATCAAATTTCGTCGAAATTCCATCAAAATTGGCGATATGACCTTGAATTGACCCGATTTCAAGGTCAAGGTCACGTCGCACGGGCAAATGAATATGCTTATGAGACTCCCAATACGAAAGTACTCCCACATACCAAGTTTCATCGAAATCCCGTGATATTCGGGCGTTTGACCTTGAAATGACCCAATTTCAAGGTCACATCGCACGGGCAAATTAATAGGTTTATGCCACTCCCCGGCCTTATGTATCCCCACATACCAAGTTTCATCGAAATCCCGTGATATTCGGGCGTTTGACCTTGAAATTACCCGATTTCAAGGTCAAGTTCACGTCGCACGGACAAATTAATAGGCCCATGCCACCTCCCGGACGAAAATACCCCCACATACCAAGTTTCATCGAAATCGGCTCGGCCGTTTTCGAGTTCATCGCGAACACACACACAGACACACAAACAGATCTTCCAAAATATATAATAAATAGACTAGCAGGTTAGCCCGCAACTGGCGGCGTTGGTCAGAAACATGACATTTTTTTCGCTTTTCAATGAGTTAATTGTGCCTGTTTAATCAAGAGAAATCATGGTACCCGTCCCTAAAAGAGGTATGAATTAAGGTAAAAACTGACCCGATGAAAATTTCCCCGTTCCTAGAAACGACAGACATAAGAATCACACAACACGCATTTTTTAATGAGTTAATTTTGTCTTTTTAATCAAGAGGAATTATGATACCCGTCCCTAAAAGAGGTATGCCAACGATGTCGTTGTTGTTGGCATTCGCGGCTTGGAGCAACACGCATTTTTTAATGAGTTAATTCTGTCTTTTTAATCAAGAGGAATTATGATACCCGTCCCTAAAAGAGGTATGCCAACGATGTTGTTGTTGTTGGCATTCAGGGCTTGGTGGCCACCCGAAAATTCTCGCCCGAAGATTCTCACATTGCCGTAAAGAGAAAATTAGCATTGTGTGGATTTAGTAAATATTTTTTCGCCAACAATGTCGTTGTTGTTGGCATTCACGGCTTGGGAGTGACCCCCACCTTTACCAGATGGTCATTCACGGCTTGGGGCAACACGCATTTAATCAAGAGGGTATGCCAACGATGTCGTTGTTGTTGGCATTCACGGCTTGGTGGCCACCCGAAAATTCTTGTCCGAAGATTCTCACATTGCCGTAAAGAGAAAATTAGCATTGTGTGGATTTAGTAATTTGAACTAATTATTTTCTCGCCAACAATGTCGTTGTTGTTGGCATTCACGGCTTGGGAGAGACCCCCCACCTTTACGAGATGGTCAAAGGAGAAGGCAGTGGAAGTCCCGTCAGATTCAGGGACGTATCTCACTGCCTCGAATTTACTAAATTTTAGCAGCCATAGTAATTTACGTGAGTTAGCACGAATCGAGGGGTGTAAGTTTAGAGCTTGTTTATATGAATGTATTGAAAATAGACTAAGATTTTCAGCCGTAACAAGAAATGTATATATGAGAAAATGTAAATTCTATATTTTGGGAGGTATTAGCAAGTTTTGGCTCAACGGGTTTAGCAGTTTGAAGTGAATATGGATATAAAAATATACATATACAGATATAAAAAAAATGTAGAGTTACTCCTCTTGGGTCGCGAGCGAATATCAACCCGATTAACCCCCGCCGTGTTTGTGGTGATTTTATTGATTGGGAGTGGAGAATGGGTGATCAGAGCTTGTCGTCGGTGATCCCCGTGGCTTTTTACCCTTATATACGAAAATTTGAGCTCAATCCGTCCAGGCGTTTTCGATTCCATGACGTACCCACATATATACACACATACACATATATATACGGAAGTCTCAAAATATATATATAGATAATTGCACGATCGATCGTCCAGAATTGTGTTTGACCGTGGCAATCCCTCATTCACTCACATATCATGCACGTAGTATTTTATTGATATGATATCTACTTATATTAATTTTATGCGTATTAAGACATTTCCCCAATTGTGTATTTAATTTTGCGACGTTTAGTTCTACGCATAATTCCGCTAACATCACGTGGGCCGATGAAGCTGTGTCGGAACTGTTGGGGGAAATGCAGCTGAGAGAAAATATCTGGAATAAACAAAGCGAACAATATATACAAGGACCAAAACAAGAAAAAGGCTGATTATAACGAACTTTGGAAGACTCATTGTGCGAATATGCAGCCGGCGACATGGCTAGCTATGGCATATTAATTGTCACGACCAACTGTAACTCCACCATAATATATTGTCACACCTACTATGCCATAGCTACTGTGGTACGTGTGTCCGCAGCCAATATACTATTTTATGTTCAAGGCATTTCGAAGTGTAAGCGACTGGTTATCAGAGTCAGATGCGGACTGGGCAAAGAAACCGGCCCGGGAAATTAATATAATACCGGCCCATCTGTTTGGGGGGGCGTCCACAGTCCACCTTGGAAAATTCCAACTGCACCCCCCCCCCCCCCCCCTTGAATCAGAATCAGACCAAATACATATTTTTGCATAATTCCATTTGCACCCCCCCCCCCCCACTTGAATCAGATGCAGACCAAATACATGTTTTGGCATAATTCCATTTGCACCTCTGGTCTAATATCATATATATTCATAAACCATGGTTCTATATATTCCCGGTATGAAACCATTCAGATATTTTTACCTGAAAAATTGCATAAAATCTAACATCTAGCGGTCTAACTCCAGACAAATGCACACGGCTACGGACAAGAGACCAGGACACACCGGGCTGTTCATGGTTGTTCGGCCCGGGGTGAGAACATTTTGAAAACTATACAAGAAAATCTCGAATCCGATAAACTAGACTGGCATCAACTGAAGCGTTCCTATTTTCTTGTAAATTTCAATTGGGGGAGGGGTGCGTAAGATTTTTTTTGGGATTTACAACTGGGAGTTACCGTTAAAATCTCGAGATTAATGGGGTCTTTACGTGGTGTTATATGATGCCGACAAGTTCATTTAATGTCAAAATTACGATTAGCCAATTCGGCTGGTTAAACAACACATGTGGCGGCCCACGTCCGGAATTTTGCCGGTCTCCCGATCGGCCATGCAGTCCGCCTCTCCCCTCATGAATTTATGTGAGAAGAGTACCATCTTATTGGATACACGGCTGGTTAAACAACACATGTGGCGGCCCACGTCGGTTTCATTTGCGGCCCAAGTTGTGGTTGGGCGGCCCAACCACATATATCCCCCCCCCCCAAACCGTAAAAAAAACCTCGGATTCTCGCTTGATAGAAAATCACGTGGAATCAGAATTTTTCCGGCCTCCGGCCCATCGGGAAATTTCCCGGTCTCCCGATCGGCCAGTCCGCCTCTGATCAGAGTCATAATTAATTTAACATTTTGCGTTATATATCTCTCGCATTCATACCTAAATTGAAGATCGCAAAGGACCCAGCGAAGCTACAGTTGTGTGGACGTGAATTTGGTCCTATATATATATATATACTGTTTCACCACTAGTAGGAAGAGGTTACGTTTTGAATTTCTGTATTCGTGATCTATACCGATAATAATATTCTTCTTTGTTAGAGCAATGGGGAAAATGGTTATTTCTTGTCCATATTTCAATTTCCTAATAAGTTTGTAAGATGTATTCAAATGGAAGATGGGACGCCAGTTTGTTAGCATCTGTCTATTTTTATCCTCTTTTTTTTTGGTTATATAATACTTTGCGTTTGTGTGATTGATAGTTCTCCAGCTGAAAACGATTCATTGAGCGACTCTGTTAAGAGGGGACTTAAGTCTGACCAAAACAAATTATAAAATTCATAGGTGTATCGGGATGGCCCTGGGCTTTTATTAATGTTGGTGTTCTTAAGCGCGTCTGTTAATTCTTGCAAGAGGCCTGCGTGGCGCTTAGTTTGGGACATGTTCCATCTTTAAGAAGGGAGTTTAAATCGCGATCGTCCATTGACATATATGAGTATAAATTAAGATAAAAATTTCGGGCTTCTTTCATAATATCGGTTTGTTTCGTGGTCCCGCGAGTGTCGGGCTGGTCAGGGTTTTTCTCAATTTAGAAAATATTTTATTGGTTTTCGCCTTCCTCTATCCATTTTGCGCGAGATCTAGCCATGGTTCCGCGGATTGTTTCTTTTGATATTGCTTCTACTTTTTCCAAGTCTTACATTTTGTTTTTCATCAGAGCTTTATGGGGGATGGAATTTGTATTATTTAGTTGCCTGATCGAATAGAGAAGTATTCTGACATAACAGGCTACTAGTTTATCTGGAATATTACTAGTTTAAATCAAGCAATAAGCTGAGTCGAGTTGGGGAGATATGGTACACATACTATATATTCAGTTCGGCAGCCATATTGACAACCATCTAAAATTTGGTATCCCATTTATTTGTCTCAGCTGGGCTAATAAGACGGCTTTTATATCTAGTATTTGTTTTCACCACAGTTACACAGTTATTTTTATATATGTACCTGTTGAAAACTGGTTTATCTTTTGGGATCGATCGTTTTTGACTTACTTTCATATATACCGGGTTTCTAAAAATCAAATTTCTCGAAATATTTACCTTCTGGAATTTAAAATAATTGAAATGTTACTACCATAATGAGATGTACATATAAACAAAGTAAGGAAATTATCTGACAGAATTTTAAAATTTAATATATTTAAAAGGGGTGTCGTTTTTGGCGATCGCCAGGTTCGCAATCGTTGATAAGGTTATGTCGTAGTAATGTGCTATTCGTATAAACACTACTCGATGGTAATCAATGAATTTCTATACCGAATTTATTGTTTCAATGCTTTTGCATGAATATTATCCCGGTCATATGTCATTGAATACCCATCCTCGCCTTGGAGAAAGCAAAATAGGAAGTCAATTAATGAGCGCATCAGGATTAGTATACTGGCAATACGTTGAATGGCAGGGAGTGGGATTCAACCGTAATTGTTCACACCATGTCGTAACGACTCGACCACGCACTAACCACTAGACCAGTTACTGGCCGATGGTCGGTGGTTTCGCCGGGTACAATGGGTCATTCTTCCAACCAATGGAATCACTGCTGTATATACCTTAGTGCACGGACTTTCCAATCCACCAATAAAACTGGTAACGTCGTGATAGTATGGAAAGCCGAAGGGGACATGCTAGTTGCTAATTGCCAGTTGCTAGTTGCAATACTGACCTATCAAGTTAAATGTCACATGAACGCTAATTCTAACCAATCAAATACAACGGTACAAGCTAACAAATACTTCTAACTGATCTTATTTGGAAATTGTTCAAGGGCGCCACATCAAAATGAGCTGTTTATGTTGCAGTGCAGAGCTGAAGGACTAGTTTAAGTTGAGCAGTGCGGCGAAGCTGTGATTCGTAAATGTCCACAATGCGAGCACGATTGGAGTCCACATTTAAATTTTGTGCAAATTGTGGAACTTCGCTTGTTGCTAGTAGTAGTAGTAGTAGTAGTAGTAGTAGTAGTAGTAGTAGTAGTAGTAGTAGTAGTAGTAGTAGTAGTAGTAGTAGTAGTAGTAGTAGTAGTAGTAGTAGTAGTAGTAGTAGTAGTAGTAGTAGTAGTAGTAGTAGTAGTAGTAGTAGTAGTAGTAGTAGTAGTAGTAGTAGTAGTAGTAGTAGTAGTAGTAGTAGTAGTAGTAGTAGTAGTAGTAGTAGTAGTAGTAGTAGTAGTAGTAGTAGTAGTAGTAGTAGTAGTAGTAGTAGTAGTAGTAGTAGTAGTAGTAGTAGTAGTAGTAGTAGTAGTAGTAGTAGTAGTAGTAGTAGTAGTAGTAGTAGTAGTAGTAGTAGTAGTAGTAGTAGTAGTAGTAGTAGTAGTAGTAGTAGTAGTAGTAGTAGTAGTAGTAGTAGTAGTAGTAGTAGTAGTAGTAGTAGTAGTAGTAGTAGTAGTAGTAGTAGTAGTAGTAGTAGTAGTAGTAGTAGTAGTAGTAGTAGTAGTAGTAGTAGTAGTAGTAGTAGTAGTAGTAGTAGTAGTAGTAGTAGTAGTAGTAGTAGTAGTAGTAGTAGTAGTAGTAGTAGTAGTAGTAGTAGTAGTAGTAGTAGTAGTAGTAGTAGTAGTAGTAGTAGTAGTAGTAGTAGTAGTAGTAGTAGTAGTAGTAGTAGTAGTAGTAGTAGTAGTAGTAGTAGTAGTAGTAGTAGTAGTAGTAGTAGTAGTAGTAGTAGTAGTAGTAGTAGTAGTAGTAGTAGTAGTAGTAGTAGTAGTAGTAGTAGTAGTAGTAGTAGTAGTAGTAGTAGTAGTAGTAGTAGTAGTAGTAGTAGTAGTAGTAGTAGTAGTAGTAGTAGTAGTAGTAGTAGTAGTAGTAGTAGTAGTAGTAGTAGTAGTAGTAGTAGTAGTAGTAGTAGTAGTAGTAGTAGTAGTAGTAGTAGTAGTAGTAGTAGTAGTAGTAGTAGTAGTAGTAGTAGTAGTAGTAGTAGTAGTAGTAGTAGTAGTAGTAGTAGTAGTAGTAGTAGTAGTAGTAGTAGTAGTAGTAGTAGTAGTAGTAGTAGTAGTAGTAGTAGTAGTAGTAGTAGTAGTAGTAGTAGTAGTAGTAGTAGTAGTAGTAGTAGTAGTAGTAGTAGTAGTAGTAGTAGTAGTAGTAGTAGTAGTAGTAGTAGTAGTAGTAGTAGTAGTAGTAGTAGTAGTAGTAGTAGTAGTAGTAGTAGTAGTAGTAGTAGTAGTAGTAGTAGTAGTAGTAGTAGTAGTAGTAGTAGTAGTAGTAGTAGTAGTAGTAGTAGTAGTAGTAGTAGTAGTAGTAGTAGTAGTAGTAGTAGTAGTAGTAGTAGTAGTAGTAGTAGTAGTAGTAGTAGTAGTAGTAGTAGTAGTAGTAGTAGTAGTAGTAGTAGTAGTAGTAGTAGTAGTAGTAGTAGTAGTAGTAGTAGTAGTAGTAGTAGTAGTAGTAGTAGTAGTAGTAGTAGTAGTAGTAGTAGTAGTAGTAGTAGTAGTAGTAGTAGTAGTAGTAGTAGTAGTAGTAGTAGTAGTAGTAGTAGTAGTAGTAGTAGTAGTAGTAGTAGTAGTAGTAGTAGTAGTAGTAGTAGTAGTAGTAGTAGTAGTAGTAGTAGTAGTAGTAGTAGTAGTAGTAGTAGTAGTAGTAGTAGTAGTAGTAGTAGTAGTAGTAGTAGTAGTAGTAGTAGTAGTAGTAGTAGTAGTAGTAGTAGTAGTAGTAGTAGTAGTAGTAGTAGTAGTAGTAGTAGTAGTAGTAGTAGTAGTAGTAGTAGTAGTAGTAGTAGTAGTAGTAGTAGTAGTAGTAGTAGTAGTAGTAGTAGTAGTAGTAGTAGTAGTAGTAGTAGTAGTAGTAGTAGTAGTAACTACTAGTAGTAGTAGTAGTAGTAGTTCCTCCATGTCAACTTCAAGTTCAAGTACTTATAGTAGTGGTAGAAATGCCACCAGTTCAGCCACGGAGGTCCCAGTGGCAGTGCAACCATCTAGTAAATACTATAACATTAACGAAAACGTGAATGACAATCAACTATATAAATATGAGTAAATTTAAAATTGAATATTACTAGGCCTAAATATTATTAAATTATTAATAATAATAAATATTATTATATTAAATTTAATGGTTCCAACTTCCAAGTGTACAATTTAACCTTAAATTATAAGGCTTAATTTATTATATATTTTGTATACATATTGGTCTTCAAATTTGTTTTTGTCCGATCTCATTTCCCTATTATACTTATTACATTGCCATTGGCCTTGGGGGTATTTATATTTAAGACAAAACACACAGGACCACACGATTCACGAATCATGTTTTTTAATTTAATTTTATTAATACTTTACTTTCAGAAAATGATATAATAAAATAATTTTAAAAAATGATCCCGGACCCCTCAATAAAATAATTTTAAAAAATGATCCCGGACCCCTCTGCAATTAATATATTGTTTTGTTGCAGTTATGGGCTTATAATAACATTATAATAATAAAATTATCTTTGTAAGTGGTCGGTCGGAATATAATATTTTTTGGTTTGGGCCAATAGGCAATAGCCTAGTTGTGGATACCTTTTCCAAATATCATGGTTTATCCCGATTGGTATGGCTATGTCTTTATTCGTATATCATTTTTTTAAATATCGAAGTAGCAGCTCGTCGTAGTCGTTTCCCGTATCATCTGACATCTTCAATTGTTGAAAATCAAACTTTGAAACACCTTGAAAAAAAAACGCGTCAAGTGCGTCGTAACGTTGAAACACCTTGAACAAAACGTGTCAAGTGCGTCGTAACGTTGAAACACCTTGAAAAAAACGCGTCAAGTGCGTCGTAACGTTGATTTTGATTGGTCAGTATTGCAACTAGCAACTAGCATGTCCCCTTCGGCTTTCCATAGTTACACCATACTAAAAGTCCAAGTTGAAGACATCGGTTATTCCTGATAGTCATCGAATTGAGAAGGATGTTGCCGAGTGTTTGGGTGGACAGAGAGAACCTAAAATTTGGCAAAATGCGCTAAATAAAACTAACCATATCACATAATTTTTCAACAGGAATAACATCCGTATAAAATAAGCATCTGGACCGATGCTTGCAAAGGTTATAAGATCAAATTAATTTCTTTATAATGAACTGAATCAAAGATCAACACATAGGATGTTATGTGGAAGAAATTCTTACTGTATCCATTTCAAATGTGTTGTAACGTCTTTCTGAACTCAGTATATTCGATTGGAGTTCGTGTTTCTCGAAAATACTCAAAATTTGAAGAAAAAAAAAATGTTGACCTGGTCTGCTCACATACATAGTTAATTCACAAACAAGTTTAAACTTATAAGATAGTAAAGGTGCAATCGGGATTACAAACTTCCAGTTACACATACAGCAACAACAACATACAACAAATAATTTAATATCGATATATTTATATTTCTTTATTGGGGTTTATATTAACGTCGCTTTCAGCAGTCAGAGCTATTGATAGGTCAGTGTTGCAACTAGCAACTGGCAATTAGCAACTAGCATGTCCCCTTCGGCTTTCCATAGTGTAACCATTGTTTTTGTTTTCTAATGAAAAAGTTATAATAAAACTCTGATCAACTTTGTTTTAATTGTTTCTAGGTTCGATGATATTTTAGGTGACTGAAATAAGGGCCATCGGAGCTAATGGAACATGCGCAGGATTATTTCTTGTTGAACGCACGCATCGATTTGATTGGTCGGATATGTGTAAATGTGTAAATAATGTGTAAATAACTTGGTTACAGGTAAACATCAATTCATTTTCTTCACAGATCACAATTACCACTGAGCATGATGCCAGTGGTGGCGGATATGGCGATATTGCTATCGACGACATATCTATGAAAACAGGGGCCTGCCAAAGACGTAAGCAAATCATAACTTACTCAGTACGTGGCGACAGGTGTTGTGGTGTCTCACACCCACACCAAACTTTGGTAAACTGTCTCAACATTTGGAAATGTCATGCCTGACACAACATCAGTTCGAAATTCCATACACAGACATGTGTTTAAAGAATATGGTTTTAAGAATTTAAAGAGCCTTTATTAATTATACAAATATTAGCTATCATAATTAGCCATACCAACGACTATGCGAGTTGAAATTTGCACATATATATATAGTTTGACCCTTATGTGTTGGTACCGCCAGGTAAGTTTCGTTGGGTACAGTTGCGATCAGAACTCAATACTGTACCATATTGATATTTTGGCGATTTTCTCAAATGTTCACAGTGACACCACTTAATCGCTATCATATGCGGCTTCAATAATAGCTCTCATGTGTAATCTAATGTAACTATATGTGATGGTACCAACGTAACACGGGATAGAGCTAGAACGCCAGATACAGTAATTGACAAAAATATATGGTTCACATGACAATACTGTCCACTTGCCTGTAGAATGATTTGAAAAAGTCTGATAAGAAATATGTATTTAACAATGTTGTCATGAGTCACAATGCAGAGAAAACCGAAAATATTATGTTTATTAACGAATATATGTACATAATTTATGCGTACTAACAGAAAATAGTGTGTGCACTACGTTTTATTAAGAGTTACAATACATTGATCCGCTGACTTGGGTTGTAGATTCAGGCTTCACTGCGGTGGTTGCTTCAGTTATCGATAGAAAAAAAACTCACATACAAATAATAACACAATATACATATATGTTGAAATATTTGCAACTAATTGCAAAAGCAAACGAACAAACGCCAATAGCTCAAAAATATAATAAACAAAACAATGAAAAAAGCCTTAGATGAAGGTTGAATAAATGAAACTGGAAATGATTACCTTTGTGCCATGATCACAATCTCATTTGACAACCAATCGCGGTTTCATTGCTCACCGGAGTTGAAGTTAGGCTACATGGAACTTCCACAGGCTACATTTGTATCACCCATTTACGGTGCTTTAAGAGTCAAAGACATGGTCACAATCAAGCTAATTGCAAGAACAAATACAGCATATGTGCACGGTGCTCTGCCGCAGGCCATGAACATGCGAAATGCTCACAACAAACAGGTGTTCAATATCGGTGCAGGGATGTGGCTAGAGGGTTTCCGTTGGGGTGTCCACTTTGGGGGATTCCAACTGCATCCAACCCCCCTTGAATCCTACCAACCACAAGTTTGTTGCATATTTTCAATTGCACCGCCTTGCTCCTAATAGCTTATATATTCATAAACCATGGTTCTATATATCCGGTATGAGAACATGCAGACATATAAACCTGAAATTGCATAAATACCAACATCTAGTTGTCCAACTCCAGACAAATGCACACGGCTACGGACAAGAGACCAGGACACACGGGGCCGACCACGACCATAGTTGTTGGAAATTTCAAACCCCATACTCACCCTTAGGTTGGAAAATTCTCCAACTGATGACCTTGTCAGTTCACAATTTTGGCCAAGTGTACTAAAATATTGTTTTCTTAAAACTAATTATCAGTTTTGTATTGGCCATGGGGGATGGACCATGACACACCGGTCAGACCATGGGTGAATGAACATTTTGAAATCTGAACACGAAAATCTCAAAATCCTGGCATCTGGACTGGCATCAAGCCTTCCTAGAGTTGGACACCCCCACTAAATTGGAAATTTTCCAACTGATGACAATTCCAATGAAAATGTTGACCAAATGTAGGACCATATTGTTTTCTTAAATTAACTAGCAGTTTTTGACTGGCCACGGGGGAGGGACTAGCGCACAAGCTTTCCTTATTGTAGGAAATTTCCAACCTGACACCCCCCCCCCCCCCCCCCCAAGGTTGGAAAATTTCCAACTGATGGCCATTTCAGTCCAAAATTGTTTACCAAAAGTAGGAACATATGCAAATATTGGTCCCAAAAAAATAAACCCCCACCCCCAATAAATTGTTCGAAATTCAAACTACAAGAACATTTTCAACATAGGGTTGGTGTGAAATATCCAACTAATGTTGTGTCATGTATGAAATTTCCAACTGTTGAAAAATTTGACCAAAGTTGGGGGTTGAGACACCACCCCAACACCCAACCCATCGTGATGTTTGTTCTCTTTCTGGTATCATATGTGGATATTGTGTGTATGTTTATTTGTCAATCTGCGATATCTGATGTTCTTTAAATAATACACACATATATATGTAAAAATTTGTGGTACCTGTGTGTGGGAGAGAGGCGTTTCTAAGTGTTTTTAAACTTCTGTCTCGACGCCTTTGACATATTATTTGCCAATAAATATGTTTAAACAAATCCCATAATCCACACCAACCACCATTGCACGTTATTTTAAGAAAAAAAAGAAGAAAAAAAAACTCCCTATATAACTCGTTTAAGACTGAATATATATAATCGCCTCTAGTTTTCTATTTCACCTATCGATATTTCCTGGCTTAAGTCAGATTTCTAAAACACAAAGTATAGGGTGATATATATTCACAGCAACGACGACTACGACGCAATCAGATACGACCACAACACAACCCACAACCACTGCAGATCAACCAACCACAACAGATCAACCGACCACAACGAATGGACTTACTACCACGACTCAACTAACTACGACGACAGAACAACCAACAACTACAGCGGGTAACTATGCTTCAAAATGGAACACACGTACGGAACGTTGAAATACCAAGCTGAACCAAGCTACCCCACACGTAGCAATGACCGGAGGTCAATAGACACCTTTCGCATAATGAACGACGACAGATAAATATTATGAATAGGGTTCTAAGTCACAAGAATGTGTGTTCTTTCTATTCGTTATCGTTTTTCCCTATTCGTTGTTACTATGACGGTTTCAGATTTTCCAAAAATCTCAAAATACGTCATATAGTAATAAGTTCGCGATCATTTCTCAGATCCCCATTGTTGAAGATGGTTATGAGATAATTTCCTTAAATTGTGATCGCCATGTGGCCAATTTTTACCTATTAGTAGTAATCAAATCGTCGTCGTCGTCATCCATGAAATGCAAAAATGCGAGAATCTTGCCAAATGCAAAGCGTTAACATGTGACCTGATAGCAACATAATTACTGCGAGTGGCAAGCACGATTGTCTCACAAACGGATTCGTTGTCCTCAATTCTTCGAAAAGGTTATTGGACCCTCCGAAACAAATACGCAATAAATAGCTATTCGTAATAATTATATGTCGTCGTTCATTATGCGAAAGGTGTCCTCCCATACCAAACGATGTTAAAAATGCATTCGGTGTTCCAATCCTCTCATTACAACAAGATACACAATATAATTTTAAAAATGTTTACTTTGTTCGGCTGGTAAATTGTTGAAAGCTATATCACTGTCGGATACCCGTTTAGGTTCGGACGCATCATAAACCTCGCATAGAAGTGACATGCCGAGCTGCAGTCGCGTTCTTATTGCGTTTTTGTGCGTATTGATTATCTTCTATTCGTAAAAAAAACGATAAATGTGGAACACGTGGCATGGTTTTAGCCCACTCGCGAATAATTTGGGCGGAGTTTCTTATTTTATGCATGTGAGATACATGTATGCGCTCACGTGGTTCCCTTCCACACCCACATGCGAGGCCACGAATGTCGCCGCAGGTAGATGAGCGGATAACTGTACATAACTGTCGATACATCTTCCTGTTACATGTTAGTGCACACATGGCCATTGATATTAGACTGGTATTCACTGGTGGTGATGTAACATTCCAAGCTGCAAAAACAGAGTTCAGTCCCCTCGCTAAGCTAAGTCTTGCACAAATTTGCACGGAGCTTGGTGACATTCATGTCAATTTCAGAACTGAGTTAAAGGGGTACTGTACGCCATCTTAAATAAATTCCCGGTAATACCAACGATCGAATATCGTTAATATATAGAACGATTAGTAATTTGAGTCGGAGATGTATTCTGTAAACGTTCTCCGACTCAAATTACTAATCTTTCTGTATATTATCGATATTAGATTAATTATTGGTATTACCGGGAATTTATTGAAGATGTATTCTGTAAACGTTCAAATCAACAGGTTATCTTAAAATCAAAGTTCATAATTTGATATCAATTAAATTTACGAATGGAGCCAAAAATTAAATTACGAATTTCCGTGTACAAGACGTAATCAAATTAATTGACGGATAGTGGATTGGGCAACGCGCGGCACATACGATCGTGTAAAACATATGTTGATACGGGGCATATACCCAAGCCACTCAATGGCTAGTGAAAATAACTTAAATGGGTATATAACATAAAATTTATTTCATATATTTGCTTGAAAACTGTACAGAAATTACTCGACAATGACAATTGGTATTTTTGCATTCCGGCTAATCTGCCATCCATAACATTACTTCATACTCAACAAACTTTAAAATAACGGAAAGCTGGTTACCTTTTTCTACGACTCAAAGACTATAGACACCAACAACATTTGAGTACAGTATCTATTTCAAGCATTCAATGATTGAGGCCTTTTATAACAACAACGTCACGTTTAAATCATGCACCATGTCCCCCGTAACTCTTGACAGTGGGGGTATAAGTGCACGTGAAACATCGGGGTTATGAATTACCCTTGAACTAGCAGTTTCACTAATCGTGACGTTCTAGCGCGCTGAGATTGACGTCACCTAACACAGGATCGATAGGTCTGCTTACTGAATTATTCTTATTGGTGCTGATTGGTGTGAATTTATCTGATATAAACCTATGAAAATCACACCACATATTAGCTATTGGTGTGGGGACAAAATCGTTATCTCCGCCAACATCGTGGGATACATGGAGATTTAATACCCAGATGTCTCTTTTTGAAACCCCTTGGCTCCGCCTCGGGGTTCAAAATCGAGAGCCAGGTATTAAATATCCATGTACCCCCGATATTGCAGAAGATGAGTAATATTACCACTGTTGCTCATATGTAATATGGCAATGTAATTTCATTTCCCACTAGCTGGTGTATAGTCGACATTGCTCGAGAATATTTAACTTTTATCCCATTAATTCGGAGAATTTACAACCTATCTTTGGACATTTCAGCTGACATATTTAGATATAACAATGCATGTTCGTAAATAACACGCAAAATAAGAACGCGACTGCACCTCGGCATGTCATTTCTAGGTAAGGTTTTGATGCGTCCGAACCTGGACTAAAATTGTCCGAACCTGAACGAAATTTGTCCGAACCTGAACGAAAATTGTGGCTGAACCTGAACAAAATCATCGGGAATATTGCGAATCTGAACCTGAACATTTTGAAATTTTCAAAGGTCGTTTTTCGGAGTTAGACAATATAAATATCGCCGGTTTTGCATTCCGAAGATGTGTGGTAACCTAATCTACCCACAGCAATACATAAATGTGCGGATCCATGAGCCCAGGGCCAAAAAAATACGAAAAAGCGAACATTTCGCCGCCTCGATAAAATTTCGAAAAATTATGACGACTTGACACGCCAAATACAACAATTCACATGCCTGTCATGCAAAAGGCGTGTTACATAGGTGTTGGGCATACAATTTTTTACCTTATTTAGTGGGCGCCGTCATCTTGGAATGTCCGAACCTAAACGGGTATCCGACAGTGTATATATGACAAATAAACTAGACCTATATATACCAAAAGAGTGTCACTGTGTCATTGAAAAATCGAGTAATTATTGTCTCCCTAACACATCGAAATTATATGAGATAGATAGATACAAGATATTAATATCAAATATATAGTAGCTTTGGTGTGGCATCTGCCGTCCCAAAAGTATTATTGCATACATTTAAGATTCTTAATAAGAAGTAAATAGGTTTCATAAAAAATGGACTGGATCATTGCGTGCGTTATTGGTTATTATTAACCACTTGATTTTAGAGTTATCGATCTTACACCCGCAATTTGTCCGTAATTTGTCCGTTTGAGACGTGGAAGTGGCCCACATCTCCAAAAATTAACACATTTTAAAAATCGATATCTGATCACTCTGAGCTTTGAAGAGTGGGTACCTCGACTCGAATCAAATATGTTTTACCCCCAAAGCCAAAGAAATAGTAATTTAGGAGCGTCAAATCGGATTAAGAACCTTTAAACTTCTGTCTCGACTCCTTTGACATATTATTTGCTAAAAAACATGTTTAAACAAATCCCACAACCCACACCAACCACCATTGCACGTTATTTTAAAAAAAACACTATATTATAACTCCCTATATAACTCGTTTAAGACTGAATATATATAATCGCCTCTAGTTTTCTATTTCACCTATCGATATTTCCTGGCTTAAGTCAGATTTCTAAAACACAAAGTATAGGGTGATATATATTCACAGCAACGACGACTACGACGCAACCAGATACGACCACAACACAACCCACAACCACTGCAGATCAACCAACCACAACAGATCAA
This sequence comes from Siphonodentalium dalli, assembly GCA_032622095.1. Classification (NCBI taxonomy): domain Eukaryota; kingdom Metazoa; phylum Mollusca; class Scaphopoda; order Gadilida; family Siphonodentaliidae; genus Siphonodentalium; species Siphonodentalium dalli. The sequence continues at coordinate 108,645,182 of CP136065.1, read as the reverse complement.
CCGACCACAACGAATGAACTTACTACCACGACTCGGCTAACTACGACGACAGAACAAGCAACAACTACAGCAGGTAACTATGCTTCAAAAGTTAGCAGACGTATTAATGGCCTGAGGTAAATAGACACCTTATTTTTGCATGATGAAATACAGATAAATATTATGAATAGTGTTCTACGTCACTAGAATGTGTGTTCTTTCTATTCTTTTCGCTTTCCCCTATTCGTTGTTACGATTACGGTTTCCGATGTTCAACAAAACTCAAAATACATCATAGTAATAAGTTCTCGATCATTTCTCAGATCCTCGAGCTCATTGTTGAAGATGATTATGAGATAATGTCCTTAAATTGTGATCCCCATATTGACTTATGTTTTACCAATTAGAAGTAATCAAACCGTCGTCGTCGTAGTCGTGCACGAAACGCAAATATGCGAGAATCTTGCCAAATGCTCGGGGCTAAGATGTGATCTGATAACAATATAATTACTGCGAGTGGCAAGCAGGATTGTCTCACAAACCGTTGTCTGCGAACAAGTTTTTGGACCATCAGAAAAAAATACGACAACAAATAGCTATTCGTAATAATTATATGTTGTCGTTCAATGTGCGAAAGGTGTCTTCTCATACCACATGATGTTAAAGATTCATTTGGTGTTCCAATCCTCTCATTACAACAACATACAAAATATAATTTAAAAACGTTTATTTCGTTCTGTTGGTAAACAGTTGAAATCTAGATATGACAAATAAACTTGGCCTATGAAAACCAAAAGAGTGTCACTGTGTCATTGAAAAATCAAGTGATTATTGTCTACCTAAAATATCGAAATTATATGAGATAGATAGATACAAAATATTAATATCAAACCTATATTATCTTTGATGTGGCATCTGCCATCCCAAAAGAGTTATTGCATACATTAAGATTCTTAATAGGAAGTAAATAGGTTTCATAAAACATGGACTGGATCATTGCATGTTGTACATCTTTAAATCATATTTCCAATAGGAATTAACAACTTTATTCTCAAAGGATGTGTGGTCTATCCGACCATTTGTGTGATCGCAGACTCAATATATGAATTCAATCGATTTCTGACGGTCTACTGCCAAAACTACTGCCAACTGTAATACTGAGTTGTCATGAACATTATGGAAATAAATTTAAGATATTATTGTACTTCAACAAGTTATGTACTGTATGCACAGTGAGTAAGGGTGGATACACACATGCATGTAATCTCTGTAATTATCGTATATTTGGCGTTTTACATGGATCATACAGACGATGTAATATGTGTCCACTGACAACCCAATCATTGCCTACGTGTTGAACGCACTGAGTTCTGGTTCCAATTAAGTCGGAATGTAGATAAGCCGTTATCTTGAACCGAGTCGCCAGGCCACTTAAAATAATTGTTCGTGTGATAACCCATATGGTAGACTTTCTATTTAAATAATTACCAGTCATCTTATTTATAGCAGTGGTGGATTAGGATATCCCCGACGCATGCATGGGCTACATATGACCCCGAAAGCTACCAGGCGGGGGTGGCTAACTCTGATCTATTTAAGTAAAACATATCATATTGTACCTTCTTGCCCAGATTATTCCGACCGATACATTCAACTAAGTCCCTTCGCGATTTGAAGCTTTCGAGACCCCACCCAAACAAGCATCATGGTTGAAAATGTTCTACATCAAGCCTGTATATACCAGACGTATGGCTTCTGGTGTTCGTGCATTAATAAAATGCCAGATATCACACAGACTTGACTAATTTCCGCATTCGTAAGAGAAGACATGTTTTGGACTGGCCTTAAATGTACTGATAGAAGACAATTTGACTTCGCTTAGCACTACTCACTTGTCTGGCCTGCTAACAATGAACCGCTCGCGCGCATGTGATTAAAGTTGTCAATTATTGGTGTGGCCATGTAAAATACATGTATTTTACATGCAGAAATTACATGCATGTGTGTATCCACCCTAAGAGTCAGTCAGTTCCTTTCTATGTATTATAATGATTATATTGTCATCAACGTTTTCAGTGGGTGTTTGCTGATAGAACATCCACGACGATTACATTGCATTCTAACTATCTCGCATATTCTATGTAACGCGGATGGTGAAACTAGGACAATGCCTTACATGAGAACTCAGCTAAGGGAACTATACTCACCATTGAGTATTTAGTATAGACAGTTTTAAAACACATATAATTTATATTGGGTACTTTATTCACAGCAGAGACAACCACGAATCAAGTAGATATGACAACAACACAACCAATAACTACAACGACTCAACCGACCGCCACGTCTGAATTGACTACAACGACTCAACCGACCACCACGTCTGAATTGATTACAACGACTCAACCAGATACGACCACAACACAACAAACAACCACAGCCGGTATATAAGCTTAAAACAGTAATACTAATATATACAAGTGCTAAACTCATCAAAGTGTTCCCAAAGTCACAGACATTTAACAACCGAGTTCAACTTCCCACACATACATGATATAAACATCACGTATATGCGGGCAGTTGAAATCGTCAAATTAGATCTACCATATGAGGAAAGGACCGACATGTAACGCTATTTTATATAATGTGTTACTGTATATTATGACAAAAAATAAAAATAATCTTGTTTCCTTCTCATGTTTATATGACTTAATTGAGTTTTTTTTTTTTTAGAAACATAAAGATATAGTGCGCATATGAGTATTCCATGTATTTATCAAGCCACTTTGTTTTCTGGAACGTGATAATCGATTTATTACAACGATTTACGTCGTAAATACGTTTGATATAGCTTCGGGGTATAAAATAATAAATATGAGTCGAAGACACCTGTCCGGAAACGCTTCTGTACAGTACGATAAAACACATACTGTACACAGCATTGTATAATGACATTTGTATTATCCATATGATTCATTTGCCAATAGAGTTTATTATGGATTATAATTATTTCGTGACGTCACCCGGAGTCACGATAACTTTTATAAAAGTTATATTGGACTCGATTCGAGTCAAATATTACTTCCGAGACTCCTGTGATTCCAGGTAGTATACTCTTGACACTTTCGGAGTCCAGTACGACTTTTTCCCGGATTATCATGTGACGGTTTTTGCCCAATCAGAAATATTGTTAGTAAAGGGATGGATAATAATATCAATTATTTTACAACCAGGAAACTATATAAAACTTGTTATAGTATGAGATAATCCAATTTCTTTAACCCTATACGTTGATTCGTTTAATCTGGTATTTACTTTGAATTTTTTGTTATTAGATAATGCTACATACGGACAAATCGGTGTAATTTAATCACCCGATGCATTATATCATGCCACGAATCTCTATCTCTATATTTCTTTGTCAATACTTGTTCCTCAATAATCTAATTCACATTAAGGGGTGGTCCCAGCTCGAGACTGCATGCACTATTGTGACATTAAGAAGCCGACATCGCAATACACATTGAATTAATCACCCGGGCGAAATTCCAAGAGTTTAAGTGACGCGAGTTTGGCCCTTCACCTACAGTAAATTACATTATTAAGGAACAGGAAATAACTAAGACATATATTACCTGCACTCTTTGTTCAATGTTATACACTTCTCTGCCATAACATCAAAAAGTTCCTATGGTTTGTACTTATGGAATATGATCTATACTGGCGTAGCATGAGTAGAGAGATTCATGGCATGATCTACTGATTCATGCACAGCTATAATTATGTACATGGTTTAATAGCGCGTAAAGAAGAAAGATATGTGTTTATCCGTGCCATATACCTTCTTTCACGACATCTTTTCCAGAACCAACTTTCAATTGCGACTTCGAGATGGACTTCTGCGGTTGGGGTGTGTCGCAGACAGGTTCTGTAGGATTCGTTCGAAACAATGGCACTACCTCCACAGCATCTACGGGGCCAGACAGCGATCACACTATAAAAGACGGTACGTGCATGTAAACTTATTATATATAAAATAATAACTTATCAACAGCCGGTGTGTGTATTGAACATGGCTTATACGTGCAGCGATTAACCTTATATATAGGATGAGAATATCTCCTGATATGATATTTTGGTGTTGAGGTAATTTACAGCTTCAAATTTTGAAGATATTAAAGGGGTACTGTACGCCATTTTCATTAAATTTCCGGTGACAACAACGATCTAATATCGATAATATATAGAAACATAAGTAATTTGAATCGAAGATGTATTCTGTAAACGCTCAGGTTAATAGGCTATCTTAAAATTTAATAATTTAAAAGTTAATAATCTGATATAAATTGAATTTATGACTGGAGCCATAAAATGGCGTCAACTAAATTGCGAATTTCCGTTTACAAGACGTAATCAAATAAAGTAATTGAGGGATACTGGATTGTTAAACCGATCGCACACACGATCGTTTAAACATTATGATGATACGGGGAGAAAACTCAAGCCACTCACTAACTAGTGACGATACAATAACTTAAATGATTATATGGGACTAGTATGCCTATAATATAACTTTTATTTGATTCATTTGGTTGAAAACTGTACAAAAATTACTCGACAACGACAATTTGTATTTTTGCATTCCGGTAAATTTGTCATCCGTAACACTACTTCGTACTCAACAGACTTTCAAATAATGAAAAAATTGTTACCTTATTCTCCGACTCGGAGACTATAGAAACCAACAACAACATTTGTCGTACAGTACCCCTTTAAGATTTTCATCATGAATATAGGAAAGCACGTTTCGAATGAATGCGATTATTGTCAAATAAAATTAAACTTGTGCACTACTAAGCATGGTGGTGTATGGAAATTGTTATCGTTCGTGGATCGCTTCTTAAATTTAGGATTGATCCTGGTCCGCGCTAGTAACGATCATCACTCTGCATGCACGCCCTGAGACGGCGAGCATTACATTCATGTAATATTGAGTCATGTAACATATAGCGCGTCGTGTCCGATAGTACATAAGATTGTAGATAGTGTTTGATGTTTTCCCGGATCTAGGATAAACTTCCTTTCCCCAGTGATTGTAACTGCTAAGGTTACGCACAATATGTTGGAGATATAAATGATATAGTATAAGAACATACAAGCATAATTAACAAGATCTTATTTTTAATTTGTTATGACTGGACAGGTAATAACCATTGTATAGTCGATGGAAGGATAAATAGATATCATCATATAGTAAGCAATAGTATGATGCACATCATTGACAATGGTATCATGATATCGCAGACCTTATTTGGCCGCATGATAACCCACCTCTTGTGATAACTACTCGTGTCTAAGAGAAACAGATCCACTCCCGCTTAAAGACACGGTTGACCTTGGCGGTGGGTATCCTGTGAAAATATCTCCACCCGTCAAAAACCGCCACAAACAGAAAGAACATCAAAATGTAGATAGAATTTGTCCGTATACAAATAAGGAAAATCGCATAAACAGTATGTTATGGTCATATGTTTGACCATTGTTATGTAAACAAAAGCTAAAAAGTGACTTTTCTGGTGTTTGTTTATATTATGATGGTAAACATAAAGAGCGTTCTTTGTTGGTGAATACCTTATATTGAACTAATAAAGAGCGTTTATGCCATTTGTGTGTGATTAGCCAGTCGCATTGTGCTGTTTTCTGTAACACAATCAGGCTCTTGCTTATGTAAAATATAGTAGGTCTTTATGATAACATACTGTTTACGCGATGATCATGGTATATATGAACGGAACTGTATGCGTTTTAATGTTTTTCTGTTTACGGTGTTTGGAACAAATATGAATATTTTCGACAATTAACCTCTTCGCTGCTAAATGACGTTATGACGTCGTGTGCTGGGCTGTTGACGTTATTGCCATTTTCCAATGGGAAACTATAACGGGAATACCACAAGAACTATAAAACTGACTCGGTTGAAAGGCTATTATCGTTCACAATCGTGGAACATCATACACTGTTAGAAACTTGGAGATACAGTTATTCCGATGCACCAATCTCTGAGTTCCAGTTATGTATAATGGCATACGGTACTTCTAGTGTGCTGAAGTATGCCCGTAGTACCTACGGACCATATAGAACACGGCGTGCATTTTTACGTCCGTAATAGTTACTGACGTCATAGCAGCGAAGAGGTTAAGGCCGCACGTGCCTTTAAACCATTGAACCGCTAACACCTCTGTCCTTCTACCTATTGTGCTTACCGGTAGAGACTTATATAAATATAAAAGTATAAAACCTCTGGACTCATTGTTCCCGAACATGACCATCTTCACACTTACCACTGGACAACGGGACACGTCGAAGCGTCATCATCATCATCATCATCATCATTTATTATCCAATCACCAGGCATTGGTATAATTGAGTGAATATATATTTACATGTACATAAATCAATTGAACAGTATATAGCATGTATATGAATAGAACACATTCGTGGGTGCGTGTAGGTACGGTATATATACGTGTAATCATGGAGAGGGGTTGGGGTTAAAATAATAAGCGTCATAGACCAGCAACAGAGACTCCATGCATATATTTTTCAATTATATACGTATATAGAACAGGTCACTGTGCATCGTGTGAAATATCGCGGATCAGAGAGGGCCTATAATGCAGTTACCGAGAGTGTAAAATGAGGCCATCATGCCAACACGGTGACGTTTCAGATTCAGATTCAGATGTTTATTACGCCTTTCGTCGCATTTGACATAACAGGCGATTCAATTTCAAACAGTGTAAATATTACATAATATAAATGTGAGGTGACATAATATACATACACAAATTAGGTTGGAGTTATTAGTGTACTACATGTACATGGTATATTGATTGAGGGTATAGGCTATAGCTATCTTATAATGTGATAATGCTATCTTATAATTATTGGGGGTATATAATGTATGTGGGGCGATTCCCTGTACACATGTTGTATGAGGGTGGGCATTTTTTTTGTTTTCATTGAGCCTCAGGAGTGGATCATTAGTGTTTGCCTGTTTGGGCCTTTTTTAGATATATTGATAGATTTACTATGATCTTTCTGTTATTTGTATCGAAGAGGTCATGTAATTTAATTGTGTTCGGTCGGTTGCGATAGTAGGCTTTCAAATATTTAGTTCTGATGGCAGTTAACCGAGGGCAGTTCATAACAAGGTGGTATTCATCGCCGAGTTCATCCATACAAAGAGTGCATCTTCGTTCTGAGTATGGGGTGAGGCATTTAGAAAAGCAGACAAATATAAACTCGTGTGGACCAAGATATGAATACAATTGATCAAAATCTTAATCGAAATATGGGCGGAGAAAGGAGCGGGGAGCACGAGGTCAGCATATCAAGATCGAAGACATCCATGGGAATTCAACGTTCTCCACTTTTTCTCGGCTTGCCATAATTCTGACAGGATGATCTGCTATCTACACTTGCCAAGACAAGCAACTGTCAGTATAAACTATTGGGCCCCTCGTAATCCAGCCTACTGGTCGATTTAGTATTGCTTAGTTAGTTACTCTCACTAGTTTTTTTTTTATAATGTTATGCAGGTTGGTGAGAATTGTGATGAAGTTACCCAGGTTGATGAGAATTGTGATAAACTGTCACAGGTTGGTGATAATTTTGATAAAGTTACCCAGGTTAATATGAATGCAATTTAAAAGTAACTGTGTGAAATGCTGTTCAGTTTTTGTAAGTGATAACTCTCATGATTGAACAAACATTAAGACATATTACTACTGGAGGTGGTCATTTTGATGCATAATGTGGTGCTATACATGACATGTTATTAACCTGGGTAATTCTATCATAATTATCCCAAACCTGGGTACCATTATCACAATTATCACGAACCCTGGGTAACTTTATCACAATTATCACCAACCTGGGTAACTTAGTCACGATTATCCACAACCTGTGTAACTTTATCACAATTATCACCAACCTGGGTAACTTTATCACAATTACTCACAATGTGTAACATTATCACCAACCTGAAGGTATCTTTATCACACACAAAAAAGGACGAGAGCGACCATTTCAGATTTAGTATTACCCATATCCGGACTAATAGCCAGGATCAGACACACGTACGTGTAACCTGTAACGTGTGTTACTATGGTATTGCCATAGAGATGCACATGGCGGGAAAAGTCAGCGCCACAACTACACGTTTATTATATACCGGCCAACATTTAGCGAGACTTGTAAAATAGTCGGGTATAGAGAAGACGCGAGGCATCTCTAGTGTGTTTATTTGTCATACTGTGTTGATACATGCATTACTGGTATCCGTATGAATGGTACATACATTACATGCTGATTTCCGTTCTGGTAAACCACGAAAGGCGTGTACAAGCAGCCTCATTGATACCAGCCATACATTAGAGAGATTCCGCTTGTAACTTCTGACGTGTAGCTTGTAAGGTAGATGGCAGCATGCATGTGATAGTGATAATTAATACGAGACAACTCAAACAAATGCCTCCAATTAAGGAACATCTCGTTACATCAAATTTTAACCCGATTTTTGCAGAATATTAATAAATATCGTTTCAAAAGGCATAACTATATGTAGCAGTTGAAGTCAAAAGAGCTTGAGGCAATCGGCTGATTTATAACGGGTTATAAATGCGAAGGACTAATCACCATAGTATATTCTATTATAACTATAACCCAAGCTATCTTCCAAACAAAATAAACCATGTTTATGATAGTACATGTTCCTAAAATAGCGGTTTACTGCCTACGAGTTACACGCCTTAACCTGCAAGCTGAATCTATACTTATTTGGCTTAAATCAAATTTAAATATTTCAGCCATGCATGGTCAATCTCTGCTTACACAGCGTTGATCGGTCACTTGGTTATAGCAGAATATTGGATTATTTCTCTTCGCTACAAGTTTCGTATACCTTATAGTATACCACACGAAGGACACAAAACTTCTGAACGGTTTGACCATGTACGTGTAGGCGTCATGGTCACGTGATCAGGTTACTTTCGTGGCAATGACAATACACGTTACATATTACACGTACGCGTGTCTTATCATGGCTAGTATTACATTGCTATTCTCTCTTGTATCTACAGACACTGGTCACTATATCTTCTTTGAGGGCGGCAGTGCGGATGAATTTATGTGGGCGAACGTAAAGAGTCCGTCCGTGTTCATTTTTGGAGAAGCATGTTTGTCTTTATGGTACCACATGTATGGGGTAGACATCGGTTTACTGCAGGTCAAACAAGAATTGAATGGAACAACTACCAGATTGCTCACGTTAACGAATTCGCAAAGCAATGAGTGGAAGGAGGTTCGCATTGACATCAATAATGGCGAATCTTATACAGTAAGTGTAAACATATTTAATTATCAGAACCATGTTAATTAGGTTTCATGCACGAGTATGCTGTTCGTCGGTGTTTAATCATTACTAACCTTGGACAGTTGTTGATTAAATTCGGTAACTTATCATTGTCCTATTGTGTGCTGTGTATAGGTTATAACCCGTTTAGGTATCTGTACAAGAAATATAGAACAAGGCGCGTTTGCGCCGCTGTCGGTATTTCTTGTACAGTTACCCAAGCGGGTTATGACATATTTATAAACCGATTCACACCCCGATGCAAGCATAATTGAGCCAATTTGAATATGATGATTACGTGTCAATTACTATGCAATCAAAGATTAATTGAATGATGTGTGGTGTTACATATATTCCGCACAAGTTAAAATGATCGTTGACGGTGGGAGCACTTGCATCGGGATTATTTATCAGCGCGCGTCGATAAACATGTTATCTCCAAATTTAAGGCATTGTTTATTCCAATTCCTCTTTACGACAATAAACTGTTGTGGTTGTTAATGTTATTTTTATCTTGGTTTCCACAATGGATTTATCGTTCAGAACCCAGCCGGCAATGTCCCGATAGTGTTCGAACATTCCGACTCCGAAGAGAAACTGTTCCACGTTACAGGACGTTTGTGTGTTGAAATATCACCGACATTCATGTAAAAAAGACTAAAACAAATATGTGGTTTTTAGAATATTTTCAATGTTATTGTTAAACAGTGATTAATGTAGATTATACATTCCAAACAAATGTGGATTTCGCTCAGTTAACTTCCATGCGCCCCCATCACCGCTACAAATGGTACGATCCGTGTTTTAACCGGAGTGACAGTGCGATCATTATCATGGCGCATTGTTATAATTCACACCTTCCGCTTACTCTCCATTAATGCCAATTTATTGGTGAATTTTAGCTCAAGTCTATAATTTGGTTCCGGCAAATTACAGATTCATACAAGAAATATTGTTCGTGGATTAGAGCGATCTGATTGGCCGAGTGTGTGAACCGGTTTATAAATGTTGGTTATATCATGGTGGTACTCGAAATAGCCCTTGCACTCGTCAAAGACTGGTGGATATTTCTCATATGTTGTTATCACCATGAGATGACATAACCTATACTTACACTGTATGACGTCCCCAAATATTGATGTCATTATCATGACAAGGAAATTGTAAAAAAAATAGCCTTTAGCTTGCTGCCAGGTCGAGTTATATTCTATAATCATATTAATGGCACGGAAGGCCTTAGTTGTAGGTTATAATTTAGAAAATAACAGTTGACAAATTATGAACATGAATATATTTATGGTATAGTATAAAGATAGTATGAATGTGATAATATCCACAAAATTTGACAAAACACCCTTTATGTGAGAGAAAATGCAGTTCGATTGTCGTTATGTTTTTTCGGGAAAACACGTTTGTTTCTTTCTCAGCAAAGTGACGAAGTTATCCGTAGGTTTCCGGAAATCGTCGGCTAGTGTCGCGCAAATGATAACCACATTTGTTCGCGCAACAACATTCGCTGTACGCTGTATACGATTTATCCTTCGCCAGTCAGATTTATCATAAACTCAAAGTCAATCGCCACGTAGCGGCAACAATATATAACAAGAAAACCATAGTCAGAAATGGTAACGCCACCAAGATCATATTATTAGTCATAAATATAAATTATAATATAATTATAATATAAAATATTATTCATTAGTTAGCGCTAATATAGGCGCTAAGTAATGACTTGTTAAATAACATCTAATAAATATTCATCTTATTCACAACTTTAAGGAGTCCTTCTGGCACACGAGAATATTTATCGCCGTTTGATTTGCACCAAGTGAACTCGGCGCATATATAATTGATAGAACAGACCTCTATTATGATGATCGTGTCCTTATTTGTTTAAGATACGTATCAAATGACATATACGCACCCGTTCCCTCATTAAAATCTATATATATCGCCCATTTTAGGAGACCTCCGCGAATTCGGGGACTTCCGCAAAGTGATCTCCACAAATCGGGACCTACTGCAAATCGTCGCACCCAATGCAATTTGTAAACAAATACGATTGACATGCGTTTTAACGAGGTGGGCTTGAATTAAACGAAAGAAACATTCTACATAAACTATTTGTCATGGACTAAGCCAGTGTGCCATATATATGTGTCAACTAAGGTCTATTGCGTGGTAAAAGTGAAAAGTGAAAGTGGAAAATCCTATTGAAAATGAAAGTAACCTACAATTTTGGGATTTCTGCGGCAGATTGCAGTGAATCTATACTATTGGAAGTGAATGTACAATTCCTGGAATTCTATCAGATATCGCAACTCTGCTCGTTTTCGTGATCATAGGTTATATAGGGCCTATATGATCACGAAAACGAGTCGAGTCGCGATACATCCATCGGTACAAACACATTGTGTATACGATACAATTTTGACTTGATGACCAGATAATAAAAGATGGCAGTTAATCCAAGTCTCCAACAAAACAGACATGCGCGCTCCAATTAAAATTACCCATAATTCACTTCACTACACATGCAGGGGTTCCCAATGGGTTATACATTGTTTTCAGGCTATCAGATTAGTCATATTTTCAAGAACATATTATGAGGGTATCACCCCCTCCCCCTGAATCCTGAATGCAAGTTAATTTTGGGGGGGGGAGTGAATCCTGAATACGAGTTAATTTTGGGGGGTGAATCCTGAATACATGTTAAGAAATAATATGCGATAAATGACATACAAATTGACTGTTTTAATATCAGACAGATACAAGCAGAAGTTACATATAGACACATTATGATGCCGGTCGCGTTATGAGGCCGTTATGATACCATTAATGATACTTTATGATCAGGGACGTGGCTAGAGGGTTTCCGTTGGGGGTGTCCTCCTTGGGAAGTTCTAACTGCACCCCCCCCCCCTTGAGTCAGAATCACACCGAACAGTTTTGCATAATTCCATTTGCACCCCTCCCTTGCACCTCAGTGTTTAGGCCTAATATCCTATATCTTCATAAACCATGGTTCTATATTCCCGGTATGAGAACATTCAGATATTTAACCTGAAACATTGCATAAATCCTAACATCTAGTGGTCTAACTCCATACAAATGCACACGGCTACGGGCAAGAGACCACGATACACCGAGCGACCATCGTTGTTCGGCCGACGGCCGGTGTGAGAAAATTTTGTAATCTGAACAAGAATATCGCAAAATCCTAGCATCTAGACTAGCGTCAAGCATTCTTAGAGTTGGACAATTTACAAATGATGACAATTCCAATGCCAATGTTGACCAAATGTATGAGAATATTGTTTTCTTAAATTAACTAGCAGTTTTTGACTGGCCACTGGGGAGGGACCAGGACACAAGATTTCCAATTGTTGGAAATTTCCAACCTGTCACCCCCCCCCCCCCCCCCCCATGAGGTTGGAAAATTTCCAACTGATGACCATTTCAGTCCAAAATTTTGACAAAAAATTGGAAAATGTGCAAATATTGGTCCAAAAACAATTAATTCCCCCCAATAAATTGTTTGAAAATCAAGAACATTGTTGTGTCAGGTATGAAATTTCCAACTGTTGAAAATTTTGACCAAAGTTGTGGGTGAGACCAGGGTTGGGTCAATTACATTGAAATGTAATTAATTACAATTACATTGAAATATGCCAATTACAATTACATTGGAAATGCAATGTAATTAATTACAATTACATTGGTTCAATTACAATTAGAATTTTAATTACTTTTGGTTAATGAAAATCGGGATTCGGGAAGAGCTTCAAGGAGGAAAGTCATTTGTGTTTGATGAACTTTATTGATATACATAAAATATAAAAGCAAATTAATGTAACACGGTGAAACAATGTAAACAAAACAATAAAACAACAACTACATGTAGACCACATTTGATGTGGTGGTTACACCTGACCATCATCATTCTTTCGAATTGCAGCTAGCAGGCTTAACCCAGGAAAGTTTGTACAATTAAGTCGCCAGTATGTGAGTGGACTGGTATCACTGGGCACGCACGGTTCCTGTAGATATTTCGTAACCTCATCACTGTCAGTTGTGAGGATCGGTGTAGTTGGCACTTCATCCATGAAACTGAAGAGGGCGCTCATATTGATCCCTATGTTTCCGCTGAAACAAAAATAATTAACATTAAGATACATCATTATGTATAATTTGCCTACATACTAATAGCAGGGATTAAAACAATCAAGCCAGCTAGGGTTGTAAATCACACACAATGACAGGATTATGAAGTAAAACAGGCCACCTGCCTAAGGCTGCATTTGTTAGGGGATTAACGCATTGATAAAATACTGCAGTGGGGTCATATAATTAGGACAGCAAGACAGATTAAGTGCACAAAACTGACTAGATATGGAGGTGAATACAGTTAAGCTCAAAACAAATAGACTAAATGATGTTTTGTTATGAAGACAAAATGCATTTATTATTAATGTTATAAAACAATTATTGTTTTAAAATGAATGTATTACTTTTAAAGATATATTCCGGGAATGTTCAGAAACAACAATAATGTTTATGATTTTTTTTTTTTTAATTCAATACATGTACTTGTATTTATTATGTACATATTGTCATGATGATATACAGATTATTGTAGGTGTATTAAAATATATACATATAATAATAATAACATATATAAATAATATAAAATAAAATTCAACATGACTTACCTTTAGATGTGTGATGAAATTTGAAGTTGCTTTTGCTGTACCCGAAATCACTGTTGGACAATGTTTACATGTAGCTTTGAATTTGTCAGAAATATCATTGGGCAAGGTAAAATGTTGCCTAATGAATGAAAAACTTTGAGAAGGCATCGCTAATGACTAATAGAGGCAAAGAGATAATGATTGCTTGAGAGAGTAGATAGATGGGCGCGAAGCGCCCGGGATGGTCGAAAAGATCGAGTGATCTTCTCCTTCACCCCACGGTTTGTTGTTGTTGGAGATATTGTACACAGAAAATTGTCATGTCTGAACCCGGCAAAGGTTGAGTTGAATTGAATGTTGTGTGAGGGAGGGCCCACGAGCTTTAATATGGGGTATGATGGTGGAGTCCCGAGTTGTCCCTTTAATGATTTTGTTGTTGCTGAGCGAGTCATATGGTGCGCTGGAATGAAGAACGGGGCCCGTGTTGTAATGATAAAGTTTGTTAGTTTTGTTAGTTGTTTAAAAGTATGCATATGTATAAACTCAAGCAAACGCAAGCAGGAAGACCAGGGACCAGACGGATGCGGTACGCGCAGAGCGAGAGCGAGTCATAGGGAGAATTGCATGTAGATAGGGCCCGGCAATTGCACTTAGAGTTTTGCGTAGTTGTCGTATGTTGTTGTATTTACCTCCCCCATATTGTACGGGCGTACGTGAAAGCGTATTTTGACAATTTCATATAGTGTTAATTAAGATTTTTATTTATTCACTGAAATAAATCTGAATGACAATGAACAAGACATGATATACTCTCTATATATATGTATGACTATTGTATTGCACTGAAAGAGATTTTAATTCCAATAGCATGTTTGAACACTGTTGTATTGAATGGCATGTGATGTTGAGCAGAAGAGAAGAAGAGCGCGAACACCCGAGATGATCGATGTGATATAGAGAGAGAGGTGAGGAGATTGGAGTTTGGCGAGTTACCCAGAGGTGTTGATGCATTTTTCTATCCCACCCTTCTTCCCCATGTCGTGCACGGGCGTAGGTGAAATCATATTTTAACAATCATATACAGTGTTAATTCAGATTTTTATTCGCTGAAGTAATTTTGAACGATAATGAACAGGACATGATATACATCTATATATATATAAGTATTGTACAGTGAACATATTTTTTTGGTTTATATGATTTTTTTGGTTATTTTATTTTGGTAAAATGATGTATGTACAAGTTGATAATTACAATGTGTTCTTGATGGGCCGTTCCTGGCCTCCCGAAGAAAGTCGAAGAGCAGCAAGCGGCCGAACATATGAGGGTATATGTCCGGCCTTAACTCGATGAGAGCTTAGATGACCACTTATGGGTCTGAAGTTTCCTTGCACCCCACCCCAAGCTTAGTGCTGGGTCGGTTTTTATGCCGTGTCCCGCTCGATAGGTGTTGTCGGGTGAGTGGAATGTGTTAGACACGAGCGCTAGTTTCTGTAAATGTTACAAGATAGGCAGTTAGTTAGTTTGGTTTGGAGGAGATAATTGTTCGATGGCTTATACTACGGTCACCAAAAGGGTATCTACACCGCCCGAGGACATTCATCAGCGCCCAAGGAACCATCTAACCTATGTTTTAATTTTGGTGTTAGTCAATTTGTAATAATGGCTATGTTTGTCAGCATTATGGTGAGATAGGCAAAGTTTGTTAGTTTTTTTTTATAGGAGATAATTAATCAATGGCTTATACTACGGCCACGACATGCGTATCTATGCCGCCCAAGGAACCATCTAGGGCGTGAGCCCGCTAACCTAGGTTTTATGATTGGTGTTAGTAGTAAAATAGATTCAGCGTTTGCTGAGGAGTAGTTTCCTCAGATTAAGTTCGGTTATGAGACTGGATTCACTAATTCTGGCTAATGCTGGGTCGGCGAGTTCTTGGAGCCTCTGTTTTATGTATGGGATGTCCGCAGTTAAATGTAGGGCCCGAATGGGGGTTTGGCGAATTTCGGATAAGGCTTTTCTAAGCGCTGCATTTTGTACCCGCTGCATTTTAAGTAAGTTCGTTTGATTGCAGTTTGCAGTGATAATTGCCCCATATTCCATGACTGGGCGAATGAATTGTTTGTATAATTTAATTAGGGTGGTTGGGTCAACCGCCCACCCTGTACCCCGTAGCCTCGTTAGGAGTGCGGTTCGTTGTAAAGATTTCGTCGATATGTTCTGTATATGTTTGTTGAGTGTGAAGTGTTCGTCTAATGTGAATCCTAGTAGAGTTGCTTCTTTGTTTTGTTTTATTGGTTCGTTAAATAGAGTAAGTTTAGGCTTTGAGCTGTATGTTAGGTTTCCAAAAACCACCAATTGTGTTTTACTTGCATTTAGTTTAATTCTCCATTTGGAGCACCATTTCTCAAGTTCTGTAAGTTGTTTCTGTAGTCTAAGTTCAATTAATTTATTTCCTTTTGCTAGTGTCCATATTCCGATGTCGTCTGCGAATTGTGATGCTTGTACACTGTGTGTAGGATCAATGGGAATGTCGTTTACGTAAATTAAAAATAGTAGAGGGCTTAAGACTGACCCCTGGGGGGTACCAGCTTTAAGATTTACTGTTTCGGAGATTTCATCGTTTATCTTTACTGCTATGTTTCTGTGTGTTAAGAACGATGAGAGAAGTCTAACTATTTTTTGTGGTAGTTCAGTGCGTGTTCTGAGTTTGTATCTAAGTCCGTTGTGCCATACAGAGTCGAAAGCTTTTTCTACATCGAGAAATATGGCCCCAGTTTCCCAGCCCTTACTTATTGCCATTTTAATATCTTCTGTTAATCGATATACGTGTTCTATACCCTCTTTTCCACTTCTATAAGCCCGTTGATATTTGTTGAAATAATTAATGCTCTCTAAGTGAGTCTTTATACGGGTGCTAATGATCCTTTCAAAAAGTTTACCAGTGCATTTCAATAAACTGATGGGCCTATAGTTGGTTGGAATTGTATGGTCCTTGCCGGGTTTAGGAATCATTGTCCCGATTGCAGTCTTCCATGTTTTGGGGAAGTAACCCAGTCTCAGGCATTTATTATATAGGTTAGTAAGACGAATAAATAGCTCGTTCGGCGCTTGTCTAATTACGCCGTACGTGATATCGTCGTCGCCGGGTGCTTTGTTAGGTTTTCCCCGGTTCAGATTCCTTCTCACCTCTTCTAAATCGATTTTGGCCATAAGGAGATCGTCGTCGCCCAGTTCGACTTTGTCTTTTAGCAGTGGTGCGAAGATTTCTGAGTTGTCATCGATATAATCGTTGACAAAACGTTTAAAACGTTTGTTAAATATATCCCCTTCGTGCGTGATGTGGATTTTGCGAAGACTCTCTGCGAAGATTTGAGCTTTTTCTTGGTCGTTTTCAGATTTTTTCCCGTTTTGGTCAGTCACTGCTTTAGAGTTATCTGATGTTGCATTATTCCCTTGGCCCGTAAGCATTTTGAATGTTTGCCAGAATTTTCTATCCATGTTTTGGTCATTTAGACTGGCTGTTATTTTTTTCCAGGACTCATTTTTTTCCTCTTTAATTTTTTGTTTTACTTGTCTATTGAGGTTATTATACAGTGTTTTATATTCGTTGTCATAGGGGTTCTTTGCCGAGAGTCTCCGTATTTTCCTTTTGAACCTAATAAGATTCAATGTTTCCCTGGACACCCTCCACGTATGGGATTTTACCTCTTTTTTGGGGCAAGCTAAATTTAATGCATTATTAAGTGTTTCCGATATATTTATTGCAGCTAATTCTAGAGCTCTGGGTGACTTTAGTTCAGAGTTTGACAGATTTGAAATTATTTCTTGCTTGAATATTTGCCAGTCGGCTTTGCCAATGTTTCTTCTTAATTTAACATTTGCTTTACTGATTTTAAATTTTGTTATTTTAAGTTCGAGCGGGAGGTGGTCGCTTCCAACATCAGCCCCTATGGTTGTTTCGATGCTGAGTTTGGCAGCTTCCTCCGTAGCGAACGCGTGGTCTATTATGTCCCATACCCTTGTATTTGTTGCACAATGGGTTGGTTCACCAGAATCGTTTAAGTGAATAAGTTCTAATTCTTCTTTGATGTCAAATAGGATGTCTCCATGTTTGTTTGTCGATTTGCTATTGAAAAATTGATGTTTGGCGTTGAAGTCGCCTAGAAATATACATTGTTTATTTCTTTTTGTAAAGAATTTTAGTGTTTCTAGATTAGGTAAAGAGGTATCTTGTGGAGGGTAGTACAGGGAGATAATGGTGACTTTTTTGTTGTTAATAGTGATATCTATAGCAATAACTTCATCATTAATAACATTTCCATCATTATCAATAGGTGCGATATTTTCTACAAGTTTGTATTTTAGGCCGTGTAGGATAAGGAAGGCAACACCTCCGCCGTGGCAATTTCGGTCTTTTCGTATTAAGTTAAATCCTGGGAAACGGATTTTTGATTTATGGTCTAATTTTGTTTCGTTAATTGCTATTATATGTGGTTTGTAATCTTCGATATATTCTATTATTTCTTGTTTGTGACCTCTGAGGCCATTAATGTTGATATGGGTTATTTTTAAATCTTCAATATTGAATGTAAAGATTGTTGAATATAGATATGGTTTTGAGAAGAATATTTAGTCATTAGTTCTGATTGATTTTGTTTATTTCACGGGTGTAATCTCTTACACATGAACTGAAGATGTTTGTTTTGAAATGTTGGCTAACTTTTTGGGTGACATTATGTAGGATTGCATTATCATCATTACTTGTTTTGAATTCTCGTAGGCATTCAACTATTGTTGCGGCGAATCTAATGGCTTCACTTGGTTCAATGGGTTTCTTTGCCACGGCGGCGATGATTGCTTGATAGTCAGTGATGCAGTTATATACAAACTTGTAACAACAAATGATGAGACCATCTCATTATGGGGGGGGGGCTACACGAAAGAGTAATCACTGTATTCACTGATCGGTCGTCATCTTTGAAGTATAGTATTGAGCTATGACAACAACCCAATATTCATGGTGACAGGTCACCACCAATGATGCACTATCAAAACATTGTTTATATTAATTCTATTGTGACCCACAACTTGTGAGTTGTTTTAAATCAAACCACAATTAGACTATCAAAACATTGTGTGACTTCTATAGTGAGAGGGTTTCATGACTCCATCTTTGAAGTTTTAATTTAGAACATGTATCGATGAAACTACTAACAGAAGGAAAATATGAGGATAATGACCCCATGTGTATAACACTAGTCAAGTAAGTTAGTAACCAAGTGTTTACCTGATACTATTAACATAGCATAGTCATGTCACATTTGATGTAAACATTATTTATTTAGTATCCCAGATTTATACAACAATTTACAAAATGATGTTAATATATATATATGTAAGTATGATAAGTCTGAGAGAGAAGAGGATTTGACATCAAGCGCCAGGCGCTTATATGGAGCCATCTCCTCAGAAAATAACAGTATTGCGTAATGAAAAGATAGTATTAGAGATCGAGAGGTAGGAGACAAAGGATATGGAGTGGAAAATAGAGACATGGATGAAGTAAAGGTCGAATTTAGAGGATGAAAAGTGAAACAAGACATTTTGACAAATATAAAATTTGAAATGATCACTGCTCTGTATATTTCAGTATAATATATAAATTTGAAATTGACGTTTGATTCATTTTACTATTACTATAGATTAGCAAAACGAATTGGCAGTCGAGAGGAGTCACTTGATCGTTATGCCTATATAAACACAGCTTTTTTGCTCAGGTACATTACACGATGAAATGGTTCGATTCATTTAATTGGCAGATCGAGAGGATAACTTTGAAATGTTAGTTAGCGTTTGATAATAAGTTATTTGAATCTATTTGTAGAAAGTATAAATGACTGAGTTGCTTCGAATATGGTACGATTAAGGCTTATCGAGTACGAAGTGGATCCTTCCAATAGAATGTCTGTTCTCCAGAGACTGCGATTTAAAACAGAGAAGGTTTCGTTTCTAATGCGCAAGTATTTGGGACAGTACAGTAAGAAATGATCAGCCGTTTCAACTAGTCCACATGTGCACTTATTCGTCTGGAGTAGGTGATTCTGGTAGAGATCATCGTTAAGATTGCTACATTTAAGACGTAGTTGTGTGTGGATGATATGGGCTTTACGGTTTTTGGAGTAGCTATAATGTCGCACCTTCGCCTGCTTCTGGCGTAAATCAGAGTTCAGTTTATACTTAAACATTTCCAAAGTATCTGAGTTTTTCGTTTCATCGGGGAGTGCATTCCATTCCCGTGTAGTTGTCGGTAAGAACGAGTTAATATATGATGACGTTTCAGAAAATGGGGGTCTCAAGTCTATTCTTCTGAATTCATATCTGTCTGCTCCTGTGTGCTGACGGTTAACTGTGTTGGAGAGTAGAGGTGGTGCTTGGCGGTAGAACATTTTTGTAAAATTGGTGAAGTTTTGCTTTTCTTCTTCTTTCGAATAATTTTTCCCAACCTAATTCAGATAGTATATTAAGGACATTTATGCTTCTAGTCCCACCAGTTATTATTCTGGCTACTTCGTATACGTACTGTACTTTCTCTATCAGTTCACTCTCTGTTTCTGAGCAGTTGTCCCATACGGGCGAGGCATATTCTAGGAGTGGTCTTATATATGCAAAGTAGATTTTTTGGAGTGTTATCCTATCAAGTGAATATTTGAACCTTCTTAATTGGTTAACCCTTTTCCATGCCGTGTCAGTAATATCGTTGATGTGTGCATTCCACGATCCGCAATCGTTAAAGGAGAGGCCTAAATGTTTGTGGTATGGCACATTATTTATAGAAGCATCTGACATATAAAAGGGTGGGTGGTCAACTGGATTGCTCTTACGAGATATAAGGAGGGTTTCCGTTTTTGAAGGATTAAATGTAACAAGCCATTTTTCTGACCAGTTTGTCAAGCTCGCGATATCGTTATTTATCATGTTAGCCGCCAAAACTGGGTCTTCGACTGTCAGGAATATTGACGTATCGTCGGCAAATAGACGAAAATGACAGTTGACATTTTCCGTAATGTCATTTATATAGACTAAAAATAGTAGAGGGCCAAGTATTGACCCTTGTAGCACACCAGCTTTCACGAGTTTCCACTCAGAATATTCCCCTTCAATAAGTACTCTTTGTTCACGATTGGCAATATATGATTCTATAAATTTCAACAAGTCTCCTGTAATGCCCATTCGTTCTAATTTGTACAAGAGACCGGGGTGCCAAACTTTGTCAAACGCTTTACTGATGTCGCAAAAAACGCATCGTATCTCTTTCCCCATATCCAAGGATGAACAAATGTGGTCGTACATATCGGTGAGCTGGAACACCGTGGAATCCCCACGAACAAACCCAGATTGATATTGTGATATGAGTCCGTTCGTAGACAAGAATTCCCACATTTTGTTAAAAATGCACCTTTCAAATACCTTTGATATACAGCTAAGTAAAGCGATGGGTCTATAATTTGAAACGTTTGATGGGTCATCTTTTTTAAGAATTGGGACAATGTTAGATCGTTTCCATGCTTGTGGGAAGCGAGACTCTTCTATACATGCATTAAACAGTTCGGACAGGGGGACACTTAATGATTGTGCGCAATTCTTTAGAAGTTTGGGACTTATCATATCCGGACCGCAGGCTTTTGACGCGTTTACTGATTCAAGTGCTGTTAGTACAGATTCCGATGTAAATTTAAGTTTAGTTAGTGTTGGTCTCCATGGTTCAAAAGATTTTACGGGTTTCGTGATACCTGTGTCATCGACAGTAGCGATGTTGCAGAAATAGTTATTGAATATTTCAGCTTTTTCTACGTTAGTGCAGATTGTCTGGTCATTTACCATGCACAAGGGTAGGGATAGATTTATTTTTCGATGTAAATAAGAGATTATGAACAGTTTTCCACCATTTGGATGAGTCACAATTTCTGTCATTAAGAGTCTTTTCAGTTTTTATTATGTGGTCCTTTTTAGATTTACGCACTGCGGCTATAACTTCGTTACGCTTTTGTCGATATATTGACCAGTCTTTTTCAAGGTTAGACTTCTTAGCTGTTTTGTGTAATCTGCGGCGTTGTCGTATTAATCTACGTATTCCACACGTTAACCATATCGGGCATTGTTTGCGTACCAAGACACTTTTGTGAGGGATATAACTTGTCGCAAGTTCTTTTAGTTTGATGGTTAAAATACTGACTTGTGTTTCAATGTTATGATTGTACATGTCATAGTCACTTCTGAAATCCCATGTGACCAATGCATTATTTAGTCCAGTGTAGTCAGCTGCATTAAAGTCCCACATAGTTCGTTTTACTGACGTATTTGAATTATCTCTAGTATAGTACAATGTGAGAATAACTGGGCAGTGATATTTTTTCATCTCTGAATGAAACGGATCAAGTACTTCACAAGATGAAACAGCGCTTAAGTCGCTAACAAGGAATAGATCAATCGTCGAGCAAGAAGTGGCTGTAAAATGTGTTGGTGTCGTTTCGACCCATTTAAGGCCGCCGTCATTACAAAGCTGATGGTCGTTGAGACTCGATTTTGAGATGAACCTAGAACAAATTGTTTACAAGCTGTTTTTTGTGTCATTTTGTGGGGCAGAATCTGGGGAACAATATATCCAAAATCCGCTAAAATCCGCTTTGGGGAAAATTTTCTACAGCTCGTTGAAATGGGGTCCTATTTATGGCTTTTTGTGTACATTTTGCTGTTCCTTATTAGTCTAGTCAATCTGATGGAAAGAAAAACCCAACCGTGAACAAATCACTATGCAATGTCTTTTGGTGTGTTTGAATGTGACTATATCCATATGATAACATAACCAAAATCCCCGTGAATCCCAGGGTGGGAAAATCGTCAATTTTGGGTGAAAAGACAGGAATATGTAAACAAAAATGGTGAAAATTGTAATTTTCTGGTTGAGACTCAGATTTTAAGGTGAACCTATATTAAATTGGTAACAAGCTATTGGTTTTATTTTGTTGGACAGAATCTGGGGAACAATATATCAAAAATTCGCTTTCGGGGAAATTTTCTACATATCTTTGAAATAGGGTCCTATTTGTGGCTTTTTTGTGTCAAGTCTGCAGTTCCTTGTTAGTCCAGTCAAACGGATGGAAGGAAACGCCCAACCGTGAAAAAAAATTAGCTTTTGGTCTTTTTGAGTGTGACTATACTCATATAATAACATCCAAAATCCCCATGAACCAGAAGTCAAAATACTGGAATATGTAAACAAAAATGGTGAAAATTGGAATTTTGTAATAAACAAATCTGCCAACCATAAATGCTCAGTCGAGTTCCCTGACTGACAAATGTGACCATATAACAATATATCCAAAATATCCATGCGTTTAATGAAGGGAAAGTCGTTAATTTAGATAAAAACGAAGAAAACATGTAAGAAAATGGTGAAAATTGGAATTTTTGTCTGGGAACCAGGTCTGCCAAAATGCTTCTCCCGACTGGGCCCCAATATTAAACTTGATCCATTTTTTTCGTAAGGATGTCTGCTCCAACTTATTTGACGCTAACATGTGGCCGTGAATATTATGAGGCAATATGGCGGCAATTTCCTGGAGTGCACTACCATTCACTACAGTATCCTCTAAATGTATTAATGTGACAGAAACCTGCAAAAATAAACCGCATTATTCCTGTTATTATAGCATAATTATGCCTGTCATTTCGTGCATAATTTGACCCTCATACTATAAAATGGCGAATCCTAATCCGTTATAGTAAGTCATATCCCGAGGATTGGGCAATCCGATGTCTAAACAGTCTTCAAAATGACAGCGAAAATGGCGGTCGGAAGTGAACAATTGAAGTTTTGTTTGTTTGTTTTTATACAAAATATTACGATATCGAATAAACGTATAGCCAATATGTAGTCATATATGCCACCATACGAGTTTACAAAGCCACCAATAGTTTCATAATACATCAAATGATTGTCCCAAACCACACAAGTCCGCCAAACTATATACAGAGTTACAAAACCCATCTGGTATCCAAAAAAAACAACAACATGTAAGTATCCAAATCCATACGACTGGCGCCCCAAATCCAAACATTGTTCTAAGCCATCGTCGGGGTGTCCCAATCCACCAAACGAGTTTCACAAACCACCCAGACTGATGTAGACTGATGTAGGTAGCTCCCCAAATGATACTCAACAGGTGACATTACTCACACATATAGTCCCCAAACCATGCATTTGGTATTCCAACTCACCCAAAATGAGTGTCACAAGCCACAAAATGAGTGTCTCAATCCACCTGCTTGATTACCCACAAACCATTCAACGAATGTTCCCAAACCACACCAGTAGTGCTCCATACGTTGCAACCTATGTTCGAAACAACATAATAGGTGTGTCCCAAGCCATCCAGTAGGTTCCAGAAATATCCAATGAGTGTCCATAACCATCATATGAGTAAAAAATGCAATGAGCACTAATTGAGTGTGTTAAACCACTCAATCAGTGCCCCAAATCACGCAATGGGTGTACCACGGTTACCAAACCATCAATCGGGTGTTCGAAACCACACGATAGGCAGACATCCAATATGTAGCCCATGTCATACAACATACAACTGTCGTCTCAATCCATTCAACTAGTGTCCCAAACGACCCAACCAGTGACCCAATCGACCACGCAGTGTCTCAATGCACATAACCAGTATCTAAAATCTATAGCGAGTGTCGCAAACCACTCAATGTGAACACTTCACCCAATTGGTGTCCCAAAAGCATCCAACTGAAGTCACAAATCACAAAGCGGGTGACCCAAACCATAAAACTAAACCATAAACCATAAACCATCCAACAAGTTCCCTATCCATCAACTGCACAGGACTGGTGTTGCGAACCAACGACCAACTGTCATATCAATACATCTACAATGGTGTACAAAACCCTCCGTCGGGTATTTCAAGCGATCAAGTAAGTTTGTCAAACCATCCAATGAGTTTACCAAAACATAGTCTAATATATTTGATGGATGGTTTTGTACACTAGTTTGGGACACCCATTAAATTACTGAGACATTCAGTGGATGGTTTGAGACACTAGTTGGACGTTTTAGACACTCCTGCTGGTTTTGATAATCATCGTGTGGCTTGTGACACTCATTGGGTGATTATGGACACTCATATGTTGGTTTGGGACACCCATTGGATGGTTTGTGGTACACACTTGATGATTTGAGACACCCATTTGTGTGGTTTGGGACACCACATACATGAATTGGGACACACGATGGGTGACATATGGCAATCGTTGGATGGTATGGAACACACATTGGACTGGTTTGGGCACTAATTGGATGGTTTTTGACACTATTTTGGTGGATTGTGTTACATATTATGTGGTTTGGGACACTCGTCGGCCGATTTGGAATGCCTCTTCTATGGACTGGGACACTCACCGATTAATTTGGTATATTATTAAGAAGACAGTTGAGACACCTGTTGTGTAGTTGTACACTCCTTAGATGGTTTGGCACACGCGTTAAGTCGTTTTTGACACTCATTTGATGTATTTCGATACTAGTTTGGTTGCTGTGGACACTCATCAAATTATATTCGATAGCGGATATGAGAATATTTAGTTAAAAATCAAATAGAAACAGAAATAGATATTTTTGACTTTCGATTGCAATATTCGCCGCCATTTTGGGACACTGTAGGGACAAATTCTCGACATATACCGCAGTATTATCAGATTAGGGTCCGACATAATTTACTGTTGGGCTACCCATTACATGTTTTTTCGTCTAAATGGAAACAATCTGGTGAACTTTAACGAAAATTCCTAATTATACTACTTTCAGTAGCCATAGTTTCCCTATTTTTGGAAGTGATTGCCTAGTTTCTGCTAAAATGGACACTAGTGGGTCATATCTGACGTCTAATGAGTATTAAGTACACTGGTGTGTTCGATTGGCGGTTATTCTTGGCATTAAAATAATATTTGATTTTCTTCTAAATTTAGTACTATCTATTTCGAATTTGAAGGGCCCAAATTCCCAATCCTCGTGATATGGCTCACAATTATCAGACATTGATTTAAAGTGGTGTATGTTGGTACAAATGGCCATTTAAACCAAATTTCTTATAAATGGAAACGATCTGGTAAAATTTAGTGAAAATTGTAAAATTTTACCAATTTCGGTCGCCATTTTGTCCGCCATTTTGAATTTTTTGAATCAAATTGTAGACGAAATAACATACGTCTGTCATGGCAACAGTAATAATTTGTTTATGTTGCATATTCCTGCCATGTGTATAACTTTAAATTAAATAACATTCATGTGTATATTTCATAAGAAACGGAAAATCATACCTAAAAAACACAAATAGGACCTTTTTTTCAAAATGCTCTAGAAAATTTTCCCCAAAGCGGAGTTTAGCGGATTTTGGATATGTTGTTCCCCAGATTCTGTCCGACAAAATGACACCAAAAACAGCTTGTAAACAATTTGTTCTAGGTCCAATGCTTCAACGACCAGACTATACCTCTCGGTCATATACGTTGATCTTCATTGAATTCTCCACTTATCACGATTTCATAATTGTGATTCCTTGCTTTGTCAATAATTGATTTTATATTTTCCCAAACAGAGGGTGGGGAATCGGGTGGGCGATAAATACATCCAATTAGAATATGTTTGCTGCGTTTGATTAGTTCAACCCAAACTGATTCTACTGTCGTGTTTACTAGATCATTTCTAACTCAAAATGCGATTGAATCGCGTACATAAATGGCAACCCCGCCGCCAACACGTTCCGATCTGTCACAACGTATCGGTTCACTGTATCCATTTATAAAGAATTTGGAGCTATCGTCTGACGGGCTGAGCCACGTCTCTGTAAACATACATACGTCATAGTCATGTATTTCAGCGGATATGGTGTCGAATTTGTTTCTAATACTCTGGGGGTTCAATGTAAGTACAGTGAGGAAATCTGATACAGGTCCCGGGTTCCGTTCCACGCTTCCGCTGATGTATAACATTAGGAGTATGAGTATTAGAGAAAAAATACTCATATAAAAATATAAATTAATTGAGATGAACGGGTAGCCACGAATAGTGCGCGTTGAGGTTATGTTTTCTTTATTTAAAATGGCATGGGGCATCAAGTTCCTATACACTTCAGATAGCGGAGGTAGTTTCTCATAATATGGACACATAGATAAGAATATTAGTAAAAACAGGACTGATGATACGTCAAAGCCATGTAGTCTAAGGTTAAAGTAAAGTAGACAGTAAACTGACGAAAATGCATCGAATGCATGTCACATTTCAGATACAAATGCTGATGTGTTAACTTGTTATATTGGTCTGTATTTTTGGAATGTAATTGAAATTACACCCCTTTTCTCAATGTAATTAATTACATTCAATTACATGTAATTGAAAAAACATTCAATTACAAATTACATCCAATTACTTGGGAAAATGTAATTAATTACATTCAATTACAATTACAAATTACAAATACCCCAACCCTGGGTGAGACCCGCCCCCCCTGTCGCCACGTCTCTGATGGCATGGTGGTCGAATATGCCCAAGAAGCTATTCTACCCACTCATTCATACAGATAACTAGCACAAAATATTACTTTGCGCCACCAAAACCTGCGTCCAAGATGTTTTGCTTGAACCCGAATACCAGTTAATTCGGGGGTATGAATCCCGCGTACGGCTTCAAACCACCCTGAATCCCGCGTACCGAAAAGGGGGTGATACCCTCTATTATTACACCGGTGACTTTAAAGGGGTACTGTACACAGGGATAGACAAATTTGTTTATTTACTCCCATTGAAATAACTTTCAAGATAGATTGTGTTCGTGTTATATGAGTTTCGTGTAAACCTAATTTAGCGAAGAAAATATTGATCTTGGAAACAAAAATATTACGATTTCAAACTACGCGCCATGTTTTTGACCTTCACCGGAGAAGACTCATGTCGCAGGAAGAACCGGAAGTTCATTGTTCACAGCTTCAATTGATGCATCCAATCTCTTCCATCGAACAATCTCACTCCGTATAAAATTATTGACGCTTCAGGACTCTTGTTTCTTTCTCCTTTTTCCGATTCGGTTATAGCGGGCCTTTTTTTTGCAGGTAACATGTTATGTGTGCAACTCAATAATGTTCGCGAACGGCCGTCGATAAAAGACACGCAACAGATACTATTTCAAGAACGGTAACTCGTACTGGCATAATTCTCCATTTTATGACTCCAGCCATAAATGAATTTATATTAAATAATTCAATTTTACTTTTGTGATAGCCTGTTAACCGGAACGTTTTCAGTAGACATCGTCGACTCAAATTAGTTATTTTAAAATATAATATTGATATTAGATCGTTATTGTCACCGGGAATTTATTGAAATTGGGGTACATTACATTGCCTGTCCTGACTCTATCGGTATGTTTGAGTTATATTTTCAAGAACATATTATTTACGGTGGCGTTAACTTTACAATTTCACCATTTACGTGATTCTATCGGTACGATTTAGCAAGGTACAAAAACCTATTCTCCAAACAATGTATTCGCTCACTGCTCCATAGATTATCAAAAACTCAAAAACAGCTAACACCACCTTGTGGCGTAATAAACACACATAAAGAAGAAAGGAATGATACAGTTCGACAGGCTGGTGGTAGTAAGCATCAGAGGACCTAAATATTTAAGGACCTTCTTAACTAGTTTGGGACGTGATTTTTATTTTGGAAAAACATTACTCACAGACGAGATTGTTTGCAAAAATGCTTAATTTAATCATTTTATAGCAATGTATGCGTTTATTTAATGTTGGGTCGGACCATATATCATAGCAGAATTCTCCGTGTGACAATTCATACTATATGGCTGATCATCTCATTTTGAATCAAATATAAATTATTTACAAAGTTAAATGATCCAGGAACATGTTACCAATTTCTGGAACTTACCTTGCTTGAAATTAACACATCAACGGCAGAGGGCGCCATTCAAAATGGCCACCAAACCCCGTTTTCTAACATTAAAATGCTTACTTTTATATCATTTTATAGCAATGTATGTGTTCATTTAATTCTGGGTCAGATCATTTGCCATAGCAGAAAAAGAAACAGAAATTTTGACTAGATACCACCAAATTGCGACCGGTGGCCGAAAATTGTGTGCTTTGGGTTGTAAATTCGCTATATGACGAGATGTTTGCAACATTTAAATTCCAAAGTTATAGGATCCAGGAATATGCTTAAATTGGTCTCGCTTTTGATTATTTCCGCTGAAGGCAGCTGAAGGGGTCAAATTCCCACCTGCCATGGACTGACCTACCTAGCAAGTCGCCAGATCGCAATTTGCGCTTATATTGATTGTCCTGCATGGATCGTAAAAGTAACACAGTATCATCGGCATATATATGAGTAAATACAGCTTTAACATGATACCCGTTTCCATATATCGTCACATCTCCATTTAAGACAATGAGTAATAAAGCAGCCACTACTAGTTCAGCCCAATGAAAACAAACGTTGGTACGTAGGCTGGTCATCTCAAGCATGGAACAATCAACTGAACATAGGCCAGTGTTATAGATACCTGGTTATCTGGGTATTTGGTATGGACCTATGACCTAAAACACATATCAGCACAATGTTCCATTGATCCGCAGGCTACACATGACAATTTTAAATTATAGATAATTATTTTTGGGTTGTTTTTTCGAAATGAAAATAATTTCTTAAATAAAAAAAATTCAGTTTCCATCATGATCTTCGGATATGATATAATTAGTATACACTTGTATTTAGTGTAAACAATATTTTATTCTCAATAACAAGTGTGTACATACATATACAATTTGAATTAAACATATATATTTATTACAAAATGTTAACACGTGTGTCCCAGCATTTTAGAGATGAGAAAAGGATCTGACTAAGCTTTGTAAGCTTATATTTGTCATTTCCACATTGAATATTCACATGGGTGGTGACTGGTTTATCATTAATATCTAATTGAGTTATGTTGACTGCGAAATATTAATGGATATATATATATATAGCTTCCTGTCTGCCCACCCCTCAGCGCATATATGGCCCCCATCAATCCGTTCAAGAAGACAAGGGTTACCGCATTGTTGATAGTATAGATTGTTTTCTCTCAGTTAGTCGCGAATCTTTTTGTAAGTATAGAATATATTTCTGTACTCTTGCGAAGATATCAATGTTATGATCTATTGGTAATGACAGTGATCCTTTAACAAGATCATTTAAACATGGTCTGTTGCGAATAACTTGAAAGCATATCGTTCGTTCGTGTACTTTCGACAATAAAAGAAGAAGTGTTCTGTAGTCTCTATCAGGCCACAATAAGTACAATCGAAATTATCCTGTAAGTGATTTTGGTGCAAGTGATCATTCAGATTACTTCATTCGAGACGTATTCGACAGTAGATTATTTGACTTTGCCGTGTATATGCATACGCGTAGAATTGTGGAGGTTCTATATATGCAATCTATATTCAGGAATTGTTTAATTTCGGAAACCGTTTCGCACATTTTCGCTTCGTCGGATAATTCATTCCAAAGTTTAATAGCATGTGTTATGAATGATTTTTGTAAAGAGGGAGAAAAGCAAAAGGGAGATCTTAAGTTATCGTGCCTGAATGGGTATCCACTTGAAGTTGTTGAATCCCTTGGGACATAGTTATATAGATATTGTGGGGTTGATTTTCTCGTCATTTTATAGAATTGAGCAAGTTTTAATTTTTCTCGCCATTTCGATAGTTTGTGCCATCCAATTTCTACCAATAATTCATCCATATTACAACTCCTAGTAGCCCAACTATTACGCGCGCCGCGTGTATACTGCCCTAGAGATGCTAGATAGCTATGGTTCGCTGGGCGTTTATTAATAGATAATGGGAATTTCTGGGGGAATTAAAAGTCGAACTGCGAACCGGAGGCCGAGTCCGGTAAAAGGTGTAGTTGGGAATTTCAATCTCGTTTATTGTCCTTTACATTATTATGTCAATGCTGTTGATTTTTGGTTTGTGGCAAGCTATGTCAATTACAAATAAAACAAATGAAAATGATAATTTGTAAGTCTTATATTTCAACTGTTATATACATTTTTCGTTCTGCAGTCCGCTGCGAGTTGTGGTCGGAGACGGCCGAGTCGGCCGCAGGTTCGTTATTTAGGTACTGGTTGTTATTGTTATTTTAACGGAATTCTGAGTTGGTCATTCGCGAAACCAATATATTTTATATTCTATAATTACAATCATGGGTAGATAAAATATTATCTTGAGCGCGTTACCATTTCTGACATCGGTCTTCTTGTTATACGTGCTGCTTCATATTGTATATCTTCTAATAATTCTGATTCTTCAGCCGTGCAATTGTCCATTCGTTTTAATTTCTCCTATCTAGGGCATATGTATTCTCCCTAAGTATGTATAATCGTTGTGAGGCTAGCTCTTCAATATCTTCGATCTGATTTTTCCACTTCCCTTCATCATTAAATGTCAGTCCTAGATGCTTATGTTTAGTCACCTCTATCTTCCCCTGTCATCATAAGGGGTGTGTGATCTTCAATAACATTCTTCCGTGATACTATATATAAGATAGACTCTGTTTTCAATGGATTAAATTTAACGGCCCAGAGTTGCGACCATTCATATATTTGCTGTATATCTTGGTTAATTACATTGGCAGCAAGGATGTGGTCTTCAACGGCAAGAAAATGGGAAGTATCGTCCGCAATTAGGCGAACATTGCTAGTTACCCCTCCAACAATATCAATTATGTAGACCAAAAATAGCAGAGGTCCGAGTAGGGACCCCTGGGGGACTCCATCTGAAACAGGCATCCAATTATATAGCTCGCCCCATTGACTGTAACTCTCTGCACTCTATATTCCAAGTAATTCTCAAGAAGTTTATACATATTTCCTGTTATTCCCCATTCTTTTCATTTTAAAGAGCAGTCCTCGATGCCAGACCTTATCAAAAGCTTTACTAATATCGCAAAAGACATATCTTATTTCTTTCCGCTCATCTAGCGATGATATGATATAGTGATATATGTCAATTAATTGAAATACATTACTGTCGTTGGGAGTAAACCCTGATTGCAGATCGGACAACAATTTGTTTTCACGCAAATAGTCTGAAAGACGACGGTATATGCATTTATCAAAGATTTTAGAAAGGCAACTCAGAAGGGAAACTGGGCGATAGTTTGACGGTATTCAAGGGAAATATTTTTTAAAGATTTGACATACATTTGCCTTCTTCGACCCAATGGGAAAGTATGCATGTCCTAAACAAAATATTGAATTTAAATCTTAATGAGTTAAAGAAGAGGCACAGTTTTTCAATAACTTTGGGCTTATGCCATCATAACCGGAGGCTTTTGTCGTCTTATTTGACCGTAGTCATTTGTGAACAAGTTCGTCATCAATTTATATGTCACTTAGTTCGCTTTCTGTCAACTGGTCAAAGCGAGGTAACTCTGTATCCCTTTCGTTTGGTAGTGACGATATGGAACAAAAGTATTTGTTAAAGCTGTTGGTTTTTTGTAAGTTGTCATTTATCACTTCGTCGTTATATGTGAGTGCTGGTATAGATTTAGGTTCAGGTTTCATTAATTTATTCAAAGTTGTCAACCAAAGTGAGGACTCAAGCAAGTTTGGGATGATACCCGGGAAGATTTGAAATGGTCGTCGGTCCTCTCCTACAACCCACTTTTGAATGCCGTAATTCTGCTGAAGAGTGTTTGTAGGGTTTGTGAGATTGATATATGCTTATGCACAGTATGTGTTTGCCCACTGTGCATGAGGTGGATGCCACCAAAGCAAGAAGCAAAGCCCCATCCCCATTCCGAACCAGGACCGGCGGAGAAGAATTGCCTTGATTTATCCGTGTGAGTTTTGTGCGTTGATATGTAAATATATTGTTTCGAGTTGTAAATAGTTGTACATAATGTTCTACTGCATGGACTCCTGGTGTGCTATTCACCAAGCGAGACTATTTTATAAACCAGGTAGTTTATATGGTAGCGGCTGAACGCAAAGGAATTTTAGCGCAAACGACACACACTGTCGATGGTGTGATTGATCCAATCTATCAGATTTGTCACCTGTCAATTGACGCCGTCTTACGACTAATTCATGAACACTCACCGGCCACAATCGGCATGTATAGCGGTATAATTTTTGGGTATAATTGTGTGGAGACTCATGCTTGCGTTTATATATCTGCAGAATGAGTTTCAATGATATTAATGAGGTTTTTTAATTAGCACAGTGTGAAAATGAAGAGCCAAGAAGATAACGTCTCAAAAGAATTTTTTTCGTGTTTTGGTTCTGTTTGGATATTTTCCTGCTATTTCCAAAGAAATTTCTTTCCATGCATCATTTTTCCGGCGCTGGTGAATGGTGCCGGTTTCTTTGTTCTTTAATATTTTGATTCTTCTCTCCACAATGCCCAAAAAAGTGTTACGCTCGTCGGCAGTGGGGGGAGGGGGTCTGGAAAACAATTGCACATATAGGGCCCAAAAAGATTTGTTCAGACCCCGAGGGACCCACCACCCCATTTATGCAAATTTGTTCCTCCAAATGTTAGGGACCCACCCCCTTTCTCATGTTTTTATAAAAATTTCAGAGTTTTTTAGCCGTTCTTCAATAACTGTGTTAACTGCCTTTCAATCCCATTCCACTATCCTTTTTTGGTGCAAAGTGTGTAAAATTAAGACTCAAGCAATAACATCCTTAATCGGTAAAGCACAGGTCAGAAAAACGAAAAATAAACTGTATTTCCAGGTGTTTCCTGGTGTTTCCAGTATCTAACAATAATAATAAATCATTGTGTAGGTACACTGCATGTATATATGTCACAAATTGCCCTAGACCGCATTATAGCCTTAATATATAGAGCGTGTTTAGTCTGACAGAGAACACTGGCCAGTGTAAATAGTGGTAAACAGGTCAGGGGTTCTACAATTATTTGTGCATGATCAAAGAACTCTTTAGTCTTATCCACCGGGGTGGGTGAGGAGGGGAATTGTTTTGGTTATGTATACACATAGATATATGGTTATTATACCCCCGATATTAGTCGGCGGGTATATAGTTGACGTCTCGAGCCGTCCGTGCGTCCGTCCGTACAAACATGTTGCATCATAAATCAAGAGTCGATCGGTTGTCATATTTTGATGTTCTATGACATGTGACGGACCAGAAATGGGGAACGAATATGCATAATATCACGGTTTGTGAGTACCAATACCTACCAGAGTTATCCATGGGCCCTGTTTATGAAATTCAATCCGTACAAAGTTTTTGCCATATAAGTTGAAGTGTCGGTTGTCGAATTTTGAAGTGGTTCGGTATGGTGATAGACCTGAATGATACGGGATGGATGTATGCAGATATTACTGCATATCACAGGTTTTGCCTGTCGATGCATACCAGAGCTACCAACTTGGTTCCATCCGTAAACACATTTTGCATTATTATAACTCAACCATTTGTATGTATATTTGTGCACTAGAGTCTGCAGTATAGTCTCAGTCAGATTTTATTTTTGATTTTAGTTTGAACTTTGAAGACATTGAGGAATGTCATTTCTCAAAGTATCTGAATGCATCACATTATTTCAGTTCATCTATTTGTAAGCGACAACAGTATACAATTAGTATTGTAGTTTAGTCTTGTTGAGCAGTATTTAATTATATAAGCTTCAAGATGAAGTTCGTAAATTCAAGGAGAATAGCGTCACCTTCAGTTGGGATTGTCTGAACAATAAACAGTAACGGACATTCATCATAACCAATTCAGTTTTATTTGGATAAGTGCTGCAAATTAACATTACTTGCAATCATTTAAAAGATGAGAAATAACCAGAAGGAATGAATTTGATTGCATGCCAGAACAAGACAGTATTTCAGACATTAGAAATTTATGAGATACCCTTTTCAATTTCATGTTATGCAACAATCGGGTCAATGATATCTAGTCATCATTGATTATTCACCATGTAGTATTTGTGATACAGTTTTTTTTATTTTATAACTATTATTCGGGTAATACAACTGGGTAATACATTAATTTTTGTTTACTAAATTACGGTTTTCCACTGAGAAGTGGGACGGGACCCTGTGAAATCCAGAATGTTGCTAAATCTGAGGCTAAATAGTCACTATAGCTGTCTATATAGCCATATGCCAACAAACATGATACTAACATACTTACAGACAACATTACATGGTCAGTACTTGTAAATTGTTTGAAAAAAAACCATTTTGGAAAAAAAATTACAAGCACGATTGTTTCGGCCTCTGGGCCACCCACCCACCCCGGCCCTATATACGGATTTTTTTTGTAGACCCCCTCATGTCGTCGGTGGTATATTTTGCCCCACGTCCTTTTTCTCGGTTGCTCATTGTTTAAATGTGTACAAACGCGTACTGTTACACGCAGCATGTTTATGTGACCGGTGGTCAATCTATGATTGACGCCAATCACCTTGATTGGATAATCCTATATGGCGCAGCGATGTCTTCCCATCGATATGTCCACCGATAGCTTCGCATTGAGCGTCGCCTCGTAAAACTACCTGGACTATATTATAAACCCAGCCGGTGAATAGCACCCCAGGGGTGGTATTCACCAAGCGAGACTATTTTATAAACCAGGTAGTTTATTTGGTAGTGGCTGAAAGCAAAGGTATCTTTGCTTTAGCGCCAACGAGACACGCTGTCGATGATGTGATTGATCCAATCTATCAGATTTGTCACTTGTCAATTGACACCGTCTCACGACTAATTCGTGAACACTCACCGGCCACACTCGGCATTTATAGCGGTATAATTTTTGGGTATAATTGTGCGGAGACTCATGCTGGCGTTTATACATCTGCAGAATGAGTTTCAATGATAGTATTGAGGTTTTTTAATTAGCACAGCGTGAAAATGAAGAGCCAAGAAGATAACGTCTCAGAAGAATTTTGTTTGTCTTTTGGAAATTTCCCAGCCATTTCCAAAGAAATTTCTTTCCAGGCATCATTTTTCCGGCACTGGTGAATGGTGCCGGTTTCTTTGTTCTCTAATATTTTGATTCTTCTCTCCACAATGCCCAAAAACGTTTTACGCTCGTCGGCAGGGGGGGGGGGTCGGAAAAAAATTATTACAGGATACAAGGACCGGGTGGGTGTCCCCGAGCCCGGAATGCAGCTTTTTTCTGATGTCATGCGATAGCCTTATACAAGTGAGGGGGGGCTCTATATTTTTATTTTTTGTCCACAATTTCTCCCTTCAACAGTTGAAACCACGGGGTGGGTCCGGTTTTGGTCGAGGAAAAAAATTGCAATAAAAAAAATCCATTCTCATCTTTTCTCATAGTTTATCATGGCTTTTTAAATTTATTATACATAGAGGATACATGCGTGTTTTGAGTGAATACCGGAAGTATCTCGCGAATGGTCACCGTGAGATACTGGAATCATCACGAGTGACCTTTAGGCCACGAGTGATGATTCCAGTATCTCACTGTGACCATCAATGAGGTAATTCCGGTACTCACTCAAAACACGAAGGTTTTCTTTTTATTATATGCGCTATTTACTAAAATAGATCGAGGAATTAATTCAAACTCGGACTGATTCCGATTCGCATCGGCAATACAATTTCTGCGGTTCAATAAAATACTGTCGATAACTCAGAATACACATGCTTCAAATGTGCGTAATATATCAGATAACTTTATTTCAAATATACCAACTTACATGCTTGTGTACTATTAGCAATGTGGCATTGCATTTTTGTTATTGACACAACTTACTTGCTTGTTAATTGGAGCATTAAAAGGCTCAGATTCAATCTCAGAGCATATAATTTTCAAAATTTTCAGGGCGGAGGCCCCCTGACCCCCTCCCATACACCCCGTCAGGCGTAGGAGAGCTACTCGCCTAGAATGATTTTAAGTCGAGCTCCTCATTCCTCACCAGTGATTTCCCACATGGAGAGGACTGGAACTGTGTTTAAATTTTAATCAAATTGATGGTGTTTTTACTTTACAAATGCACATATTTTAACTTATTTTGCTAATAAGGGACACAACTATCCTGTTAAAGTGGGTATATTGCCTTTATAACCATAAATATTTGGGTTTTTAAAGGTTTTGTCACTGGTTTTGTTGGCATATTTTTCAGCCATGTGCTTTGTTTGTTTATTTGTTTGTGGGTGTACTTGATCAGCGTTATCTCAGTTCCGGTGCAGACACAATGAGAGACCCTTACACTGCCAACAACAAATTATTTAGTAGAATTTCATCAATTTTGGGGGTGGGTGTCCCAGACCTGGCAGGGGGGATTCGGAAAAAAATTGCAGGCACATATGCTGATTTTTGACTTTCGACCCTTGTTGGGACCCACCCACCCCCGCGTCCAATTTTTTTTCCGTTTTCGGCAGTTTTTTTCCGACCATTTTTGGACACCCACCCCTTTTAACACTAAAACAGAGATTTGCGGGGGGGGGATTCACTGTAAACAGCTGTATATGAATTTCTGTGCATACTATTAGTCATGGATGTTAACAATGACATGTAAATAGGAACAAGTCATTTTGAGGTCATTCGGTCAAAAAAAAACATGGCTGCCAGCAGTCATCTTGGATTTCAAAATTAAATCCATTAGCATGGGTTACAGGCTATACTGTTTGTCTGATCATCATGAAATTTGTCATTTATGTTAATATTGTTTTCAGTGTATTTTAAGCTAAACTCATTGCAAAAACAGTCAAAAAGACAAAAATTGTTTGTTGGTCCTATCGACCACCCACCCCGACATACGTGTCTGGAAAAAACTTTTTTCCACCCCGTCAGGGGGGGGGGTCGGATAAAAATTTCAGGCACGTATGGCATTTTTTCCCTTTCGATCATTTTTTGTACCCACACCCACCGCCAAATTTCTTTCCGTTTTCGATAGTTTTTTGAGACCATTTTTGGACACCCACCCCCCTTAAAACACTAAAACAGTAATAAAGATGCGAAAACCGGCGGAAACAGTTGTTATTAACTTTCAAGTGAAGTTAGGCCCATACTACTATAAAAATGGAACCAGTCTCTAACGGAATATGCTTTTCTTCAGTGTATTTTGTTATCACCTTATATCACCGTCCAGATTTGTTTTTCATTTGTTTTATTTGCACATTTAATTGTGTTTAGATCAATGTCTAGATTGTGATAAATCAAGCCATAGATTCACATGAAATAATGTCGCCATTAATACTTCTTTTGAATTATGACAAGTTCAGTTATATAGGCAGAATGAATATAGTGAAGTTTTATTGGTATAATCAAACTTTGAAAACCAAACTTGGTAAAAGTTGACAATCAAAGGAAGTTTTACATGGCTTATTGTTATGTTTTATCAAACGAAGATATCTAGTCTAATAGTGATGCCAAATACTCTATGTCCCTGTATGTCCTGTCATCACAGTGTTTACTTTTTTATTTTAAAGTTTTATTTTTAATCAGCCCAGCTGAGCCAAGTTGCTGTTTCATAGTTTTATAGTGATGAGCATTCCACTTATTTTTCTTTTATACCTTTATGCTAAATGTTATTTGTTTTTGTTTTATATGCAGATTATGCTAAAACAAGATAATTTTGTTATGAGAATGGTTGTTGTTTATATGACAATTCCCTTAGTGCTGTTCAGTGTATAAGATAGAACTTATCAGCTGCACCCTCCTGTCATACAAAACTGAATAAGTCTACTGTCAGTATATTTTATTACAAGTGTGTATATTTGATTAGCTCGGTTTAACTCGTTTGGGACTTGATTCTTTTGAGAAAACATTACTCACAGACGAGATTGTTTGCAGAAATGCTCACTTTTATATAATGTTATAGCAATTTATGCGTTTATTCAATGTTGGGTCAGACCATTTGCCATGGTTACCATAGCAACATATTTTCGGAAATGTATGGGTTTGGGGCTGTAATTTCGCTATATGACGATACCTTTGCGACATTTTGAATCAAATATAAATTATTTCCAAAGTTGAATGATCCAGGAATATTTTGCCAACATTTGGAACTAGCCTTGCTAAAAAATCACCCATCATCGACAGAGGGCGCCATTCAAAATGGCCGCCAAACCCCCGTTTTCTAACGTTAAAATGCTTACTTTCATATCATTTTATAGCACTGTATGCGTTAATTTAATGCTGGGTCAGACCATTTGCCACGACATAATTCTCCACGTGACAGCTGATAATATATGGGTGATCATCCGCGATCTATAAATCTTCCAAAAATTTTGTTTGGGTAGATACCACCAAATTGCGACTGGTTGACATGGCAACCGATTTTCGGATAATTATGCGTTTGGGGGCTGTAATTTCTATATACGAGATGTCTGCGTGCGACATTTTTAATCAAATGTAATTAATTTCCAAAAAATTGGATCCAGGAATATACTTAAATTGCTCTCGTTTCTTGTTCTTTCTGCTGAAGGGGCAAGATTAAAAATAAGTTTTATTTTTAATCAGCCCAGCTGAGCCCAGCTGCTGTTTCATAGTTTTATAGTGATGAGCATTCCACTTATTTTTCTTTTATACCTTTATGCTAAATGTTATTTGTTTTTGTTTTATATGCAGATTATGCTAAAACAAGATAATTTTGTTATGAGAATGGTTGTTGTTTATATGACAATTCCCTTAGTGCTGTTCAGTGTATAAGATAGAACTTATCAGCTGCACCCTCCTTTAATACAAAACTGAATAAGTCTACTGTCAGTATATTTTATTACAAGTGTGTATATTTGATTAGCTCGGTTTAACTCGTTTGGGACTTGATTCTTTTGAGAAAACATTACTCACAGACGAGATTGTTTGCAGAAATGCTCACTTTTATATAATGTTATAGCAATTTATGCGTTTATTCAATGTTGGGTCAGACCATTTGCCATGGTTACCATAGCAACATATTTTCGGAAATGTATGGGTTTGGGGCTGTAATTTCGCTATATGACGATACCTTTGCGACATTTTGAATCAAATATAAATTATTTCCAAAGTTGAATGATCCAGGAATATTTTGCCAACATTTGGAACTAGCCTTGCTAAAAAATCACCCATCATCGACAGAGGGCGCCATTCAAAATGGCCGCCAAACCCCCGTTTTCTAACGTTAAAATGCTTACTTTCATATCATTTTATAGCACTGTATGCGTTAATTTAATGCTGGGTCAGACCATTTGCCACGACATAATTCTCCACGTGACAGCTGATAATATATGGGTGATCATCCGCGATCTATAAATCTTCCAAAAATTTTGTTTGGGTAGATACCACCAAATTGCGACTGGTTGACATGGCAACCGATTTTCGGATAATTATGCGTTTGGGGGCTGTAATTTCTATATACGAGATGTCTGCGTGCGACATTTTTAATCAAATGTAATTAATTTCCAAAAAATTGGATCCAGGAATATACTTAAATTGCTCTCGTTTCTTGTTCTTTCTGCTGAAGGGGCAAGATTAAAAATAAGTTTTATTTTTAATCAGCCCAGCTGAGCCCAGCTGCTGTTTCATAGTTTTATAGTGATGAGCATTCCACTTATTTTTCTTTTATACCTTTATGCTAAATGTTATTTGTTTTTGTTTTATATGCAGATTATGCTAAAACAAGATAATTTTGTTATGAGAATGGTTGTTGTTTATATGACAATTCCCTTAGTGCTGTTCAGTGTATAAGATAGAACTTATCAGCTGCACCCTCCTTTAATACAAAACTGAATAAGTCTACTGTCAGTATATTTTATTACAAGTGTGTATATTTGATTAGCTCGGTTTAACTCGTTTGGGACTTGATTCTTTTGAGAAAACATTACTCACAGACGAGATTGTTTGCAGAAATGCTCACTTTTATATAATGTTATAGCAATTTATGCGTTTATTCAATGTTGGGTCAGACCATTTGCCATGGCAGAATTCTCCGCGTGACAACTCATACAATATGAGTGATCATCCGTAGTCTATAAATTTTTTAGAAATTTTGGGTAGATACCACCAAATTGCGACCGGTTACCATAGCAACATATTTTCGGAAATGTATGGGTTTGGGGCTGTAATTTCGCTATATGACGATGCCTTTGCGACATTTAGAATCAAATATAAATTATTTTCAAAGTTGAATGATCCAGGAATATTTTGCCAACATTTGGAACTAGCCTTGCTAAAAAATCACCCATCATCGACAGAGGGCGCCATTCAAAATGGCCGCCAAACCCCCGTTTTCTAACGTTAAAATGCTTACTTTCATATCATTTTATAGCACTGTATGCGTTAATTTAATGCTGGGTCAGACCATTTGCCACGACAGAATTCTCCACGTGACAGCTGATAATATATGGGTGATCATCCGTGATCTATAAATCTTCCAAAAATTTTGTTTGGGTAGATACCACCAAATTGCGACTGGTTGACATGGCAACCGATTTTCGGATAATTATGCGTTTGGGGGCTGTAATTTCTCTATACGAGATGTCTGCGTGCGACATTTTTAATCAAATGTAATTAATTTCCAAAAAATTGGATCCAGGAATATACTTAAATTGCTCTCGTTTCTTGTTCTTTCTGCCGAAGGGGCAAGATTCAC
Source organism: Siphonodentalium dalli (assembly GCA_032622095.1). NCBI lineage: Eukaryota > Metazoa > Mollusca > Scaphopoda > Gadilida > Siphonodentaliidae > Siphonodentalium > Siphonodentalium dalli. The sequence goes on along the minus strand of CP136065.1, from coordinate 108,603,378 downwards.
CTGCCATGGTGATTGACAACCGACAACATTGTCTACGCGTCTACGACTTAGGCTACTGGGCGCCGCCATTTTGGAACAATGACGTCACGAATCACGGCACGCGACCCCCACGTGACGGCAAACATAGGTTACATCTTCATGGACCCCTCACTGAGTGATCGCCCTATATTGAATACATGATACTATGCGCAAAAACATTTAATTATAAAAGATTCATTCACTGATAACAAGTGCATGAAGTGGGAAACGGATATATCCGTTTCTTGTCCTGTAGGTAATGTTTTGGGAAACGGATATATCAGTTTCCCGTCCTAAACGAGTTAACATCAAAAGGAAGACTTTGCTTTTTTTAAATCGCTCATGCAGTTTCACGTTCGAATTTCCCATGGACTAACACCCATTTATAAAAAATACAACTGGATAACTGTCCGCAGTCAGTTTACCAGTTAGAATTACATAATTGCTCTCATTAAAAGTGGTTTTGAAGCCCAACTCATTGCCAAAACACTAAAAAAAACAAGCAGGCAATTTTCTTTTAGTTGCGGAAAAAATTGCTTGTTGGTGGCTTTGAACACCCACCCACCCACCCACCCAAAGATTAGCACATGTGTTCAAGTCACCGGTGTAATTGTGGAGACATGTTTCTATTGTGAAGGTTCGCTATCCCGAAGGTCCACTATTCCGAAGGTTCTTTATCTGAATACTTGCTATTTCGAAGGTTCACAATTCCGAAGTTTGGCTATTCCGAAGGTTCTCCATTCCGAAGGTTTTTTGTTATTTTTAGGTTAATTCTATATTCTAAAGTATTGAGAGGGTTCATTATCACGAAGATTCATTTTATGGAGTGTGTGCTCAAATCCGAACTGATCCCGCGCGCACACCGATACAGATACAGGAGGAAACAACTTAGAACATTAAATGTGATTTTGTTTTGTTTTCGCGGGTTTTCTTGAGATTTAATGTGATTACGTGGGCCCATACCTTTGAATTATTGGCATATAATATGAATGTTGTGGTATATATGGACCATCCAGCATTGGGACATGACACAGGTACAGTTGACTTAAGTGCTGTTATGTGCGGGCTCCAATTTGGGGTTCAATATTTTAAGGGCCAAATTTAGAATTTTATGGGCCCCAACCTTTGAACTCTGGACATAAAATATGAATATTGGGGGGCATTGCTCTAGTCCGAAGGTTCAATATCCCGAAGGTACACTATTCCAAAATTTCTCTGAATGTTCGCTATTCCGAAGGTTCACCAATCCGAAGGTTCGTTATTCCGAAGGTTCTCTATTCGAATGGTTTTTGTTATTTTAAGGTTAATTCAGTTTCTAAAGTATTGAGAGGGTTCATTATCACGAATATTCTTTTTATGAAGGAAATAACTTAAAACATTAAATGTGATTTTGTTTTGTTTTCGCGGGTTTTCTTGAGTTAAATGTCATTACGTATGACCTTATTTCTCATTACATATTCACGCCAAGCAACCCACACAATTGCTATGTTGCCTGCGATTTAATGTCATTACGTGTGACCTAATATCTCAATAATCTGAAACAAGAGTACGCCTGCTAAAGGCGAATTATTACAGTGGGGCTATAACGCTCAATGAATGCTGGAGGCTATAACGAACTGCGCAGCAGGATATCGCTGATTAGACGAGTATGAGATGAGCCTAACTGCAATTGTGACTTTGTTTAAAGGCCCACTTAATTTTGGAGTCGTTCATTTTTGTTATAGTATATACAGTTTTAATAACAATTTATGCCATAAAATTTGAATAAAATACTCTAATTCATCACCATTTGAAACGCAGAATACTTCTATCTCCTAGTTTGAAACACCTTTTAAAAAACCGCGACAAGTCGTGCGACGTATATCTAGCAATTAGCAACTAACATGTCCTCTTCGACTTTCCATAGATTTCAACGTAATTTGATACTTAGTGGTATTTGTGTCCGGGAAGTGTTTGGACGGGTCGTGACCCCGATCTGACCTTGACCTTTACAATTGTCAATGCAACTTCAATTTGGGTAAAACGGACGAATTTCGGCGAAATTTGATACCTAGGGATACTTTTGACCGGGGAGTGTTTTGACTGGGTCAAATCTTGACATCGGAGTGACATTGACCTTCAATGTGGTCAATCAAAGGTCAAATCTGGTAAAACGGATGGATTTCGACGAAATTTGATACATACGGGTGCTTTTGTCGGGGGAGTGTTTTGGACGGGTCAAATCATGACCCTGACCTGACCTTGACTTTCGAAATAGTCAATTCAAGGTCAAATCGCGCCTTTCTCCGGAAATCTAATGGGAAACAGCCCGGACGAAGTCGGGCCCATCAGCTTGTGTAATAAAGAAGACAGTTTGAAGAATGTAATGTATAACACGAGAAACGGGAAAATTTGAAATATGGAAGTAGGCAAATTTCCCACATAAAATTTGAAAGCTACTTTATAGTATAATTATATTATAATTTATATTTATGGCTAATAATATGATCTTGGTGGCGTTACCATTTCTGACTATGGTTTTCTTGTTACTCAATGGCTTATATTGCGCCACGACAGCCGTATCTGTGTCGCCCGAGGACATTCGTAAAGTGAGGACTCAGTGAAGCAACTTCCCAATATACTCAGGGTTTTGGCGCAGTAAGATTTTTTGGTCCGTCTGATAGCCGAAATAACAAAATTTCGTTGTGATTTATATTTTGCCCAATCATCATGAGAACCTTTCATTTGGCTGCTTTGTATAACCGTTTTCTCTGCCTTATCATAACACGGATTTCGCTATTCATCCATTCTTTTTCATTTTGGCGAACTTGTTTGTTTGGTATACATTGGAATGTTATTTCATTTATTTTATTTGTTAATATATTCGCTAATTCGATGTATGGACTATTAGATAGTTCTCTCTCGTAATTCCAATTTTCAAATTCGACATTCATTACATTATAATCTGCTCTTGAGTACCTTCCTTTTCACGATTCCACTCGATTTCTCTATGCGAAAAGTGGACAGTGAAATCGAGTCAATTCTGAGAAGAAAGGGTCAATACCTTCGCTATGTTTAATAAATTGTCCTTGATTTGTTAAAAATAAGTCTTGCTTACAGAAGTTCTTTGTACCTGCAAAAAGCACACTTTTAAATGTTGTTCATAAAGCTCATAAAGGTATAGTAAATCTGGTTATAAAGAGTTGAAGTTTCTTGAAGATTGGGTCAAAATAAAAAACGAGCGTCTAACTTATGTAGTGAGAATAAAGTTTATTTCTATCTGTTCGAGCTGTATATTGGCGATTAAGGCCTTTGGGATACGTTCATAAACTGGCAAGTTTGCATGGTATATAGTGTAAACATATTTATTTCTCTAAACCATGCACATTAATTAACATAGTTGTATAATATATAAAGACAATTATTTTAGAGAAGGGATTTGGCAGAAAGTGTGACTTTATATTAGCCATTTCCCCATCTTTGGCATACACATGTGTCTTTATTGCTTTTTCATAATGTTCTTTTCCCAGTTACATTTTGTTTTTATGTAAATTTTTCTATCTTATTATCATTGTCAGCCGTCTGGGGCATAGACTGTCCAACAGTAATCTATAATAATGAGTCACTGTTGGGCAGTCCACGCATCAGCTGAACTGAATTGTTACCACCTGTTTGTTTGTGACCTGACCCTTGACCCCATTCGACCAGTTTCCAATAATCGTAGCGAAATTATCGTTTCAAGATCAATACGACAAGAGTGATGCATCGTATATATATACTTATTACGAGCAACTCCATGCAGATGTTCATGCACGAGAACCGAATATGAGATATTATTTCGTTTTCTGAGTTGTACTGTATATTTGGTCACCTCGATGTGATGTGCTTTTATACATTCGCCTTGTTTCATCTATAGGCAGGAATTGTTATTTATTTATTTTTATCTATTTATACTTATTTAGACTTATTTATACAGAGTGCGACTTAGGAACGGACATGTGTGAAAGCGGCTTAAAGCCGCTTTCACACATGTCCGTTTCTCGGATTCGTTTCCTTGCGTTTCTAATATTTTAACGCAAAATCCGGAAAACGCATCGGTCAAAATAGTGAAGCTAGCCACACATGCTTGTGTATGCTTTTTTAGAAACGCAGGCGAAACGCAGCATTTCAAGTCCGAAACATGAAAAAAAAACGCATCCGGCAAACGCACATGTGTGAAAGACCCAGTGATATTATCACTGTTTTGACAGATGCGTTTTCTGGATGCGTTAAAATATTAGAAACGCAAGGAAACGCATCGGAGAAACGGACATGTGTGAAAGCGGCTTTAGGTAAAGTTCAATTTGAGAATCGTTTAGACAACAATATAAGAGTAGGTCTTAATTTATCACCTCTGCAGCAATTATGGGATCTTCTATAGCAATGTAAAGTGATGTATCATCCTCAAATAACCGTATGTTGCATGTAATTCCATCGATTATGTCGTTTATATACACGAGAAAGAGAAGAGGGTCTAGTATTTGCACGGTATATGACGGCAACATGCATACAAAATGCTTATTTACCAAAGCTAACGGCATGAGGAGTAAATTTTCGATAGTTCCACATGTATATATATAACAGTGCTACTAACACATTGACTTAAAATATCTGCATGGTTGATTCTTTGGATCATTAGATTATATGAAATGATTGCTTCTAAAAGTTAGTTAAAACCTGTAAAACACGTAAAAGTTTAATGTAATTTGTTCTCCTATGAGTGAGTGGTGTAAGGCGAGTAAGACTGTGAGATACACCACACACCACCCTATTACAGATACCTGTACGATTACACCCATAGCTTAATTAGCTAAGAGAATCCGTAATAATTTAGAACACGATATGACTTGCATAACGTGTATATGTGTGCGTATGTGTGTGTATATATGTATGTATGTGAGGGTGTGCATGCATGTGTATGTGCATGTAATGAATGAATTTATATATATATATATATATATATATATATGTATGTATGTATGTATATGTATGTGCACGTGCATGTGTATATGTGTATATATAAATATATGTATGCATCTATAGAGCAATACTTGTAAACCATATTTAGTTACTACATAAATAAATTGATAGTGCATGGTCGTGGGTGGATTTAAGTATGCATGTGATGGTAATGGGCCCTACCTGATTATCAGCTGCCTTGTGTCACGAACCGACACTGGAAGGGATAGTCAGTGGGGGCCCAGATCATTTTGGAAACTCAGGATGCGTGCTGTGGCCGTTATGGTGGCGCGTGCGTGATGTGTATTATGGTGTTTTTGTATTTGGGTTTTCCTTCCCCGTATACTTCCCTGGCCAATCCAGTAGAAATAAGAGCACAACAGATATAGGGGTGTCGGTTCAAGCCTTGGTCAAGGACTATCCAGTGTTCCCGGGATTTGGGTATAAATCAGAACGAGCTCACCTCATTTCTCTGTATATTCTCTGTAACTATCATGGCATAGGTATGATGTATATTCTGGTAGTAGTTATGATACAGGTGAATAGTAACTCCTACGGTCCTCCTAGGTGTGACAACTGAGTTTGTACTGAGTGACGTTTTTCCTGTACCACGGCCAGATTGATCCTTTTCAAGACTAGTCTATCATAGATGGATAGTGAATGCTCTGAAACATTAAATGGTTATGTACAAACAATTGTCATAATATAGCTCATAGCATATCACGCAAATCACAAATTCACTTAGATCTGCTAAATGTATAATAAATCGTGATTTATCCATATATTTACATGAATACTGGAATGGGTTAAGACCCAGATATTTGTAACTGCTGAGTTATTAGCAAATCCAATTAACTTTACTGAAACACCACGTGCCTAGATAGTTTACTATATAATAGCTGATGAAAGTAAACTGACAATAAATTTAGATAAAAGTATATGACTTTACTACAAGAGAAATAGGAAGACAAATTAACGAATCCATCTGACAAATATTCACCTCATCGGGTAGACAAAAGCAGAATACTTCTCATGTTTATAACATTCAGGTTCTCAATAAACTGCCAAACCAAACAGCATGCATACATGTAAATGCAAGATGGCAAAGCACGTCTTTATACGCGCAATGCTTTTGAGAAAAGAGAACGACTTTAGTTCGCCTCCAGTGAACCCAGACTATCGCCAGCGTGACGGACCACTGAGAAGTTACAATATCTAGTTCACCTAGATTGTTTGATGAGTGCATGGAATGATTTGTCAATGATTACTCCAGTCACAGCTTTTTCTTGTTATTACCTAACATTTAACTCTCACCATGCCAGTGCTGGGCTTTTAACTAATAAAGTGCAAAACACCTCCACCACATACTCCCCTCTCTTCAAAGAAATGGCATCCTTGACATTTTAAACAAGAATGTATACTTGTTATAAATAGTAGCAAATAATTACTTTTGCCTCAATATATATATATACTTAGACCTTACGTCCAAGCTACTTAGCTGAAAATATAACCTAGCCTATTAAATGGAGTATTAACGTACCGATATACACTGTTATATTCTACACAATATTATGTTTGCATTAACACTGTTTCCTATACCATTTATCTGCAAAGTAAATAGTATTAATGTTATACCTCAAATATGGAATTAAGATACCACATTATCATAACCAAAAACACTGAAACCAGTACTTTTTATTTACTTTTTTTAAATCAAAATCAAATTTTTACAACAAAATTTTAAATATTTTTTCTTCTTGATTTTCTTGATTTTATACTTTTTTTTTTCTTCTTGCCAACGCAGAAAACAACAAAATGGCACCGTTTTCTCTTATATACAAGATTGGTTGACCTCAAAATATAGTATCAACCTGCAAAAGACAAATATTCATATTTGGCTCAGTTTCACTACATAAGTGAATCATAACTTTCCATTATCTGAAATAAATTCAGACAATAGAATTTGTACTAATATATTAAAATATATCTAAATAAAATAAAAATAGTTCCCAATGATTTGCTTTTCTCCCATGTCTCACTGCATAATAGTCCGCATCAGTTCTCTTAACATGTAAGGTGGCATGTCCACAAAAATTTCTTTGGTTGATATATTCCTTAACAATACTGACCTGAAAATAAACTCTGACTCTGGTATCTCCACAGTACTGTTGGTAATAAAGTCTCCTTGAAACACATATGGTTTCTTCCTTGTCCTGGTCGATTTTCTCTTTGTTACTTGTGGCAATGGTAGATTTGCTTCTATCACTTCTTCATATTCAATCTCTATTTGAGGTTGCTGTGTGATCTCTTCCGGTTCTGGGTGTTGAATGTCTACAACAGAGAATTCCTCTGATGGCTCTCCGTCTTGTACTCTCATCGCCACATTCGTTATCATCTCCCGCAGTTATCAAAACGACATCTGGGGTTTTCTTGGGTGCACCCTTAATAATAACTACTTCTTCAAACTCTTCGTCGGAAATATCACTATCCACTGGTACAACTTGATTTTTAGTCTTTGTAACTATTTACCTTGGTGCAGGTACTGGTTTAGTACTCTGTTCCTCTTCGACCGTCCAATTTACAGGTAGTAAATGGTTTCTATGGATAGTTTTCTTCTTCCCTTCTACCGTCTCTACCACAAATACAGGAATGTCTTTAACTGGTTGATCTATAATGGTATAGATAGGTTTGTCATACTTGTCGCTTAATTTGTGTGGTCCATCGAAAGCAAGAATTCTCACCAACACCTTGTCACCAATCTTCAGTTTGGTAGCTCGTGCTTTATGATTGTAGTTCTTCTTACTTCTTCGTTGATTCTTCTCCACACATTCAGCTACTCTTTCAACTGCTTCGGACATCCTCTTCCTCATCTGGATAATATATTCAGATACAGACTGTCCTGCTTCATCTTCTCGTATTCCAAATGCGGCATCTATGGCCATCTTTGGTTGACGTCCGAACATCAAAAAAAATGGTGAGATTCCAGTTGTTTCATGACGAGTACAGTTATATGCATGTACGAATGGTCCTATGTATTTTCTCCAATCTGCTTTCTGGTCATTTTCTAATGTTCCTAACATGCTGATTAAGGTTCTGTTGAATCTCTCACACATTCCATTCCCTTGCGGGTGATAAGGCGTGGTTCTGGACTTTTCCATTCCGCAAAGATTGCATAACTGTTTGTTTACATTTGATTCAAAGTTACCACCCTGGTCTGAATGTATACGATGTGGTAAACCATAATGAACAACAAAGTTGTTATAAAAGACCTCAGCCGTCGTCTCTGCTGTTTGATTTATTGTTACATATGCTTGGGCATATCTCGTAAAGTGATCAGTCACTACCAACACCGTCTTTAGTCCTCCCTTGCATGGCTATAATGTGAGAAAATCCATACATACAAGTTCCAATGGTTGAGTTGTCTTTATTGAGACCAATGGAGCTGTAGTAATTGTTGCTGATTTTCTTCTCACGCATCTTTGGCAGTTCTTTAGAAATTCTTCAACAGTACTATCTATTCCGGGCCAGTAAAATCTTTCTTTCAGCAACGAAATTGTCCTGTCCCTGCCTGGATGACCGATGTTGCTATGGAGAGCAGTAAGTGCCGTATTTACTTTAACAGCTGGTAATATGAGTTGTTTTCTTTGAATTCCATTGAAATCTGTTTCACGGTACAAAACGCCTCTCTCCATCTTCAAGGAATCAAAGTGTCGATGAAAAGCTGAGTGTTCTTTACCCATTGGAAAGACTTCTCTTCGTGGTTGGAATCCTTTACGAACTTGCATCATCCAAGGCCCTATTATTGGATCTTCACTTTGTAATCTCCTCCATTCTGTTGGACCCATTTCATCTATATCACTCCCTACATTGGAATAATTTAAATCTTCAACTTCTCCTGATGAATATAAAATTCCACAATAAGCCCCTTGAAACTGTATAGCATTGCAAATTTCTTTAACAACGTTTCCTGGAATTACAGTTTCGACACTCTGAGAACTTCCAGGGATTCTTGAAAGCGCATCAGCATCAGCGTTGTTCCGCCCCGGTCGATATCGAATGTCGAAATCGTATGAACCCAGGGCAGACAACCACCGATTACCGGTAGCATCCATCTTTGACGTAGTTAATGCATACGTCATGGGTTGTTGTCCGTTAGAACTACAAACTGATTTCCATAAAGGTAATCATGAAATTTGTCCACCACAGCCCATTTAAGTGCTAAGAACTCTTGTTTATGAGCTGGGTAGTTCCGTTCACTTTTTGTCACTCCTCGGCTGGCATACGCGATGACACGTTTTTCACCATTCTGGTCTTGGTACAAAATAGCGCCGAGTCCTTCCGCAGAGCTATCTGTATGCAATTCGAAAGGTAACGAAAAGTCTGGATAACCCAGTATTGGATATTTGGTTAACCTGTCTTTTAATGTATCAAATGCTTCCTGTTGGTCCTCCTCCCATTTCCATATCCCCTTGAATTCTGACTTGCACTTTCCTTTCGTTTTCTTGTTGTTCCCATGTGGAATAAGTTATGTGAGTGGCTTTGATATCCTGGCAAAATCTTTAACGAACTTCCTATAGTATCCTTCAAAACCGAGAAACCTTCTAACTTCTTCTGGGGTCTTTGGTATAGGCCACCCTAACACTTTCTCTATCTTACTCCCATCTGGTTCCACGCCTTCGCCTGATACACAATGTCCAACATAAATAACTTTCCTTTTGAAGAATTTGCACTTCTTCGGTGATAATTTTAATCCACATTCTCGAAGTCTTTGGAATAATCCACGCGGTCTGCACACCGCTTCTTTGAAATTTTCTGCATATGAAATTACGTCGTCTACGAAAACCACACAAGTCTTAAGGTTTAATCCTTCCAGGCACTGTTCCATAAGTCTCTGGTAGGTAGCACCTGAATTTGATAATCCGAAAGGTAAACGGTTAAACGAATAATGTCCAAGTGGTCCTGCTGTAAACGCAGTTCTGTCTTTGTGTTCTTCATGCATCCCTACCTGGTGATAGCCCATAGCCATGTCACAGACGGAAAAATACGTTGAATTTGCAAGACAATCCAGAAGATCCTCCACCCGTGGCAGTGCATATGCATCTTTGATAGTCCTTTTGTTTAGTAAGCGATAATCGATAGCCATCCTAATGTCCCCATTCTTCTTCCATACCAAAACAATGTTTGACGCCCATGGGCTGTTAGAAGGGCTGATAACCTTGGCTGTTATTAGACGCTGTAGGTGATCTTTGACTTCATCAATCATCGATGGCGGTATTTTACGATAACGCTGTTTGACTGGAGTCTCATCCGTTAACTCGATCTTGTGTTCAACTCTGTTGGAAAATCCAATATCAGTGTCACTACTAGAAAATATATCTGTAAACTCTTTGATTCAATCTTCGGCTATTTTCTTCTGATTTTCATCTAACGATTCTTCAACTTGTATATTGTTCAGGACAAAATCCTCTTTATTCTTCTCTTTTGTTGTTATCTTCACTGGCTGTGCTTCTGCAACAATGGCTTTAGGTGAAATTGTCACAGTTTCTGTAGAAATGTTTGCGAAACAAACACTGAACACCTTCTTTTCTGTGTTGTAATTGAATACTAATGGCGGAACATCCAATTGTTTTGACAAGATGCCGTCTTCGTATGGTTGCAATAAACACATTGTATCACAATAAGGAATCTTGATGTCCATAACACAAGTTATTTCTCTCTGCTTGTTGGGTTGTATCACTATTTTCTGAGATTCCGCACTCTTGACGACACCAATTCGAAAATTGTTCTGTCGGAGTTGTTTCTCTCGAAGTGATACACATCGGAATGTAAGAAACCATGGCGTAGTAAGTTTTGCTGTTTGTAAAAATCTCACACCATTTTGGAACTTACATTTATCCATTAGTATGTTGAGTACATTTGTTCCCAGCAACAATGGTACTTTGGTATTGTATTTATTATTAGGCACAACTAATAACACACAAGTCTGAACCTCAGTCCCTGATAAATCAGGCATCTGAATGTCCAATGTAATGAAACCCAGATACCCCAGGTTTTCACCATTTGCACACTCTATGTTTACAATTGAATCAAGTGGTTCAATTTGTAAATGATTCAAATGTGTAGAATAGAATTGTTCACAGCCTGTACTTACTGTACTTCCAGTATCTAATAATGCCATACAACTTACACCTTTAATCAAAACTGTCACCTCCGTGGGGCCTCCACTTAGTCCCGGAGTTTCTATATTAGGTGCTTGTGAGTTTTCTTCAAACTCAGAAGGATCCATGTTCGCACCTTTGTTGACATGAATCACTACCCGTTTAAAGGCTTGTTACCAGTTTTAGACGATGGTACCCTACATCCAGAAGCCACATGTCCTGGTAAACGACAATTCCAGCAAGTTATCTCCCTTTCTGTAGTACCTGAACCTGTGAAATAACTTTCTTTCTGTCTACTTACGTTGGAAGAATATGGCCTATCTTGGTTTCCACCATACGACCTACCTCTGGAATAACCTCTATAATTGCTACCACCTCTAAAACGTCCTCGACCTCTGGTATTCCCTCTGTTATAGTTTCCTTCTTGTCTATTGTAATTTGGATAATTACATGTATCTCGGTTCTTCAATTGTCTCACTTCAGCTGCTAATGACTCAATTTGTTTCTGTAGTTTTTCTAAGTCGGAAGACTGCTTATGATGTGTCTGCTGAACATGTATACTAACCTTCCCTTTATCCTTTGTAACAGGGTGATCAGCTTCAATACGTCTCAGCTCTACTACCAATCTCTCAAATGATCTGGATTTTTCTAGCTGAAATGCACTCACGTCTTTCAATTCCTGCCGTAAACCTGTCCACAGCATACGCTTCAACATTTCATCACTGTCATCAATGTGTATTGTCTGCATGGCTTGATTTAAAGTATCTTCCAACCGACAACTCCATGTAACAATATCATCATCATCCCTCTGCTTTGAACTATAAAATTTGGCCAGTACCTGTTCCTTAGATTCCACTGCACCAAATACACTGGAACGTTTCTTAATTACCTCTAAGGAAGTGGCATGTGGGCCAAGACGGATTAAAGTTCTGGCCGCCTTTCCCTTAAGTGACCTTCTAATTGCTTGAAGTAACTCACCTTCCTTTATCCGTTGCTGCCTCAAACACTCAAGTTCATATTTCCAAGAATCAAAGGAGCTCTCTCCCTTCTCACCTGAAAACGTAGGCAATCTCAATTGTTGTTGCACAACTATGTGCTCATTTATCTCACCTTCATTCTCGGTTTTAACATTCTGATTTGTTAACCACACTTCTAACTCTTCAGGGCTGCTTACCTTTGGCTTTACTCCCATTTTACTAAATCCTTTTAATATAGATTCAAATTCTTCTTGATCCATTTTAATTTGCTCACTTGTATTCTTACCTGCCATATAATACCTATGTACTTATAATACCAACTCTACTGAACTATGAACCTTACCTATTAAATCCTGAAACTTTTCAACAATGTAGTAACTCTATATTATTTGACTATAAATAACTTAAGTCAAATTCACCAGTATAGTGCCACCAAATTATTTGCTAAATTTCACTAAGTCAAATACCTGATGTCACTTTAAGTAACTATAAAGTATGTAATTCACGAATAAACTAACTAAGTTGAATTACCCATGTAACTTTAACTTAGTAGTTCACAACACGAAGTGAGTAAATTTGCAATAATTAAATTTACTAAGTTGAATTTACTTAAGTCACATTAAGAAAATATTTCACATCAATCTCAAGATGACAAAGTCGTATCGCAAGACATTAGACACACCATAGAAGCTATAACCTCCCTGGAAATTACCAAAAAGTAATTTAATCCCTTTGCCACCCTAAGCAAATGTTCCACATTCACATCAAACTTACTAAGTATTTAAAAATGTAATGAACTTAATTGAAGTAAATTAGAAAAAAAATTAATTTAATTTACCACAAATTTGTTAAGTATGGCTTTCATACAGAATGTGTGTAAAGTTTGAAGAAACTTTTTTTTGAAGTTTCACAAGCTAAATAAATTCACAAGTTTTATTTGAATAAATTTATTTACTGAAAATATTGCTATTTCCAAACTGTTCACAAAATTTTAGCAATATGAAAACTAAATTTGTTCACCAAGTTTTTTGTAGCTAACTGTAACCTGTGTGAACAGTGATAACTGTAGATAACCGGTTAGGTCAAGGGTAAATGACCCATGAGTTATGACCTTGCCTTGATAGCCAATTAAGTTATTAATTAATTATAATTGTTAATTAAATATTTATAATTAATACAGAACTATTTGACTAAATATATCCTAAGTCACGACTGTTGATCCCTGAAAGAAAATATCACACACTCACAATATACCAACACCTGTTAGAACAAACACAAACAGTTAAAAGTGCAGGATGAGGGTGGGGTCATTTTGTTGATCGTCTATATTCACTGTTGGCGATTTCCCAATTTCTAATTTGGAAAAAAACAAAAAACCCTTATATCAAATCACTAGTAACCGACTTGCTTGAACCTGAATGTTTGACATCATGAAATCTGCCCAATGGACTGTCGATTTTGTCTGCCCTAATTTCCAAGTATATTAATAATCACTCAGTTCAATAAAATTCAAAATTACTACAGTACTTAGTGTTCATACATTGTCACAACCTTTCTAAACATTGTCAATTATCACTGTCAGCACTATTAAGTGTGACACACAGTTCTTCTGTACTATAGTATCTAAATGTCAACAAATTTCCACAGTTGAAATTTGATTTTAGAATGTATACATACAGTTGTGTCCAGAAATCACAATTTAACTAACAATTTGACATGAATTATAAACTATGTTCTTGTAGCTGTAGTCAGATGAATAACGTTCTTGCTTGCAGACATTATATTGTCAGAATCGACTTCAAAATTGACAGAATTCATTCGGATTTCAGATGTCAAACTTCACTCCTGAATACCGCTGTGATCGAAACTAATGTCCTAACCCTCCATTTTGGCCTTCCAAAATCCTGCTCTGGGGTAATTAGTGCCGATTCCAGTTAACAGGGTAACTTTTCCACGTTGCTCAAAAGAACATGCACATAATCTCTAATAAACTAGAGTTTATATCGATTCTCTAAAGTTCAAACGAATTTTCCACGAAATCTGCTTCTCCAGCTTGGCTGCCGTTAAATGCACGGTGCTTCAGTACGTATGTTTGGTTACGAACCTTCTTGGTTACGAAAGTTTTTATTTTTCATACCAGTTAATATTTCCATGAAAAATACAGAGTTTTGTTTGTTTCTTGGATTACTTTCGCACGGGCACTATAAATGTCCAAGACCGTCAGTTCGGGGCGCCACTGTTGTAAGTGCAAAACACCTCCACCACAGTGTGTCCATTGTATTTTGTCTTATACGTCATTTCTTGACGAATGCAATAAAACTATTTGAATTGAATTGCGAGATTATCTCACGATATTTAGAGGTAAATAACGATAGCATAGCTACAAGTGGAACTACACAGTTTTTACTTCTCGTGTAGCTGGTTCTAGTATAAATGCATTTTGATATGCATGTTTCAGTTCATATTATGGCGCCATATATAGGGTTTGCTGTGAGAAAATACCGGCAAAACATAATCGTGCAAACTTGCCAGTGCATGAAAGTATAATTACCCTTAATGTCTATACTGACTCGATGTTTATTACATATCTATCAACGTAAATCGCATGATCGCACGAGTTTCCAGGCGTGTGGTAATTCTCAGAATCGCAATAGTACAATCTGTCGACGGAACTATTTCATTCAGTGTTGTTAGACTGGTTCTCGCCGTTACTATTTTTACTTTTTCAATCACGACAATAAAGAAACAATAAGCGATCAATCGATGAGATGATTCATTCAAGTAGTTTCATTTCAAGAATATGTTTGTCGAGGCACAGAATTTTATTCCAAACGCATCATTAAAGATGGGTCAAGGTCACTCGCGGATAGACGGGAGTTAACCCTAAAATGCCGTTAAAACTCAATTTAATTCACATTTTCTGTACCGGAGATGTTCGATTGTGCGTCAACTTGCTATGATACGGAGATATGTAATAAAATAGAACCGCATGGGTGTCTGGATTTTGACGAAATTATCGCACGAGATTTGTTGGCGGAACGCGATACCCCTCGTGCGGGACTGGGTCCCGCACTCGAGGTATCGTTCCGCCAACAAATCTCGTGCGATAATTTCGTCAAAATCCAGACACTGATGCGGTTCTAATTATGTCTCAATGTGTATAGATATGTGTTTTATCCCTATTTAATTCGTTCCAGATAATAATTCAAGCAGTATCTTTCGGTGGGAAGTACGGGGATATTGCTGTGGATGATATCGTTCTTAGTGCTGGGTCATGTTCGTCGACAGGTGAGTGGCGATTATATTTTACTTTTATATTCAGCACATGCATTTTGCTGTTTGTTTGGTTTTTTTGTTCCAATTCATAAGGGGAGAAGAGAGGGGAGAGTTGTTATAACTTGTGTTCCAATCACATGTGTATACTGTATACAACATATATTTAATCCCAGTATAATTCAATGAGACTTCATCAGACATAGCTAAAAGTGATAATCATCACATTGCAAATCGATTACTTGTTTGAAGGGTAATGCTATTGGAGGTCATCGTAATAAATTCTAGTTGACACGAATTGTATTGAAATTCCTATCAAATCACGAACAGAAAACATTAAAATGTCAAAGCATTAACAGTTAGACATGAAACACTATTGTTCAACCAAAATATTCACATTAAATCAGCAGATATTATTGTAAACTTATTATCTTGCTCCAAAATAATTGTGATGGGCGTAGTATGCTGCATGGCATTAATAGAAGACAGTCACGGAATTCAGGAGTTGATTAGTTTTTGACTAGTGCGTCTGAATTCATTAGATATTCTTACATCGACTTTTTGTGAATAATGTACTTGTAGATGTATGTCTGCTTCCCCGACCACCATACATCACTACGAAAATAGTTTCCAACTGCTATACTTCAAATTTACTACCATAATAATAATGATATGAATTGCAAATATGGTCAAAAGGTTGTTTACACGAAGCAATTAACTAGACCACGCGCGCCTAATACTGTTTTGATTGAACTCAATCATTGTCATATAAACCGTCACGTTCCCACGACTGTGGGCTTACAGCAATACAATATCAGGGCACATTGTGCCTGATATTTTCTTGCAGCTTCATGTGAACTTTCCATAAGGCCCGTTCCAAACGACGGATTTTTGTCGACTCGAATCTAATACCGGACCCACAATTGTATTAAATGCGTCAAAAATGCGACGTTTGAAACAACTAGATCCGTGTCAGATGCATCACAGACGAATCTCCGTCCAATTCAGACGAATCTTCGTCGGTGATGCGTCTGAAATCCGTCTTGGTTTCAAACGACGGATTATTGTCGACTCGAATCTAATACATGTGACGAGAGATCCGAAAGTTGCCGAAGTAACCAATGCAAATGATATGATAATGATATTTTAATAGTATAATAATGAGGGGTTTCCCCTTATCTGCGGAAATACCCACATGACGTCATTTGTCGCACGCTCTCTTTGTTATAAAGAAAGATATATCTATAAGCATTGCTCATAATTATTTTTGGTAGTTTGATTTCTCAACGAACATGGCATGTCACTGACTCACATCTCATAATGGATATAGTATCAATGATTTATAATAATTCATATAGAATAATTCATATATACCGGCAATTACTTATTGTCAGGGGTTTAGGGGTGGTAACCTCTTATTTATAATAATACATATATGCCGGTATTACTTATTATAAGGGCAGAGTGGTAGCCTATGATTTATAATAATTTATATATTCCGGTATTCCTTATTATAAGGGGTAGGGGTGGTAGCCTCAGATTTATAATAATTCATATAAACCGGTATTACTTATTATGAGGGGTAGGGTGGCATATAGTCTATGATTTATAATAATTCATAGATACCGGTATTCCTTATTATAAAGGATATAGGTGGTAACCTATGATTTATAATAATTAATAGATTCCGGTATTCCTTATTATAAGGGGTAGGGGTGGTAGTCTCTGATTTATAATAATTCTTGTATACCTGTATTTACATGCATGGTATACACATATATGGCAATTGGTTGCACGACATAACATTTATTTGTAGCGTCTATTATAATATATTATATAACTATATGTACTATATACATCCTCATATACATGTGCACAAATATTCGCGCTGCAATCGCGCATATATATATATACATAATTTATACTGTATTTTAGTATATATATGTATAATATACCGGTATTTATAGGCCTCTATATCGACGCGTGACCATTTTGTGACGGTAACCGGGAGTGCACCTTTAGATAAATTGACCGATGTATTAGATTCGACGCGACGAAGATGCGTCTGTCTGAAACAAAATAGACCGCAGTCGCATCACCGACGGATTTAATACAATTAGATTCGAGTCGACAAAAATCCGTCGTTTGGAACGTGCCTTAATGTTGGTTGTAAAATCAACATTTTTATTCTGAAATTTCCCATTATCAACAAGGAAGTCACGCAATGACATGATGATTTTCACTTTGTTCTCATCTGGTCTGAAATTGTTACCGAATAATCCGTTAAAAAAAAATACTTTTCGACAAGCAATTTAGAAAATATATTTTCAAAAATTTAATAGAATAAATTTGTATCGGTTCAATTATTTTCTCATATCCATTTCTCTTGTTGCTATGAAATTGCAAACGGATCAAACGTTATATTTAAAAGTTAATTACTTCAGGTTAAATTAACTGAATATTTTGCTAAAAATTGTAACTGAAACCCATTGGGTGACCCAATAATTTGAGTGGCAAAACCATATTAAATATTTGGCTGATGGTCACTCAATATTGGTATAAAAATATGTTATGTCATATATCTTATTCCATGTAACAAGTTTGTACATACAACACATGTTACAACATGTTAGCATGGATGTCCCAGCACATATGATACAAGATACAAGATACAAGAATTTATTGCAAAACATCCCAATGGGCAGTTGCAAGATACTGATGAATATTATATACATAAATAAGCAATACATAACAAAATTATTATAACAAACACAGTTCTTATCAACATTTCCTCAACAATTTCTTCAAGTTTTATTATTCCGCCGAAGGAAGAATAGCTGGACTATGTTGCAAACCTTGTTAATTAATTTAATGTTATCATTTCTCATAATCAGTGCAAATTTATCTGCATCATTCAAATTATTGAATTCACTATCGTGTTTCTCAATTTTGCTGAATAAATTAGATTTTAAATCATCGTATGCGTTAAATTCAATGATAAAATGCATTTCAGATTCGACACATTGTTTGTCACACATGGAACACAGCCGAATTTCTAATGGTATTACTAGTTGTCTATGCCTCCCTTTTTATATTGCCAATATGTGGTTGCTCACGCGCAATCTAGAAAACATTTCGCAAGCAATTTGTGATCGTGTGTGAATGACATATGGCTCAATTTTGTATTCATCTTTAAATATCCTATAGGTTCGTAGTTTATTTTTCCCTGTCGGTCTATCGTCATTGAATATATCATTGCGAAACACTTCCATGTGTTCTGATTTCAATGTCTTAGTCAGCATCTGTTCACGCTGCCCTGATAGTTGGCCTGCGTTATTGATTACAATGTTATAACGCGACAATTGGGTGAGCCATGTTAAAGGTAATTTACAATTCAGAGATTCTTTGTAGCATGCGGATAAGATATTATGGTCATCTACTTTTGATAGTTTTAGCATGTACCTGAAGAGTTGTAAAATGGCATCATTCGCGATAGGGAAACGGCCTAACTCTGCTCTAGAAGCGTGATTTGAGGCCTTTCTATTCAAACATAGAGCCCGTTTACAAAACTTTAGATGTGTTTGTTCACATGGTATGGTATCTTTGAACGGCAAATTAAGGTCAGTTGACCATATCTCACATCCATACAATAAAATAAGCTTAATTAGTTTATCGAATAGTTTGCATTTAATGGCGATAGGTAACACCGGTGTTGTTTTTGTTAAATTTGTTAAAAAGAACATGGCTTTTGATGCTTTTGCGCTCAGATTATCCTGTATTTTTTTCATTTTTCCATTAGATGTGAAAATTTGTCCTAAATATTTATATTCATCCACTACTTCTATTGGCATATCATTAATGTTAAATACAGGACCATGTTTTGTTTTCCTTGAACGAAAGATCATACATTTTGTTTTGCTTACATTAACAAATAGTCCATTGTCAAGCGCGTATTGCTCTAACTTCTTAATTCCCGATTGTAAACCTGTCGGTGATTCAGATAATATCACCAGATCGTCTGCGAAAAGCAAATGTTTGAGGTTATGATCATGAACGTGTACGGGGTCACATGTTTCGTCAAAAATATTAGCTATATCATCAATGAAAATCTTGAACAACGTAGGGGATAGAGAACACCCTTGACGGACACCTATTGTAGACAATATAGGGGACCAATTCCCGCCGTTGTTTTAACAGAATAGTAACTTGATTTGTAAAGAGAAGATAACGCGTCATATATATGACCATTAATTCCTACACGTTGCAATTTTTCGAATAACAACGATCTATCAACTGAATCAAATGCTTTCTGAAAATCAACAAAAGCTGCCTATATAGGTTTTTTTTTTTTTTATATCTATTAACGATAGTTCGCAATATAAAAGCGCTGTCAATTGTACTCCGATTTTTCCTAAATCCGAATTGCTTGTCACTAATTAAGTCATTTGCTTCAAGATAAGAGTTTATTCGTGTGTTTATAACTTTGTTGAATAACTTACCAAAATTACTACTTAAAGCAATAGGTATATAATTGTTAGGGTCATGTCTATTGCCCTTTTTATATAGGGTTTTGATTGTTGACTCGCTCCAGCATACAGGGTAATGCCCTGAGTGTAAAACTGTGTTGAAAATGATATGACAAAGGTAAGTTGTATAGACTTAAATTTGTCATTTCCCCATCGGATATTCACATGAGTGATTACTTGTTTATGTTTTTTTTTTTCAAAATACGGAAGAATTCAAAACATTCAATAAAAACTGTTGTTTTGTCCTTGCACAATAAAACTGATAACGTTGACAACGCCATTGATGACGTCAACTTTAACGGAAAATATATTTAATAAGTATGAGGTATTGTCTACATACAACTATATATGATGCCGATTTGAACAAATATGAATATGTCTGCAACGAACGCCGCCCATGCCTTTAACTTTATTTCACTCGTTTATTGTGCCGCGAGGTAAGACTCGTTTTGCCATCGCGTCAGAAAAAAAGCTCGTGCAATAACGTTCATCGATTCTCACTCTTGTGTTGTTCTATCTATTTATTTTCGCTCGGCATTTTATTTATAGATATTGCGTTTTTCCGGTTTAAAAGTCGAACTGCGCGACCAGGAGGCCGAGTCCGGTAAAAGGTTTAGTTGGGAATTTCAATTTCGTTTATTGTCCTTTACATTATTATGTCAATAATGTTGATTTTTGGTTTGTGACAAGCTATGACAATTACCAATACAAGAAATTAAAAAGATAATTTGCAAATTGCCATCAAACTCATACATGTTCTTATCAAATGATACAATGAATCAAATATTTGCGAATATTTGTCTGTGTTCTATATATAACTTTAAGGGTACAATCGAGATGGCACCAAGGCGGTCTAACAGGGGTAACTTTTTACGAGTAAGAGAATGGTGCGGGTTAAAATTTTCTAAAGTGACGTTGTTGGTGTCAGGGGAGGGACTATTTTTAGCACATATTTTGACCAAATTGATATATTATTCTTCTCCGTGATACGAGGAATATAAACGTGTGATTTAAAGACGGGAAATCTGTGCCGTTTGGGTGAAATATGGTGGGGGTAGGAATTTGTTTAGTTTCCGATTACCACCAAACTTTTATAAAATCATCTCCATTATATAATACATGAGTTTAATAGACGTGGTTTAAATGTGACAAAAGTGGCGCGGTTCAAGTCATACATGAGGGGAGATGCACCAAAGTTGATACAAATATATTTAGCACTGATTCCACCAAATTCATGCACGTTCTTCTCTAATGATATGGTGAATTAAGTCACACTTGGGGTCGTTTTGGGTCATGGATGGCGAGAGGAGATTCACTAGCATTTATAAGATTGTTTAATTCGCCGATATCCAACAAAGTTATATATAGTCATCTCCCAGGCCTACTCCATGTCGTTCGAATGAGTTTTTGGCATTCCAATTTCACAATCTCGACAAATGGTGACTGAATTAAGTCACTTGAACAATTATATCTTCTTAACTGTCATATGTATATGGGGGTGGAAATCAGGGCATTCTTATATGATCTAGCAACACAGATACATAGAAGAAAGTATATTTATATCAATATATTTAAGAGATACATATATTCATTCAAATTGAGGGACCTTGAATCGTCAGAGGATTGCATATTAGAATGTCTCATGTATATATTATAACACGATTGAGTCTGTCCCATTCAATACAGTTTCCATAAAAAAGTTACAATTACCAAGAGATATGGAAATGTAGAGCATGCCTGTTCAAAAATAGTGGTCACAGTTTGCAGTCAAATATGGTCACTTCTAGATAAAGGAAAACGCACTCCTAGCACATGACTTTTCGGGATCCTCCAATAGTGACATCTGACAAGTGTATATCTGCCCGATACTGAGGATTTCTTTGATTTTTATGAACAAATTCATCGCCTAACATAAACAACTCAAAATCTCGCGGTGTCGGGCGCATGTAGCTGCTATGCTTGCATAACATCAATTCTTTTAAACTGAAAGTGATTAGCCAGTATATAGCACCAGAACAGAGGGGCACCTGGACATATCTTTAAAACGTCTGTATCTTAATAAAGATATGATAAACTGGATTGATTGATACATCTCTATGTAAAACACAATTGTCGTCTTTTATTTTTTCGAACTAATGTGTTTATGATGTTCATGTTTCATGCTATAACGTCTGAAGTATACGCAGTTGTAAATAAATAAATACTTCTTCATTTGTGGAACGGAATAAACGCGATAAACAAAATGATATAATCGCTCCAACCTGACAAGGTGAGCCACTACTTATATTACATTGTAAGAATCATGTTTTGCGGTGCCATTTGTATATACAATTTGTGAGAATACGTGTAACACTTTGAGCGCAAGAGTATTCTCCCACCAAATATCCACAGAGGGTTTCACATCATTTTAACCTGGGCAACGCCAGGTAACCCTGCTAGTATTCTATAATTACAATCATGGGTATATAATATATGATATTGAGTGTGTTACCATTTCTGACTATGGTTTTCTTGTGAGATAATGTGCGGTACTCAAAACACTAGATACCATCCACAGCCATGACCACTACGACGCTTCAACGATCGACTACTACCCAGCCAACTACGACCACAACACCAACCACAACCACTGCGTCTGAACCTACCACTACTCAACAAAGAACCACTACAGCCGAAAATGACACAATTACCACGGCTGAACCAACAACGACTGAAGCAATCACAACTACAACTGAACCTGACACCACTACCACGGTTGAACCAACAACGACGACTGAAGAAATTACAACTACAGTTGAACCTGACAACACTACCACGGTTGAACCAACAACGACTGAAGAAATAACAACTACAGATGAATCTGCTACCAATACGACAGCCGCCCCTGCAAGTATGCAAGTTTTTGGAAATATATACGCAAAATCTCATTTTGTCACTATCTATACAGTTATCTGTAAAGTATACATTGAACGGATCGAGTGTGTTATTAATGGGTTTGTTGATACGATCACGGTGGCGAATCACGTGGTTTCGAGTTGATTAGTACCACGCATTCAAAATGGCTGAGGCCATCGCAAACGCGACCAGAAACGAGGAAAAGGTAATAAACTAGAACAATTATATATTACATGCTATTTTGGCAGCTACGAGAATATGCTATACAACTCACAGTTGTGTGTGCTAACATTCTGACCAAATTTGTCAGTCGAAGGATTCTCCAAAAATAAGTATGCTCTTGTGAATTCCACGAACCTCTGACTGGAAACTTTGGTCAGAATGTTACAAAAAACTAGTGAGTATTTAAGAAACAAATAAGGTATCAACTTGTTTTAAAAATAAACTAGCATATGATCGTAACAGTCAAAATGCTATGTTTTGTGTCAATTGCTCATGTATTATGTTTTTGTGCGTTTGCACATTTTGAGAGCATGGTACTGACCAACCTCGAAACCACGTGATTCCCCACCGTGACGATACGAGCCTCCAGTGCTATCCTTCCGCGATGGCACCCAAAAGTCAAATTCGTTTATTCTCATTCATCGTAGTATGACACATAGAGGCATCAAC
Source organism: Siphonodentalium dalli (assembly GCA_032622095.1). Classification (NCBI taxonomy): domain Eukaryota; kingdom Metazoa; phylum Mollusca; class Scaphopoda; order Gadilida; family Siphonodentaliidae; genus Siphonodentalium; species Siphonodentalium dalli. The sequence continues at coordinate 108,579,882 of CP136065.1, read as the reverse complement.
ATATACATGTAGTGGACTACAAGTAATATAAGTATGGAATTGGTACTGACAAATACATGTTTTATAACGTTTTATATATCAGGAGCGTGGATATAGCAAGGGAAGAAGGTTCATTCCATGTCAGTTGTTAAAATTGGGCTGTAATTGTTATTATGTGTTTGGGGCGGTATGGACAAACCCATTAACCCTTTCAGTGCCAAGTCCGATTTTTTTATCAACCCATATTTCCGTGATCATTTTTCAAATTTATTGATTATAATAATGTGATACATTGATGGAAAGAGCTCTAAGAGCTCTGATACATTGATGGAAAGAGCTCTAAGAGCTCTTTCCATCAATTTATCACATTATTACAATCAATAAATTTGAAAAATGATCAAGGAAATATGGTTTGATAAAAAAAACAGACTTGGCAATGAAAAGGTTAACATGCACTTTGTGTTTTGTATTCATTATACCACCCGCCCTAGAATCCGTGAATTATGTTTATTCAATAACATACATATATGGCTTGTTTTGTCATGTGTGATATATTGAATTATACAGAACACCAAATTTTCACCACGAATAGAATTGAGGTTTTAGCCACGAGCCTTTTGGCGAGTGGTTAAAACCACAATACTACGAATTGTGAATTCTTATCGGGGGTGTAAAAATCAAGTGGTTATTATTGTTAATAGTAAGCCCTTGATTTTATAGTTATACATCTTACACCCGCAATTTGTCGGTTTTGAGCACGTGGTTCTGCTAACTTGTGGGACAGATCTCCAATAATTAACAAACTTCAAAAATCGATATATAATCACTCTGAGCTTTGATGGGTGGGTTCCTCGACTCGAATCAAATATTGTTTATCCCCAAAGCCAAATAAATAGTAATATAGGACCCTCTGATCGGATTGAGTACCTTTAATCACCACGCACAATATAATCTCTTATTCAATCGGCCAATTGAGTTCAATTTGAGGATATAGTTGTCTGAGTGTCGATAAGCTATGCATATATGATAAAACTATTGACTGATTTCATCTGTATCTCCAGATGAACTTTTTGGGACAAACGGAAGAAAGTGTTACCATGCATGCAAATATACCGACCCGTGCATGGTAACGATAAGGACACAGTCACGTCTACAGATAGAACGTGCGCATAATTTAACGAGAACGTGCCCACAATTTGATGACGTAGTATACCATAAACGTAGTCGAAATTCTATCCATAAGTTTTGTTAAACCTCCCTATTGATTTCAATTTCCCGTTTTGATTTTTTTTTATTTATATTTTACTCGTCTTTTTCAAGGTACTCAATCCGATTAAGCACCCCTAAATTACTATTTCTTTGGCTTCGTGAGTAAACAATATTTGATTCGAGTGGTTATTATTGTTAATAGTAACCACTTGATTTCGAGTTATCCATCTTACAACCGCAATTTGTCCGTTTGAGCACGTGGTTCTGGTCCACATCTCCAAAAATTAACAAACTTCAAAAATTGATATCTGATCACTCTGAGCTTTGATGGGTGGGTTCCCCGACTCGAATCAAATATTTGTTATCCCCAAAGCCAAAGAAATAGTAATTTAGGAACGTCTAATCGGATTGAGTACCTTTAACGACAAGCCAAGGTTTCTTTGGTATTGTATTGACTTCTACATAGGGTAACACATCACACATGATGCATGTTTACTATGTATGCAATAGCCATTGACAATGGTATGATGTATCAGTAATTGAACATTGGATACCCACATCTGTTGATTTTTGGGTTTTGTAATAGCAAACTATAGTTCTTAATCGCATCCGTTTATCGTTTGTACAATTAGTTTGCTTCTCCGTTTTTTCCCGGACGAAACTAGTCTCCATAAGTTGGCGATTATGATCTTTTCCGTTCCAATAACATCCATTGCCAAACCCTCTGTATGAGCTGGGCACACTTTTCGAGCAAAACCGCCACAACCTGATGTTTTATGTCTACAGATTTGCCTTTGTTATAGGATATGATAGGATATTTCTATTTCCATTTTCCAATATACACATATATTTTTTTTATTCGCAAATTTTCCGACGCTTATATATAAATGCTGTTTAAAATATAAAATCCTCGCAAAATTCCAGATCTCGGAGAGCGTTGCAGTCCTGGTAATGTTAATTGCAGTGCAGGATCCTGTTTCGAGGCTGTCTGCAGTATGCCGGATGCTCCCGTGTACGTATGTGCGTGTCAAAAAGGCTATCGAGGGGAGAACGGAGTGTGTAAGCAAGGTAAATACATCGAACAATTATACGAATATCACTTCAGGCACATCTTGAATTCAACTGTTATAGTTAAATATGACAGTCTCAAATCCTTTTTCCCTATTTGTTTTATGGAAACGTTGGGATAGCGCATCACATACAATGCACGGCCAAATTGTATACTCTTATCCATATTGTAACAAACGGCCAGTCTTAAGATACCATTTGTTCTGCAATCTTATATTTTATATGACACGAATGTAGTTTGACTGCGTTTTATTGAAGGGTATGGCTCTTCAGGCTCACACTAAATGTACTCCAACGGAAACAGCACCATACCCTCAATGAAACAAACTCAGTGATTTCTTATCTTGATATATCCATGTAATAATAACTACAAACTCAGTTTTCTGAAATCCGTCTGCAGTTTGGATATTATACAATGCGCATTGTAAGTTAGCCCATTGTTATATCTCCATGTTAATTATTGGTCGATTAGTCTATGGTTGCGTACTTAAAAACACGCCCTGTTATTCTATCTGCCGCGTTTAGTCATCTAGGTCAAAAAGATGTGACGTCGGTCGATTCGTGGTATTTATTGGGATATGAAACGCATGACACAATTGTGTAACACACATGCTATGTAAATATTTAAGGATGGCACAAATATGCCTTCTAAATGACATTAAAATGGCGACTCAATCGCTTCTGTGTACGTGTAGCAATACTTGGACCAATCGAATAGTTAAACTTAAAGGGATACTGTACTCAAATGTTGTTGTTGGTTTCTATAGTCTCTGAGTCGTCGCATAAGGTAACCAGATTTCGATGATATGAAAGTCTGTTGAGTACGAAGTAATGTTACGGATGGCAGATTAGTCGCAATGCGAAAATACAAATGGTCGTTGTCGAGTAATTTGTGTACAGTTTTCAAGCAAATGTATCAAATAAATGTTATAGTATTCGCATACTAGTCCCATATACTATTTTAAGTTATTGTATAGTCACCATCATGTGTGCCAAGCGTTGCCCAATCCACCATCCTTTAATTAATTTGATTACGTCTTGTACACGGGAATTCGTAATTTAATTTATGGCTCCAGTCATAAATTAAATTTATATCAAATTATTAACTTTGATTTTAAGATAATCTATTAACCTGGACGTTTACAGAATGCATCTTCCACTCAAATTACGTATTTTTCTATATAGTATCGATGTTAGATCATTGTTATTACCGGGAATTTATTGAAAATGGCGTACAGTACCCCTTTAAATGACTCCCGTACCATGTGCCATCATGATTAATCATTCGCACACAAAAACAAACATGCATGGTACCAAATTAGAGTGACACTGATTAGTAAAGGTACGGGCGGCGTTGGCGGTGGGTATACTGTTAAAATATTCACCTCCGTCAAAAACCGCCATAAACAGAAAGAATAGTAAAATATAGACAGACTTTGTTAATCTAATTCACAAATCGGCAATATCCAGAGGCAACAGTGTTTTCCGCTGGCCCAGAAATTTCTTTAGCCATTCTTTTAGCCAAATGCCAATTTGTTTTACCCACTTTGCATTTACTTTGGCCACTTGTTTTGGAACATATTTGTAGATACATTGAACGTACATGTACATTACATTTTATTGACAAAATAAAACAATAACAATAACAATGCAAGTAACATCCTTAAAATTAGTTTTACAGCACAAAGCGTTTGCCATTGATATTATATGAAACCAACACCAATGTACACCTATTACTAATTGCTCGAGGCACATCGGGTACCTAACATGCTTTGAAAAACTTGAATGGTGGTTTTTGAAATTCTCCATTAAAATAAAAAAATCAACACCCAATGCTTTTGTTTATGGGGAACTAGGAATATGCCCCATAACGGTGAGAATCAAATCCCGTTCCCTCTCGTATTGGGCTAAGCTTATCTGCATACCAACCAATAGCTTGCCTCTTATTTTGTATTATGCTATGTATTATTTATATTGTGATAATGTTTTTAATAATTCACTGATTATTGGTATACGGGACACCCTTAACTGCCTAGGTATGAGTAGTGTCTGGACCAACCAACACGTACCAAGCTTGAAAAGCTTCAATCGCATAACTTCCGGTAAGCTACGTGACATATACATTCAAGAATGGTGGGCAACAATATCGAAATTAAGCAAATTCGCATTTTATCGGATTATAAAGTCAAATTTTGTACGAGAGAATTACCTATCCCTTGATGACAATAGAGCAGTTCAAAACACTTTAGCTTTCCGCACTAGAAACCACAAACTCCCTATATACACGTAGAACTCGGTGCTTGGACGAATACCGATTATTCCGACAGAATCTGCACTCTATGTAATCTCGAAATCGGCAATGAATATCACATGGTACTAAAGTGTATGGAACTTAGCGAATTAAGAATAAAATATCTAAAACCCTACCGGTACTTCTATCAGAGACCAAACACTTATAAATTAGCCGCTCTATTTAACTCCCGAAATCATAAGACAGTTAAAAACTTGTCAGTATTTATTAGGAAGGTCCTTGAGATATTTAGGTCCCCCTTAGGCTTACTACCAGCAGCCTGTCGAACTTAAACAGTGTAGGTAAAGAATATCGTCCACCCCATTTCTACATGTATACCTGTAATGACCATACAGTGATTCCCAAAGTGATTGACCACCTGACCGGGGCGGGATGGTGGGTGGTTTTTCGGGGTGTGGCTTGTTGCCATTCATCGGAAAGCTATCGCCGAGAGCTTTCCGATGGATGGTGGCGGGTCGTATTTCCGACTGGGTCCTGATGGGTTGTCCATGGTTCTTCTGTAATGTCTATATTGACGATCTGAATAAACTTAATTTAATTTAATTGGTACTGTAACTTATACGAAGTGCCGACGCTTTTGTTGTACGATGTTATAGCTGCGCGTGATGAAATTAGACTGAGGACTAAGCTGGCGTGTTTATAATCGTCTCCATGTTTGGAAACAATTGGGAGGAAATAATTTAGCCATTTTTTTTCGCCATTTGGTCATTTGTTTTCGCCATTTACAATTTATTTTCTCCAATGGCTAAATGGCTACCGCCAGCGGGAACACTATTATAGTTAATATAAACTCAACCTAATAGGTGTATTCAGGATGAACCTGACCTGAATATATATGCTCAGAATTTATTTTTGGAAGTGAGTGGTATCTATTGCATTTCTTAATAACACCGGCTGTTCCAACGGTTTGTATTTATAATTCTATGGAGGGTAAAAAATGGGTCATAATCAGGCATAATTTACAAACCATGATCTAATTATATAAAATTAAGAGTACAATATCAAGACAAACACACATTAAAATATTTCGTTATATAGAAAGTAAAATGCATAAATATAAAATATTGAAATATAGATCTATGTGTGTATATAGGGTAAAGCGGGATAATATGGACACCCTAAGCGAAATTGCGCCAATCGCACATAACACTCATTTGTGAGCGGGGAATTGCATTTTTAAAATTTTGAGAACCCCACGATCATGCCATTAACGTAATTCGAGATTTAGTTTCGTGAAACAGCATCATTTTGGCACCGTGGGGTGAAATGGACATTTGTATTGTCGAATTGTTTACCAGTAGCGAAAGGGGATTGATTCCACGTCATATATACGTGAATAAAACAAAACAATATTGATTTTGGTCTTGTTTTAATATCAAAACATTCTGATGGTAAACTTTTTAGCCCACAATATCTTGATGAGCAATTAAAGACATACAATATAATATAAACATAAAAATCCCAACACCGAGACATATATATAGGCTATAGCCTTTAGCCAGTGGAAGAATGTATATATAGCACTAACTTAATAACGACGTCAGGGTCGGCACACTCAGATGGTGCTGTATTTAAAATATAAAAAATATATCCTGAAATTTATATTTCACGATTCTTTTCTGTCAGCCTCTCTCATAATTCGTAACGAAAATATGAGTCAACAGCTTTGTGAACTAATATGAGTTCCCATTTACATACGGGTGTCCATATTACCACAAGGGCACCCACATGGCCGAATGACACTCATATAATTAATATTGCCAGATTCACGTTCAAGTATGTTTATATTGCAATTGTCCATCACAATGCATGTACATTGTATAATAAAGGAACATTCTGATGATTAAAATTCGGTCTCCCGAATTAGCATATGTGAATTAAAGGCCCACTTAATTTTCGAACCCCCAGATTACTTTATAAAAAGTATATGCCACAGTATATGCCATTTGAAAGAGTAAGCTCCAAAACATTGTATTATCACCTTATCCGGTGTAATAAACTGTGGTCATGTTGTTTTTGTTGAGTTGCCAATGCGTTTTGTCATCAAGATTGAAATAAAAATCAGTATTAGTTTCAATACAGGGGGAATAACTCTATATATTAAAGATAGAGTTCTTCCCCTTTCATTGAAAAAAGTTTGAATTATGTTGCATTATGGGTGCCAGAGGGGGGAGTCTTCATCAGTTTTCTATTTCTCTGTGGTCATCTTCTGAGACACAGATGTTTCAAATAGTGATGAATTATAGTATTTTAATCATATTTTATGGCATAGATTGTTATTAAAACCGTATATCAAGTCACTATAAAAAAAATAATCGGAGACTCGAAAATTAAGTGGGCCTTTAAAGATATGGAAGGCGTTCGCGGGTGGTGAATTTGAAAAATAATACAAAGCATTTAAAACCATTATCGCAATGAAGAATGTGAAAAATAGACAGACTATGTTCTTATTTTCATTATCAACAATTCCCCATTGACGAGATAAGGCGTGTTGAAATCATTGTGTTTGCTGAAAAGTTGTATAACAGGCGTCTTTGTTGTCATTTTCAACGAATAACGATAACTCTAAACCACAAATAACGATCAAGAGAAACGGGTTACCTTGTGTCCCATATTTCTTCAGTAAAATATGTATTACCAACAATGGTTTACAGTTCAACTTGTACTCGAGTCACCTAACATTTATTTCTTGGTATCAATACACAAGCAATCATCAGTTCTAGCACTGTACACACATATTCTGGCAAATACCGTTATATGTAAAACTTGCACATAATTATGATTTTAGGTGATATATCGGTGTACGCTATTTTATAGCGCTTGTTATTTGTTAGTTCAAATGCGAATTTCCAATAATGTTCTAACCTTCCGATTTAAGATGTTTTGTGAACGTAAATGTATTTTATAACATTTTAGTAAAAATGCACCAAAAATTAAATGTGGGGGTCACATTTTTTAAATTCATTATATTGTCCGATTTTTTAGTGGGAATAGCAATGTCTACATTAAAATTTAATGGCAAAGTGCACAACGAAAACAAATCATGCCGAATCATGGGATATCCAGTCCATATTACTCCACTTTATGCTAATTGTTACTGTATAAGAATAACATTGAAAACAAAATTAAAATATTGAATTGAATTAAAAGATTAAGAATTGGAATATTAAGTTATAATTATGACCCTAGTTACCCTCCAATTCAGGAGTCAGTTGGGTAGATTTGCACCACCCCGTCAATCTCAGTTTTACAAATGATATACCTCAAAATTTCCAGCTGCCAGAAAATTCTAATGTAATACTCTACAAATCTCTCATTTCCACTCATTTCTTCACAGTTGTCAATGCCGATGAGAACTGCCATAACGACACCGTTTGCATGTCGATCAAAACAGTGTGTTCACAAGTGGGAACTTCAATGAGATGTACGTGCGATAGGTCATACGACAGAACACATCATTTGTTATATTGCCACTACGAATATAGTCCGTTCTTTAAGACCAAAGGGATTGGCGAGTCATGCAATGCTACGGAACGATGCGCAGGGGAAAGAGTGAAATGCGTATCGGGCACGTGCCAATGCCAAGTGGGATACAATATTACGACGGATAAGCAACGGAAGGATGAACCGACTGGAAAGCATGTCTACTGCATCCATCCAAACGGCAAGTATTTCCAATCACGCAATGTGCACGCACAGGAGAATGAACACACTGCGCATCGGTATATGTATAGTTGAATTTGACTACAAAGAAACTGATTGTAGGATGACGCGAAGCGGCGAGTCCGACAATTTGTTTCTGTGGTCAAATTCTATACACGCCGATGCTCAGTGTATTTATTTCTTTTGTAATTCGACTGTATGTTTTGGTCGAAACTGTAGTGACCTACGTGAAACCTGCTATATAATAGCACAGTTTTAGCTCCGCGTGGTATGATTTTCCACCAAACAGTTCTTCTCTTCGAACTGTAATATCAAACAGGACGTCACTATTCTATTCTATAATACTTATTTTTGTTCTATCTTAAATAAAATTAAGTATAGTACAGTAGGTATACAACCATTATATATATATATATACTAGCCGATGATCCCGACGTTGTCCGGGCTATTAAAAAACCAAATTTCAAGTCGATAGCTCCACCCGTTTCCGAGATTTCGTCTGCGCATGTGCGAAGCTGGCGTCGCACGGGCTCGGCGACCCGATAAAATTCGTATCCGGGGCAAGATACATTCAAATACCAATATTTCAAGTCGATAGCTCCACCCGTTTCCGAGATCTGGTCTGCGCATGCGCGAAGCTGGCGTCGCACGGGCTCGGCGACCCGATAAAATTCGTATCCGGGGCAAGATACATTCACATACCAAATTTCAAGTCGATAGCTCCACCCGTTTCCGAGATCTCGTCTGTGCATGCGCGAAGCGGGCGCCACACGGGCTCGCCAATACAACAACGTCCACCGCCTGGTCAAACTACACACACGTACCAAGTTTCGTCCCGATCGGAGGAGAATCGTAGAATTGTATAAATGACAGACAAACATACAGACAAACAGACAAACAGAGGTCTTGAAAATATATATGAGACTAGCCGATGAGCCCGACGTTGTCCGGGCTATTCAAAAAACAAATTTCAAGTCGATAGCTCTACCCAGCCCGAAATTTCAAGTCGATAGCTCTACCCGTTTCCGAGATCTGGTCTGCGCATGCGCGAAGCTGGCGTCGCACGGGCTCGGCGACCCGATAAAATTCGTATCCGGGGCAAGATACATTCACATAGCAAATTTCAAGTCGATAGCTCCACCCGTTTCCGAGATCTCGTCTGCGCATGCGCGAAGCTGGTGTCGCACGGGCTCGGCGATCCGATAAAATTCGTATCCGAGGCAAGATACATTCACATAGCAAATTTCAAGTCGATAGCTCCACCCGTTTCCGAGATCTCGTCTGCGCATGCGCAAAGCGGGCGCCGCACGGGCTCGCCAATACGACAACGTTCACCGACGTTGTCCGGGCTATTCAAAAACCAAATTTCAAGTCGATAGCTCTACCCAGCCCGAAATTTCAAGTCGATAGCTCTACCCGTTTCCGAGATCTGGTCTGCGCATGCGCGAAGCTGGTGTCGCACGGGCTCGGCGACCCGATAAAATTCGCATCCGGGGCAAGATACATTCACATACCAAATTTCAAGTCGATAGCTCCACCCGTTTCCGAGATCTCGTCTGCGCATGCGCGAAGTTGGTGTCGCACGGGCTCGGCGACCCGATAAAATTCGCATCCGGGGCAAGATACATTCACATAGCAAATTTGAAGTCGATAGCTCCACCCGTTTCCGAGATCTCGTCTGCGCATGCGCTGCACGGGCGCCGCACGGGCTCGCCAATACGACAACGTTCACCGCCCGGTCAAACTACACACACGTACCAAGTTTCGTCCCGATCGGTCGAGAATCGTAGATTTGTATCAATGACAGACAGACAGACAAACAAACAAACAAACAAACAAACAGAGGTCTTCAAAATATATATGAGACTAGCCGATGAGCCCGACGTTGTCCGGGCTATTCAAAAACCAAATTTCAAGTCGATCTGGTCTGCGCATGCGCGAAGCTGGCGTCGCACGGGCTCGGCGACCCGATAAAATTCGTATCCGGGGCAAGATACATTCACATACCAAATTTCAAGTCGATAGCTCCACCCGTTTCCGAGATCTCGTCTGCGCATGCGCGAAGCTGGCGTCGCACGGGCTCGGCGACCCGATAAAATTCGCATCCGGGGCAAGATACATTCACATACCAAATTTCAAGTCGATAGCTCCACCCGTTTCCGAGATCTCGTCTGCGCATGCGCGAAGCGGGCGCCGCACGGGCTCGCCAATACGACAACGTTTACCGCCTGCGCATGTGCGAAGCTGGCGTCGCACGGGCTCGGCGACCCAATAAAATTTGCATCCGAGGCAAGTTACATTCACATACCAAATTTCAAGTCGATAGCTCCACCCGTTTCCGAGATCTCGTCTGCGCATGCGCGAAGCTGGTGTCGCACGGGCTCGGCGACCCGATAAAATTCGTATCCGGGGCAAGATACATTCACATTAGCAAATTTCAAGTCGATAGCTCTACCCGTTTCCGAGATCTCGTCTGCGCATGCGCGAAGCGGGCGCCGCACGGGCTCGCCAATACGACAACGTCCACCGCCTGGTCAAACTACAGACACGTACCAAGTTTCGTCCCGATCGGTCGAGAATCGTAGATTTGTATAAATGACAGACAGACAGACAAACAAACAAACAAACAGAGGTCTTCAAATATATATATGAGATATGCTCAATCTATATCAGACATTGAACAATGTAGTTTGACGTTCTGAAAGTTTGAGGCGTTTAGTCCAGGAGATATTGGTCGACCTCTGCACCCCCAGGACTTAACTTCACCCCAATATTTGTCTTTCTTAAAGGTACTCAAATCCTATCAGAGGGTCCTATATTACTATTTCTTTGGCTTCGGTGGTAACAAATATTTGATTCGAGTCGAGGAACCCACACATCAAAGCTCAGAGTGATTAGATATCGATTTTTGAAATTCGTTAATTTCTCGAGATCTTGGACACTAATTTAGTCTGCCTCGTGGTCAAACGGACAAATTGCGGGTGTAAGATGGATTGTTAATAACTAACCACTTGATTTTAGAGTTATCCATCTTACACCCGCAAATTGTCTGTTTGACCACGAGGCTGACTAAATTAGTGTCCCAGATCTCGACAAATTAACGAATTTCAAAAATCGATATCTGATCACTCTGAGCTTTGATGTGTGGGTTCCTCGACTCGAATCAAATAGTTTTTACCCCCGAAGCCAAAGAAATTGTAATATACTAAATATAGGACCCTCAGTTCGGACTGAGTACCTTTAATGTCTCCTCTTATTTTGTTCGGTTGTCAACAAGAAAATAAAGTGGCCGCAGAGACTCCAGACAAGATGGCGTTCTCGTGGCGGCCATTTCTTGTATATGATGTGTTGACATCTTGGCGTGATGATATTGATTTATCGTATAGAAGAGTCATCTGTGAATACAATGGGAATATAATATACATTCCAGGATATTTTTGTCCGATATCACGTTTCCCCAAATGCCGGTATAATCCGGTCAAAGCCGAAACGATTATAATAACGCAATGTTTTTTTTCTAACCAATGAGTGTTATTGCTATTATAACTCCACCCATGAACATATATGTGCAGGAGATACCAGTGCTAGGAATCTTCTTTTACCTGAGTTGGGGAATATTCATCCAAATCCAAGATAGCGGCCAAAATGGCCATCAGAAATTGAAAAATCGCTAATTTTAACATCAGTGAGCGTTATTGTCACGACAACTCCACACCTGCTTACTATTGTGAGTTGGGAACACTGAGTCGAAGAACTGTCCTTATACCACATCCAAATAAAACTCCACAAAATTCAAAATGGCGCCCACAATGGCGGACAGATTTAGAAAAATCACCGAAAATTCCTCACATTTACATCATTCGGAATTGTTGTCGAGACAACTCCACCATGCTTACAGTTCAATCGGAAATACTGAGGTGAAGTAATTACCTTACATCTCTGATATCATCGGTAATTTTGCCCTTACATTTCGGCATTTGTATTCAATTATTTATGCAGCATATTTCAAATTTTGGGGAGAATTATACATTGAATGGCAGCTTTGGTGATCTTGTAGTTTGAGATCGCGGGTAATACTGAAGATCGAAGGACTACATAAAAATTACTATATTAGTTTTTGTTTGATCGTGACGGGTGCTACAACATGCCACCGGGAACGTAATTAGTTTCGAGAAATGTTAACCGTTGAAAATTCAATGCCTATTCGTGAAACGACATGTCTTGAATTTGAATTTATACCCCACCCACACCCCAGCTCACCTCAACCCGAGTGACGAGGCCCTATATATATGTCTATCCCTGTATGTCATGTTCTAGCAATCAATAAGAGCGATATTATATTTGAAAATCGTTGTCCGTAGATAGCCCCGTGCATACATTCTGGTATCATACACGCATGGAAGTCATATACAATGAAATCGCACACAGTAAAATAACCGTTCATTAAATTAGATACTGAGCATCCGTTATTAAAATAATGGATCTTTGTTTGTAAAATAATGTACGATCTCGACAATAACCATCCATCATCCCATAAACTGGACTCGATGAACAAAGGAGTGACGTCATAGCCATGTTTTAATATTAGACACTGCTGCAGCGAGAAAGAAACTAATATACTGGACTTGGTCCCGCTAATTTGCTATGATGCTGGCTGGTCCTGTTGAATTATTATGATGCTGTGTGGTAGGGCAAATTGATACTGTTAAGATTATACCGTTATATTTTATAATAGTAACACGGCAAAATGACAACTTAAGAACAAAATAACTGGTATGTTTTCATCAGTTTGGATCATAGAAATTGAGCAGGAGCCAACCGTACCATGTAGCAAATTAGTATAGGACCACTTATATAACAGTGGCGGTATAACACAAAGTGGAGTCATGTACGATCAATGTTTGTGGTCAGCAAACCTGAGTTATCGCGGTGCTGTAGATACAACAAGCCAAATTGTCACGTACGTCTTCCTGCGGTTACTTATACTTTAAACATATTTTATTTGTAATAATACAAAGTGGATTGGGGCACAAGTTACATAACTTAATGAGCCCCTTTCCGGTATACATTGTTACAAAATTACATAATTTACAAAGTGGCACAATAAGTAACTTATTTACAGCTGTGTGGAATGTGAGAGGATGGTGACTGGTGAAGGATGATCTTAGCGGATCGTTAGGAAAGGATTATGTAAAGTGGTGGGGGTGCCAACGACGAATAAACAACAATAAACATATTTATGTCCTACTTATTAATTAAGTTAATATAATTTGTCAAAACGTTTAGTTTCCGTAATAAAATGTTGTACTATTTTGAACAATTTCACATTTTGTTTTATATCTATGTTATGGACGCCAGAAAGTTGTTGAATTTCCCTCTTCTATGATAGCTAACAAATAAAGATATATGGTCTTTAATGTTGTCTTTAATGATAGTATGTCTATTGTCACATAACACATGGGTACATATAACAAATATATAGTACATTATATAAACATAATATGTCAATTAAACATAGAAACAGGAATTACATATATATAAATGTAGTGTGTATAACACATACAAAGATGAACCTAGGAATCGGCAGTATATAGGAGAAAATATTTTGACCCTCGCTGCACTATGGGGCCAATAAAGATAGATGGTCTAGATCTTCCTAAAAATACGTTTTGTATATAGTTTCCGGGGTATGGGATAATAACAAATAGTCGAAGATACCTGTCCGGAAATTATTCTATAAATTAATATTGATTTTTATATCGCTGTTTTCTTATATAATGTGATGATCAATTGGGACATTTTTTCGTTACTATTTTTAGAAGAGACTGTCGTGAATCTTCATGCGATCTGAGATAGAGATAGAGTTATCCGATTTCTACGATACCGACGTTTCTGCGAGCCATACTATGTCTCAGATGGATTATATGTATTATGCCAGAAAATTCGAAATTATTTCAATATTAATGTATAGAAGCGTTTCCGGACATGCGTCTTCGATTCATATTTATTATTTTATAGTCAGGAAACTATATATAACTTATAGAAAGACTATATAGGAACATGAAAGTCGAAAATTGCCTTAATTTGTTTTACTACCATGCCCCTAATATATACACTTCCGTAAAATCTTCTTATATAGGAAGAGATATATCATCTATTCCAATAAAACTCAATTGTTTTGTTTCTTTGTTTGTTTATCTGTCGGCCTATGGGCGACCAAACTTCTAGACACTCCGAGCTGAACAGTTGTACATGGGCCAATTGACCCGGGGCTTGTCACGTGACAGGTGCCGTTGACACCACTCGACTGATAGGGGCACTAATAAACCAGGGTAATATCATGCGATATGCGCATTTTTGATTATCAGATGAATTAAACGGGAACGAATTATCATATATGAGCAATACAGAGCGTTCCATGTCAGCCCAGACGATATGTAGGGTAATTGGTACAATTGGATCACATAACCAGGGAATATCGTGGTGTAGGCGCCTTTGAGCTCAGATGAATTAAAAGGGGACTAATATATTATATTAACATCGTTTATTAACAAATTAAAAGATAGAGGTAACTTTATCCTGAGAGTGTCATGCAATATGTGATGTTTACCTGATGCACTAATAATTTACTCATGCTTTAATAACTAAAAAATGCAAACTTGTCGATAATTGGGTCACATATTCCACATACGATTTTCCATGTGAAATCGGAGGATTCATTGCGTTTTCCAAACCTTACATGGAACAAGTACGTTAATAAATAAAGGTACATGCATGGAATCTCCAATTTCAATTGACACATTATATGCGTTGGCAATATTATGTCAATAAACACATACACCCATAAAACATTAGAGTGAATCATATAACGGATCATATGTCAGTGTTATGAATATACGGAACTTGGGACATTTATTTCCTGGATCTTCGTTCTGGGTTTTTTTCGACATATATACGATATTTACGTATACTAGTTCCGCAAATTATCACTCATTATAGTTGTTCCCTAAATGTTAACACGTGACTTGGCCACGTAGTTTGATTACGTCATGAGGCTTCGCATAATTGTTGCGAGTGGATAAATTAGTAGTCATTTTTCTTCAATTCACGTTTCGTGAATGTACCCACATGCAGGTATGGTACTGAAATAAATTATCTGTTGTACATAATTGCGGGAACTATTAATTCCGTTGTCCGTATTGTGTGGAGCTATTATCAGCAAAATTTCTTCTGTAATGTGATGTTTTCTATTATGAATTTTAAACAGTCACACAGACTGGCACTCTACTGTATTTTGTACTTCAAAGTTTCAAAATCAATTCAGTGGCAGAATTGTGCTGAACAAATACCCCATGTAAACTAGACAACGGGACCGCTAACACTATGTCTATAGTCTATCTCCAACAGCATATAATTTAATTACCATACTTACATTAATGCCCTAAATAATAGACTCCTTAACCACAGTAAAATTATGGGTAACTTTTCAGGATTTAGTCGGAAATATGGCTTGTTGCCATTTATCGGAAAGCTCTGTGATTCCCGGAAATTACTACCGTCGTATATATATATATATGGACAGTTGTCCTTTCACAAATCATTATTCCGTAAAATCAGGAACTAAAGTCCTGTAAAATTACCATCATATATATAAACATTAGTCCTTTCACAGTTGCTCTGCACAATGACGAACCTGTCAAGCAGACGTCTTGGAAAGTGTTTCTCGACTTTTATTTACATGTGCATGCATGCACGTATCGAGCCGCTGCATTTTGTGTTAAAACGTTAGTGTAATTGACGTTTTACAGCGTTGTGAAAACACGAGAATCACTCACGGATATATACTATTTGAATACATCGTTCGAACACACCAATTTAACTTAAATATCAATTAATTTAACCATTTCATA
Organism: Siphonodentalium dalli; assembly: GCA_032622095.1. Classification (NCBI taxonomy): domain Eukaryota; kingdom Metazoa; phylum Mollusca; class Scaphopoda; order Gadilida; family Siphonodentaliidae; genus Siphonodentalium; species Siphonodentalium dalli. The sequence continues at coordinate 108,563,742 of CP136065.1, read as the reverse complement.
TTTTAGACACTCTGGATGTAGTGCCAACTTGTGCACTTCCACAGGTGCATGAAGTCGACGACGCGGAGAGGTGGGCCCCTGTCATTGAGCAAATAAAGAAAGGTATGTTTATGTTCTAACTCGCCTGAAGCTAGACTGAACATAACTTATTTATGGAACAACTACATCTAGAGAATGCACGATGTTCTATTCGTATATACACTTTAAAGGTACTCAATCCGATCAGACGCTCCTAAATTACTATTTCTTTGGCTAGCTTCGGGGGTAAAAAATATTTGATTCGAGTCGAGGAACCCACCCGTCAAAGCTCAGAGTGATCATATATCGATTTTTGAAGTTTGTTATTTCTATTATTTGTAGGCCAGAAGCACGTGATCAAACGGACGCGGATGCGGATGGAGGTTGATAACTCTAAAATCAAGTGGTTATTTTACTACTTGATATCAGAGTTATCCATCTTTATCCGCATCTCCGTCCGTTTGACCACGTGCTTCTGGCCCACAGACAATAGAAATAACAAACTTCGAAAATCGATATCTGATCACTCTGAGGTTTGATGGGTGGGTTCCTCGACTCGAATCAAATATTTGCTACCCCCGCGATGCCAAAGAAATAGTAATTTAGGAGCGTCTGATCAGATTGAGTACCTTTAATGGACAAACTCCAAGTTTAGGTATATTATATCAAATCAGAAGACATTATTAACTGGCGGATTCAAGCCATATTACACACATACCTGCACCATAAAGCAAAGTAGGAAAGTACCGTGCCGAACTTAGTTTAATGGGTTGGGTCATCAGGCATAGTGTCATTAACAAGAACAATGAGGACTTTGATTAATCTGTACATGTTCATATATATATATATAGGTACATCGAATGTTTTACATTATTTGTTATCGTCAACTATTAATAATGTATGTACTGTGAAGAAGATGGGTCGTGATAAGCATTATTCTTATTGCCAATGCTAACATGTATAACCATAACACACTCACCTACATATGCTGTGTTTAAGATAACTTAATATGATAAGCATTATGTTTGCTGACAAATACTAATATGTACATGCATAACCATAACTCACTCACCCCAATGTACTGAGTATGATATGGCTTAATATGATAAGCTTTATGCTTACTGCCAAATGTTAATATGTACATGTATAACCATAACTCACTCACCTCCATATAATGTATATGAGATGGTTTAATATGATAAGCATCATGCTCACTGCCAAACCTTAACACGTATAACCATAACTCACTAATCTCCATATACTGTGTATGAAGCTTATGTTTATGGCCGAATGCTAATTAGTATAAAAATAACCCTCTCATCGCATATACTGTGTATCAGATGGTTTAATATAAGCACTATACTGCCAAATGCTAACATGAATAACCATACTCACTCACCTCCATATACTGTGTATGGGGTGGCTTAATATGATAAGCATTATGCTTACTGCCAAAAGCTAATTAGTATAACAATAATTCACTCACATCGATATACTGTGTATGAGGCGGCTTAATGTTATAAGCATTATGTTTACTGCCAAACGGTAACATGTATAACCGTAACACACTTACCTAGATTATACTGTGTATGAGATGGCTTAATGTGTTAAGCATTATACTTTCTGCCAAATGCTAACATGTATACCTACAACTCACTCATCTCCACATGCTGTATATGCGATGGCTTAATATGTTAAGCATTATGAATACTGCCAAATTCTAACATGTATAACCATAACGCACTCACCTCTGTATACTGTGTATGAGATGGCTTAATATGATAAGTATCATGCTTACTGCCAAATGCTAACATGTATGTCCACTACTCACTCACTTCGTATATTGTGTATGAGACGGCTTATGATAATAATTATGTTTACTGTCAAATGTTAATTAGTATAACCATAACTCACCCACCTCCATATACTGTGTATGAGACGGCTTACTGTGATGAACATTATGCTTACTACCAAATCTTAACATGTATAACCATAACTCACTCACCTCGATATAATGTGTATGATGTGGCTTAATGTGATAAGCATTACGATTACTACCATGCAAATCCTAACACGTATAACCATATCTAACCACTACCATATACTGAGCATGAAATGGCTTAACATGATAAACATCATGTTTATTGCCAAATCTTAACATGTATGACCATAACTCACTCACCTCCATATACTGTGTATGAGTAGGCTTAATATAATAGGCATTATGTTACTTCCAAATGCTAACAAGTATAACCATAACTCACTCACCTCCATATAATGTGTATTAGACAACTTATGATAAGCATTATGCTTCCTGCCAAATGCTAACAATAATAATCATAACTTACTCACCTCCATGTACTGTGTATGAGATGGCTTAATATGGCAAGCATTATACTTACTACCAAATGACAACATGTATAACCATAACTCACTCACCTCCATATACTGTGTATTAGATGGATTATGGTAAGCATTATGCTTACTGTCAAATGCTAATTAGTATAACCATAACTCACTCATCTCCATATACTGTGGATGGCTTACTATGATAAGCATTATACTTACTACCAAATGACAACATGTATAACCATAACTCACTCACCTCCATATACTGTTATGAGGTGGCTTAATATGGTAAGCATTATGTTTACTGCCAAATGCTAATTAGTATAACCATAACTCACTCACCCCATATACTGTGTATTATATGGCTTATGGTAGGCAATATGCTTACTGCCAAATGCTAATTCGTATAACCATAACTCACTCATCTCCATATACTGTGTATGAGATGGCTTAATATGATAAGCATTATGCTTACTGCCAAATTCTAGCATGTACATGTATAACAATAACTCATGTGCACTCACCTCCATATAATGTGTATGTGATGGCTTAATATGATAAGCATTATGCTTACTGCCAAATGATAATAAGTATAACCGTACAGCATTCACCTTCGTCTATGTATGAGATGTTTTATGATATGCTTTATGCTTACTCCGAAATGCTAACGAGTATAACCATAACAATATAGAAAGGGTTAAACCAAACAAGATGTCCCATTTGGACTACATTACACGCGCTGTGCAATTAGCCTACATTAAGGGTAGCCATATCACGATATTATTTTTTTCGGAAACAAAAACGTAAAGAATATAACCTGGGATAAATTATGCATGTTACGAACAATTTCTAAGTGGAAAGGGGGGATATATCCACTATATATACTAAGGCACAGGTGCACCTGTTCACATGGTACTAAATAGCTGTGCCAAGTTTTAAAGATTATGTGTGAATGAAAGCTCCGACAAAGTTGCGTCCACGAGCTGTCATACGTCTCGACGGACCGATGGACGGACTATCTGATTCATGTATATAAGGATTAACTGTCATGTGGACTGTTTTTATGGAGATGTAACGGTGAGGTAAGTGGACATAACTTGTGTAAAACCCGAAGGGTTTTACATACAAGTTATGTCCACTTACCTCACCGTTACATCTCCATAAAAATAGTCCACATAACAGTTAATCCTTATATTTATATACATTTAGCGGAAAAGCCGCTTTTGTAAATATATTTAAATCGAAAAGTGTATCGTGACAAGATCAGCCCAAAATACACAATAGCACCCTTGGCAAAAGTTAATAGGAACAATTTCTCTTCATGTTGAAACCCGATGATGTATTAAGTCAATCCTGCGCGAGTCAAAATGCGCCCAAAGCATTACGCGTTCGTCTTTCCAACCCTAATGACGTATCGATGGTGTTATTAGCTTGGAGTTATGAGGCGTTACGCATTCACCGAGAAATAACTGCAACTAGCCACGTGGGCGCCGACCAATCAGAATGCTGGATTTAGTGATGACAACACTTAGTGTGTAAATATACCATCATAACATCGTTAGGGGGGTATAATTACTAGCTTTATTCGTAAGAGTTATACCCGTAGCGTTAATTCAATTGCAAAAAACATTTCAGAAATGGAAGAAGAACGAAAAGCCGAATTTACCAAACTGGTCATTGGTGGAAGCATAGCTGCTATATGTATGTTCGTACTGATTTCTGTGGTGGTGTTCATAGCTCGCAGAACAATCAGGTGGGTTAACCCTTTATTTACCAAATGGCTTTGCTTTACTTGTTCCATTCAGTTATATAAACAGGCATGGCTCGATCGTTCGAATCCCAAACTGATGTAGACATAACTTGGTAAGTGGTATCTGGAAACATACCAGCAAACTCGTCGATATAACTGATGAACGTAAATTTGAGATAGTTTCGTTTGTGTGGTTAAAACTTATTTTAATCAGCGGTTTCGTAAAAATTGGGAAGAACATATAGAGCTGTCGTCGCTACGCAACTGGTATGGTATGGTTATCATTAAAATTAAGAGAAAGCAGTGCATGAAGTTGAAATAGTATGCAGTTATATGATTGCGCAACATCAGTCTTCCAGACAGTCGTGCGTTATTCTGTTTCCGATGCTGGAGCTTCAATGGATACAAAAGGTCCGAACATTGTGTTTGAAACAGTATTTGTGTATGATTTCAATGTGTCTTTCTGAAACATGTGTTCGTAGAAAGGTATTTCAGCTATATTATATATATATACCTATATTTCGATGCCGGGAAAAATTCAAAAGCTAATATATTAGGTGTATTTTGTAGCGCAAATCGCCATGTGACTTTCAGAAATAATTCATGTTTCGATTAAGGTTGTATGGTTATAAGTGAAAAGTTTGAAGACAAATTTTGTAACGCAAATTACAAACCATTAATGAACTACACTTCGCTGTTTTCAGAAAGAGAAAACAGAAGGAACGTCGACTACAAGATGATGATTACTCCTCAACAACCAGCTCCAATATGACATTGTTCAATGGACACAGATCGTGGACAAGACGACAGCATCCGCTCCATTACTGACGACCTTCGATCATGCTTGCTATAGATTATCTATACCGCAGCCATTGCCAGCTCGCTGACGGGGACGATGGTGTCTCGAATATGGCGTATAGGGCTCCAAATTTGATGTGTTACGCCTTTGAGATTGAACGTTTAAAAGGAGACTCCAAGTTGTCTAACGTTTACACTCTAAGAAAATAGTTCCAAATTTGTTTCTCCGGAGAGAAATACCAACATAAAAACAAGCAGCTTTGTTCCATTCTTCTTTGGTTCCATCTCCATAGAACCAAACTGAGCCGAAAGTTTGTGTGGGAACATTCCTTTGAAATACCAATGCACACATGCCTTTTAGCTGCATTCCATTCATATTTGGACTCAAGTCATTGGCCTGCCGGTGGGTGTAACTCTATTACTCATATCACAAATAGGAGAAGCAAAGTATGGAACAATAACTTTATAAATATAATTCGACATTTCCTGCAGACAACATGCATAACGTCTTCGTGGTCTATTCGGTGAACAAATATCGTGTGATATCGATTTTAAAGGTAATCAATCCGATCAGACGGTCCCCATACCATCAAGATACAACAACAACATCATTTCTTCAAAGTACGCTTTAGTTATCGGAATCGATTTATTGCAACAAAATAATGCTAACCACTGTCAACTATGGTATTAAATTTTCCAAAACTTGTTATTTATCAACATTTTGTTCAATAAAATATGGCCGTATTATGACTGAAGTATCACGAAATTTGACTGTATTACCACTTGATTTTTGAGTTGTCCATCTTCATCCGCAATTTTGTCCGCGACCATCCGTTTGACCACGTTTTTCTGGGCCACATATTATTACACATCTCGAGAAATAACAAACTTCAAAAATCGATATCTGATCACTCTGAGCTTTGATAGGTGGGTTCCTCGACTCGAATCAAATATTTTTTACCCCCGAAGCCAAAGAAATAGTAATTTAGGAGCGTCTGATCGGATTGAGTACCTTTAAACAATATAACGTATTTACCAACTATTAGAACATTCCGAAACCACGACACCACAAACGTGCCTATAACTATAGCATAGTATAACGATGTTTCCGCAAGCACTCATAAGTGTTTCCTAGAAGGCATTTAGTGAACTAAATGGGGAACTGTTTGGAACAAATTTTTTCTATGTATATAAATAGCCAGGTTCAGCCACACGTAAATGTTACTTGTAACGCGTGTTACTTTGGTAGTGTTATGAATATGCACACGATGGGAACAGTCAGGTGATTTTACGGCGCCAAGTCTACACATATATGGATATTGGTCAATGTCTGGCGAAACTTGTATAAATAATAGTCGGGTGGCGTGAACAAGCAGCCATAATGCGACCAGCGATTGACACTGTATCTGGAAATATATAGCAATTTTATTGGATTCAATAACAAAAAGAGCTGATCACAGCGTTGATCGCTCATTCGGTTATCAGCTTATTGGATTATTTTCTCTTTGCTACAAGTTTCGTATGCTACATACTGGACACAAACTTCCAAATGGTTTGATCACGTACGTGTAAGCAAAATGATCACCTGAGTCAGGTTGACAACGACAACAGCCGCTACAATGTATTCGCACGAATGGCTAAACCTGGCTAATATCCATCAAAACCGTTCAGTTTTAAATGAAATTTATTATCTTTGGCACGACTACCATGGATTTGAAACTTAATATGGGCTATTTTTAGAATAGAAAACTCGCATACACACCAAGAGAAAGAACTCTACATGTATCTTGTTAACCCCCTCAATCAAGGAAAATAATGGATTTTACGGCAAACTACGATCGGCTGCATCAGGAATAAACCACTTATTATGATTTTGTAGACAAATATACCATACCCAATTTTCTGTTTCATCTGGGTTTTATTCAATCAAAAACTGTTTTGGTCTTGAAATCGGATTTTAGAAAAATAGTGTTGTTGTAATTGTGACCAGAAGAGAATGTCTGTCTGTCTGTTTGGATTTTTATCCCAGACCCCTGGGCCGACTGCAACCAAATGTGGTGTGGTGACTCGGGGTACACTGGCGGAGATGATAACGGCGTTAGTTTGTAAAAAAAAATATTTAAAAATATATAATTTAAATTAAAAAAAGAGAAAACATTGTTGGAAAATTGAGCAAGAAGTTCATCTAAAAAACATAATTGAAAACAATATATATGTAATTTTTAAATTATATATATTTTATTTATTTTTTTAATAAAATTGTTTAAACCGATCAAAATCGCACATTTGGACCGTCGCTGAATAAAGAAATAAATAAAAAGGCTCTGGTGAAGATCAAAATGTGCCGAAGGCCACACAGGGGCCGCAGGCTCCTTAATGCTCTGGCCGAATGTCTCTCCGACGCTGAATACAGGCTCCCAAATGGAGCCTGTTTCAGCTAGTTCAATATAAATTACTAATCAGCAAGAAACAAATCCAACATATGTGCCTAATGTGATGAATGTTAATGTATATATCAATTATATGGATAATAAATACTGAATTAATAAATCATTAATTTGTTCACTCGTGTTTTTCTTATAATAATTATACCCCAACTTTTCGAGATTTTCCATCATAACTGCTTTCAGAGAGGGGCAGATGACATTGTTCGCTTTTTCCATTCTATAGTTATTCTTCTGTATTTATCTAAAAAATCTTGGTATATTGTCCGTCCTTGCATAAATCTCAGCCATGGGTTGTCGGTTCTGAATGAAAAGAATGACTGAATTTGCTTTTCCATTCAAAATTTATTCTACTTTGTTTGTTTGGAAATCTTAATTGTCCATCCGCGTAGATATCTCATGGGTATCTGCTATTGGGATTCGCCACCATGACTGAAATTAAAAACGACGTTTGTGAATTTTCCGTTCTAGAGTTATTCTTCCTCGTTACTTTTAGTCCGGCTTGCTCACGTTTCAATATGGCAACTTGGAGTATGCCAGCACCCGAGGTGCAGCTTCATATTTTTTTTCTTCGGAAAATGCACAGACGTTGTGATCTAGCTCCCCCAGATGAATTATAGCCGCCAATTCTACGATCAACATAATATATGCACTGTACAATACTTACATATCCGACTCCTGTGTACACCGTTCACAAAATCTAAGCAGGATTTATCTCCACTGATGACTGAATAACACCTCTACTGCTATCGGTGACATTTTAGCCACATTGTGTGGACTTCCGCGCTATGCATATATATGTATACTAAGCGAAATGAGCCACGCGTTGCCGTGATCATTCACACAAAATATCTACAAAGTTTGCGCATGCTTGTGTAATTTCATTCATTAAGTTTGAAAAGTCCCACTAGAACTAAATAACTATTTCGCGCAATGCAGTGCTTTGGGTCTTCTGTTATTTTATTAACGCAAAAGTATAAACGCACATGGACCAAAACACGCATGGCAACAAGAGTAAGCACAAACGTTCTAATTGGCTCAGTGATTGGCAGCCATTTTGCTGAGTAACATACAAATATCGTCAAAAAGGCACACCGTGCTAAATATCCGTTCTGTCAATAAGATTTCAGTGAGAAAATTCTTCTCAAACTCAAAGCACATCGGACATTTGAATTGTGGGCGATCGAGTTCGGCATTATTTCTGGGGAAAAAAGAAATGGCATGCATGTGCTAATAAGTTTTAAAGGGATCCAAAGCACTCGCAGTGGCTAATATAAAAGTCTGTAAAACCAACACTAAGAAGAACATTGATAAATAGATCAACTTTGTCTGTTTGTTGTTATATTAATTTTTGATAATTCTCCAATAACGAACTTTAGATTGTTGAAACATTTGTTATGTATACAAAACTGTGACAGTGAGTTGTCAACCAAACAGAATTGCTAATAGTGTAGTCAGTTCAAATATATTTGTCTGCATATGATTTTCAGAATATTTTGTTTTTAGCTTTTCCAAAGTTTACCGTCCAGTTTTGATTAAACCGTATCTTATCTGACTAATTGGACTTTTATAGGTAATTTCACGGTTTACATGACAATGGTTTTGACATGCGAAATCTCATTATCGGAGAGTTATTAAAGACATGTTATGTACTTGTTGCGTAAAACTGATAAGTTAGTATTCAGGCACTATGCCAACTGGAGGAATGTAACATTCTACTAACATCGCCGAAAATCTGAAGCAAAACGACCATACCACTCCATAGAAAACATTGTCTGAACTACACTCAATTGTAAATATTTACTAATCGATTCGGGACGCATCTATCTGCGATAAACTGACGAAAACGATTTCGTCATTGAGAGTCACTGCATTAAATTGATATATAAGAATGGCTGTGTGTGTTGCTAATTTTGATATAAATTTGTAAAAATTACTACTTTGAACAAGATTATTCTCTATTTCTATTCGATCACCCTCCTGGAGTGTTTCAAATCACTTTAATAATGAAATTAGTCCATCTACTTTTGCATGTACTTGCTGATGATATTTGTTTTACATACTTTTATGTTCTTTTCGCATGAACTCCCTTAGTTCGTACACTCGCAAGTTTTAACGGTATGTTTTGCAAGCATTCGCCATAGAAAAAAAATATAGTGCCAGAATATGAATGGAACATGCATACAGAATGCATCTGTAACACAGATAACTATATACTGTGAAGTAAATTCTCTGTAGTTCAACCTGTAGCGATGTTACCGAAATTTGACTGTAAATACCATGCAATTATCTCGCAAGAATCAATCATACAGGCATTTGAAAACAAATTAACCAAAGCTACTTTACTTTTCATGTCGTTATCTTTGGTAAAGATGCATTTTATATACATGGTTCCGTTCTTATTTTGGCATCATATCGGTTTCTATGACAAAATGCCTGCAAAACACACTGTGGAAACTCGTGTGTGTGAACGTACCATTAGAATGCCTTGAAGAAGGTGTATCTCTTTTTGTGTTTCTTTCTTTTTTTATTGAATAACAAAACATACACGGAATATCACACACATATATTATAGCATAAGATATCTTAAGGGTGAACTATCTCACAGTCGCAAGCACACAGTCTCACACTCTTCATTCGCACCCGGTGTCACCATATAAGGTATCGTGGGCACAACCATTGCGAACAGTCAGGATATGTCAAACAGTTATAGATGCTGGCTGCTGGATATGTATTGTCCCACATGGTGGGATGACACAGCCTTGATGCCAGGGGACCTAATGTTAATAGAGTTGTTACCATTCGTTCTAATGTGAAAATGATTCATTGTCAACAAAATATTTCAATTTTTATAAAGTCGAATTCGAATTTATAAAGTCAAACTTTGAACTTTTTATCTCGATGTTTTTAATTTCCATGTAAACATCTCAATTGCAGAAGGGCCCTTGGGAGTGGTCCTAATAGTATTACATAGTCAACCATGTACATCATACGCTTCCGTAGTTTTATTGACACACAAATGTTATATGTAGTCTTAAAAGACATTATATTGTTGTAATTGGGGCCTACTATCTTTAAGCTCGCTAATTATCTGTGTTTCCTGGTGTCCATATATAAGAACATGCCGATAAATATCATATTGATGCAATAAAAATCAATTAAGCCATGCATGCACCATTAATAACTCATTCCACTCCTTCGAGTTTTATTCCGGATTATTCGGCCCTTTGCATTTTTCCAACAACCCGTTGTAACGACTTGCAAGTCGTTATAACGAGTTGTCGGGAGTCGTTATAACGACTTTTTCTTACAAGTCGTTATAACGACTTTTTATTTTAACAAGTCGTTATTATGACTTCCAAAACTCGTTATAACGAGTAATTGGAAGTCGTTATAACGACTTATACAAGTCATTATAACGAGTTGTGTATTTGTATATTTGGGGGCGCGATGGTGTTTCGGATTGCGCTAATGCGCTTTCGTTGAAACTCTGTTTGCACCAAGACCAACCGCTGCACCATTGTGGGAGTGACATACAGGTATATAAATTTACCAGATAAAAGTGATGACAATTTCTGGGATGATGGATGGTCCATGTCTTTGTGATGAGCCAGTAGCAATCATATTTGTGAAAAATGTTTCTCAATTAGAATTACCCTGACTTTCCAACTGTTGAGTCGCTATTTGGGAGCCAGAAATTTGTTGTTATATTAGGCCTACTGTGTTCGTGTGTATTTCCAAGTTTCTCCCTAACCATATACATATTTACCACAGGCTTATATGCGAAACAATGGTGTCGATAATATTCATAAATATTTACATAGGCCGTCTGTGCTTATGTGATACTAAATCCTGTTCCGTGATTGGTCAACTGCTAATTTGTTAATCCGTGCCATACCCCAATAACACACCAACACGACGTCACAAATTGTTGACCTAATCTGTCCTAATCAATAAAAGCTGTCAGCAATATAATTGGGCGTGCTTTGCAAAGTTCAGTCGTAACGCATCTGAAGCCAGTAATTTATATTGATCAAGTTATCGTTGCTAAGTGCTTGTAAATCTTATATTGGGCTGACTAATAAATGTAGTGGGTGTGTGCCGTATTGGGGTACGGCACTGTGATCGTTGGATGACATTTAGTGAGAACAGCTTCGACTTTGCCATTGCGCTGTATCCCCCAATATCACACACACCCACTACATTCATTTCTTAAATATGTGCATGGTGTATTGTGCGAGCAAATATAATACAGGATATTCTGAACATTGAATACATTTTTTAAATACATGTGACCTCGTCTGCGTGGTTTACGATTTCACTAATTGGCCGTGCCTTTTATGAGGACATAATGAGGAACGAAATGACAGGAGAAGATTAGTAACTCTATCTATGAACAAAGTCCATGACTGCAAAAACTGACAATAGCAAGACGACCCTTCTTGAGTTGACTGCCATGGTGCATCCATTTGTGTTCCCGGTTGCTGGTTTGCAATATGGGTCGGATACTGAGCTATCGACATCATGCCGGAGTTTACATTCTCTGTGATGAGCCGCATTTGAAGAATCGAGAACGACTTTCTGGAATGCATCACCACATGACGCATTCTTCACTCTCTCGTAGTAACAGTCAGCGCTTTCAACTGCAAACCTGAAATGAGATACATTTAAAGGGGTACTGTAATCAAGTCTCAGAGCACAATCCCATTGTTACAATCGTTCCCGGATTTTGGGTAAAGCACAACAATTCCCAAGGCTGGCGAAGGAATGGTTCAGTGATTATCCCATTGTTATAGGCACACGCAACTCATAACAGACAAATCGCACGGGTGCTTTAACGTGGGTCCAGTCCGCGTTGTTTCGGAGATATCTATTCACATTCAACGGCGAGCAGTTCATGCATGATAATCACGTTGTTGGGCGTGGCTAACCGGTTGTGTGTGTGTGTGGGGTGTGTGTGGGGGTGTGTGTTGCAAGCTAGCGCACCGGTGCAGTTGGATATTCAAAGTTTGACCTCCCACTAAAGGAGACGATATGTATAGCCACGCCCATGTTACCACAATATCACGTTATGTTCCTCCGCAAACACTTTGGTTGATATTTCCAGTTTTGCATTGTACATAACACACTAACCTGCAGACACCATTCCAGGACACATTCGTCATCGGCGATTTAATCTTGAAATTGATATGTTGTGTTCGATCACAGTCAAGCTCAATTAATTCCGCCCTTTTTCCAAGACATCGTATTCCTTCGATATATTCTGTAAAAATGGCAGGCATTGCTATAACATGTAAAGGTACCGGTATAGATATAGATAACATTTTATTATACGCGCTTGTCCCTATAGAATTTCAATATATACGTTCGTGTATGCATGCTGTGTCGTATTTTCAAATCCGTTTGCCGTAATGTGTGACAGTATGCGCATTTCCTTGACTTGAATGTTTTGTTTTTAATTCATGAATTCTAGGACGGCGGCGTGTATAATAAACACATGCAGATCGACTGACGTGTTAAGGGTTTGTCGATACCGCCCTTGTGCCATCGCGGAAGGATAGCACTCGAGGCATTGCTAGCACTCGTTGCGTATAACAACAACCCCATTAAAAGATTACACCGATGCCAGCTAATCCACTGAGCACGTTGACTAAAAGTGTTTTGGGATAGGCCGCCCCTAACTGAAGTTATGGCGATTCATGCGATTGAATATTATATTATGGATTATGCAATTGCAGTATGAATCGTTCATCTTCCTTCATGTGACGTCACTTGAGGGACTACTAGCTACACACGGAGTTAAAACATGAAAGGCTGCATCTCAATTGGCTTTTATCTACTGATTGTTTATACAGAAACGGCTGGACCATCGGAGCTGAAAATTTGCACATATGAGTAATCACATGTGGATCAACGGACACGAACCAAACCGGAAGTCGTAGATTTCGAGGTGGAGAAATATCTGTCGACAAATATTTGTTGACATTTTTTGACGGTTTTTTGGGAAAATAAACGCTTGGATAGCATATCTGACCAACTGAAGGTGAGTGAATATTTCTTCGCTAATGTTCGGACACCGACGATCAATTTAAGTCAGTTGTCATTGTTCGATCGCGGAAAAAATGTCATTTAATCATCGCCGCAAGACAATTTCTTCCCAAAATATCCCCGAAAATCATACTTTTCACATTCATCGCAGACAGCTGTCGCAACAACCTATATACCGATCGAATGGTCTGTTTCCCCCCCCCCCCCCCCACAAATGCATATTTTGAGTATTTTCACGGACTGTCTCAAAATTCCAAATTTCATCTTTTGATGCAGTTACCCACCTCGAAAATACTGTCCGGTTAGTCCTGTACACCCCGGAATTCAGTTGCAATCCACTAGACCCGGCGGACAGGTTTTTGTTGTTCAATCAAGAGTCGAAATGGATTAGTTGGTTGGCTGCCTTTCGTTAACAGTGGCACGTTTTTGGATAACTGCTTTTCTGTTGCAACTATAGTATACTGATCAAGTTTAGTTACCGAGTACAGTTTGCAATTTGTTTTGATGGTGGGAGGTGTAGATGTATTTTCCAATAGTTTGATATTTCAGCCAGTATATAGCGTGAAATTTGATACTTAAAAAACAATTAAAATTCTATTAATTTCAGAAAAAACAAATCGGGACCCATGGCTGTTCTTTTTCATTATGGCAACTTTCGGGACCCACCACCCGAGTTTTGATTACGATTGTATAAAGTTTTAACTACATTTTTTGGGTATATATACACCCCTTTATTTTTATGTTTTAAACTACAGGCACCCACCCATATTTCGGAGAATTTTCGCTAATATTACATATTATAGCATAACCATCAAATATGCAGATGTTTATTTCCATTTCTATGAGAGGCCAAATTCACATTTCATAATTAATTGCAGTTAAGCAATAGCACTCAAGCATAATTATTTGCGATTAAGCGCAATTCATGGTTATACTGTATGTAACTATGTACCCCTGGTGAATAAATAGGTGTATCTATAACTAAACCTGAACTCATATTGACATATCACCTCCTTGTTTTCATTGCTTTGGATAATTGGGATTGTGAACTAGCCTAAATTCTTTATCAAAATGGGTGACTCGCGACAGTATTACCTTCTGATTTAGTCGAGTCGAGGAACCAACCCATCAAAGCTCAAGTGTGATCAGATATCGATTATTGAAATTTGTTATTTCAATTGATTGCTGCCAGAAACACGCCGTGAAAAGGGTGGTTTCGGTCAAAGTTGCGGATGAAGATGGATATCTCTAAAACAAGTGGTAATACGGTAAAATTTCGTGATACTTTAGTAATTATACGGCCATATTTTGTTGAACAAAATGTTTATAAATCACACGTTTTTAGGAAATTTGATACCATAGTTGACAGTGGTCAGCATTATTTTTTTGCAGTTAATCGATTCTGATAACTAAAGCTTATTTTGAAGAAATATTGTTGTTGTTGTTGTTGTTGTTGTTGTTGTATCTTTATAATGTGGGTCTTTCTGATCGGAGTGAGGACCTTTAGTTTAAATTAGCCAAATGCATGCAGATACACCCGGTCAAGCCAATAGTTAGGTTATATGGGTAGTTACACTTACTCTCAAGCAACTCATAGCGCTTAATCGCAATTAATTGCACCTAAGCGCAATTAATTTCAATTATGCGCAAATGCCATATGTGTGCTTCGGCGCGATATGTGGTATATATGCGCTTAAGTTATTTTTTTGTCTATATATATGAACGAGTAGGGTCTGTCTGCATATCTTCTGTCCGCTTAAATTTGAATAAATACGCGACCATTTGCGTTAAAAACTTCCCAACCAAATTATCCAGTGTGTGAATCAATGTGGAAACAATTAATTATGGCGCGATTTGAATACAACAGGACAAAAATCACGTGCCTATATATTTACAAAAGTAACTTGCATCTGGTTCCACATTCAGTTGTACGCTATATATAGACTGGAATTTTACCCGCTTTATACATGTAGGAAACACAACACTTCTACATTAATGGACAGCCAAGGTGGGATTAAGAATACAACAACTCGAAAGAACACTGGAGTTTTCCTGATGATGTTTCTATTCTCTATATCAACCGAGAGTACCAATATTTCGTATAGTATTGTATAGTATAGTATTTTATTATAAATAAATTTTATATTTTTTATTTTCAATAATTTTATTTTCAAACATTCATTCGGGTGTTGTAAAATCCCATCGTCGATTGCCTCAGCGAAGCCGCAAGCCTTTGCCTCACAGTGGTTACATATATGAAGGCAGGCATGCGATCCTCTCGTCAGTAGCACCTGGAATTATAAAATAATATCGCTTAGTGGACTAGAACTTGAGCTAATATTAGTAACAGATATAGCTGTACACCCCTCCGACTGTATGTTTTAGTCCCCTCCTCATTATTGTTTTAACCATTGCTGAATATTGAAAACAATAATTTTCTAAGTCGAAAAATGTCATGTAACTCCACACAAAAAGGTCTGACATATTTCATAATCATATATGTTCGCATGTTCCCATGGTACTAAATATATATATGCCTAGCCAAAAAAACAAATGACCGCAAAACTTAGGAATAAAAACTCGGAAAATTGCATCCACGAAAGGACGAACAAGCTGCTTCCTGTATAACCCCACAAGTTGTGGGCCACAACTCGTCGCGAGTGTATAATCAAATATAAAGGGTAAAAATCGACACACCGCTGTATTTTTCTGAAAAAAGTTGGATGTAATTCATTTTTATTTTATGTGGGACTTCCGAGAGTGATGACAAGTCAGAGTTAACAATATGACATACATCAAAAGTTATATGTTTACCAAACATGTACTTCGTAGTTGGATTTCAGTTACAGGTTACAGTTCAGTTATATATATATAAGTCACCGCCTGGATGTTATGTTGTACCAGGAGACATATACAACATTATGAACACCCAGAACCATTGTGGCCACGCAAAAGTCAAATGAAACGCCCATCATCTGCGGCAAAATTGCTTTTTCGACCAGAAATTGAAGATGGCAGACCTCAGCAAAATCACGACTAAGCGGACAGATTTTTACAACTAATGATTAAATTTTTCGGGACTAACCGGACAGTATTTTCGAGGTGGGTACCTACATCAAAAGATGAAATTTGGAATTTTGAGACAGTCCGTGAAAATACTCAAAATATGCATTTGTGGGGGGGGGGGAAACAGGCCTTTCGATCGGTGTATAGGTTGTTGCGACAGTTGTCTGCGATGAATGTGAAAAGTATGATTTTCTGGGATATTTTGGGGAAGAAATCGTCTCGCGACGATGATTAAATGACATTTTTTCCGCGATCGAACAATGGCAACTGACTTAAATTGATCGTCGGTGTCCGAACATTAGCGAAGAAATATTCACTCACCTTCAGTTAGTCAGATATGGTATCCAAGCGTTTATTTTCCCAAAAAATGTCAACAAATATTTGTCCACAGATATTTCTCCACCTCGAAATCTACGACTTCCGGCTTTGGTTCGTGTCCGTTGATCCACTGTGGTAATTTGACCCGTAAAAGTTCAGACGTTAAATTCGGATCGGTAGCTGCAGCTATCTGGAACTCATTCATCTATTACATGTAAATTGTTGAGGTATGTAACTGTTCAAAATCGGGGCACAATCTATGCATATTTTCCTTGTAAATATGAGTTTTTAACAATTGCTTATTTTTGAATGCGCATTGTGACTTTCCTCATTGTTATTTGATTGGTGACGCAGGCTCCTCTCGCTGTACAATGTGCGTATACCGATGTTTATATGAGTGACGACTAAGATTAAAGGTTACATAACAATAACAGTTTATGTTCTTCTGTTGGGGGAGGGACTTAAATTTAAACAAACATGGGTCATTTAAGATCATAGTAACATTGCCCAAAACGTGGAACCAAACAGAAGTTGTCACATTTTGATGTTCATGCTACTTACATGGAAGCTATAGTTTTTAAACGACGTTGGCTGTAGAGTCTCCGTTGGGGAAGGCGGGTCTCGGTTAGGGAAGGCGGGTCCTATTCCCTCCCCGGTAGTCAGTCAAAGACTAATAATCATTAACAAATACTCAATTCAGGGCTGTGAGGTGCCAGTTCGAAAATTTCAAGCTGAGGATGGTGCAGTTGGTATTGCACGAACTTGGAGTTGTTATATATATAGCCTGGTTCATAAGGGAGAGGTCCGTTGGAAATTCCAATGTGGACACCCCCCCCCCCCCCAGAACGAAGACCCTCTACCACGTATCTGCCTATCCACATGTCCACGTCCTTACCATAGCCAAGAGATGTTAGGTCATTTCTTCATATTGCACCAGTATGCACTTTATTTTAGACTCACCATTTGCTCGCTCACAAACAGCGTAATAAGCTGCCACCATGGAACACAACTCATTCACTTCGGATGTTGCAGTGCAGTTACTATGGAATCCTTCGTAGCAATCTAGGGCTTTGCCGACCACTCTGAAGACAGAACATAGAAGATAATGAAGTGATTGCGTTATGTTTTATTACGTAAACTATATGAAAGTATATGTTAGAGATAGCCTCACTCAAGCCACGCAACGCAAAGCACTTATACATAGCACTGTACATGTAGCTTGATAGACAGATCGCTCGTGCATAGTGTATTCTATCTTCATGTAGCCAACAATGATGCTCGAAATCGACACAGGAATGAGCATTTCCCTTGTGGGTCATCTAAGGTGGGGCCAAGTTCCAAAGATCAAAACAAGAGGAATATGGAAGTCGACACTATAACCCTTTACTGTATACTCATTGACGAGTAGTTCCCTTAGGAAAAGATCAGATAATAAGTTCAGGAAACGATATGTCGTTTGTTTAACTTATTATTTGGACATATCACACAAATGAATAGTAATCCTTCTACACTTATGCTTTCTTTTCGTCTTCTCATTTATGCACCCCTCCAAATGAATAATAGACCATTCCATTATATAATGTTTTAACTGGGTGGGATAATCCATTTATAGAAATATTTATAGAAAGGGTTAAATATGCAATTGCTCGGTCTTTGAATAATTCAACAAAGCTGTATGGATGGGTATGAATCCATTATATAATATGTTAAAACTAATATGTCTGAACAAAAGAATTTCTTGATCTTCAACAATAATTATAAGTAATATATTTAAAGGTACTCAATCCGTAAAGAGGGTCCCCATCTCAACAGATTCCAACAACAACAATCCGATCAGAGGGTCCTATATTACTATTTCTTTGGCTTTGGGGGTAAAAAATATTTGATTCGAGTCGAGGAACCCATCAAACAAAGCTCAGAGTTATTAGATATTGATTTTTGAAATTTGTTAATTGCTCGAGATGAGTACTAATAACTGCCGTCAATTTGGTAACCTGCTCGAGATTTTACGCCAAAACTCTATTCAAACAGACAAGGATGGATAACTCTATAATCAAGTGGTAATAATAACGAAATTTTGACTGTCTTCTGGGCCAGAAAGAATTCCCGATAATGAAAAATAGCAGATTTCTAAAATCGATATCTAACAAATCTGAGCTTTGATGGGTGACTTCCTCGACTCGAATCAAATATTTTTGACCCCCGAAGCCATTGAAATAGTAATTGAGAGGAGTTTTATCGGATTGAGTACCTTTAATAACTTAGTCTATTTATTGAAATTAAAGGGCTGTGGCTGACTTGAACCTAAAATATATGTGCATGTATACTTAATTATTTTGGTAGTAATGACACTATCTATGTAGATAAAAGCACGCAATGTGGCTAAACGCACAGGCTGTATATACTCTGCGGATAAACTTGCCAAAGTCATATGGTAATTTTCCATCTGTTTTCACATTTTCGCACAGAAGTGAGAGAAAGGCTCTTTACTTTTACTATATCGCGAATAAATGCTCTTTATTGTTCCAGAAACATCACGATTTAATTTGCTCTTACTTGAGTAAGTTTTTCTGTGGCTTATAAATTCCGGTCATATATAACCGTATTCGGCGTATTTGTTTTATTCCCCGAACCACGCCGACCGCAAGAAATGCGGCCATAGTTTCAGGCTTCAACCCGCCACTGTGCTTTAACGATGGTCTATCTCTTCCTACTAAAGTTTCGTATAGTTTCCGGGAAATAAAATAACAAATATAAATCTAAGACATCTGTCCGAAAATGCTTCTATCAATTAATATTGATATTATTTCGATTTTTAAAACAAAAACTTAATCCGCATCAGGAGCATACAAAGAGGGAGAACTCTATACTTCAAGGAACAATGCCATTTCGCTTCAGCTATTTTGCAGGAATAAACCACTTTATTATGACTTTATGGACAATATAGAATCATATACACAATCTTCGGTTTGGTATCTGTTTTATTCAAAGAAAAGGGTATTTGTAGTCTTGAAATCCAGTTTTATAATATGAAGAAAAAAAAGTATGTTGTAATTGTGGTTGAGAAGAGATAGACCATCTTTATCTCGTAGTTCGCATCGCCCTACGTCCAATGTTATGCCCAAGGTTACATGGGTGTATTTCTGATCGTGGTTCCAGTTGAATGGTGATAATAATCTAAGCCCATACCCACATGTTGACCTTATGTCCTCCTCGATATCTGTATGACTAGTGAAGCTGTTTATCGAAAATAAGGCGTTCAGTCCGATGTTCGCAAGGCATTGCTGGTACACCTCTCCGGCGACATCACATGACCGACTCGACACGCACGAGACTGTCCATACTAATACTAAAAAAAATGAATAATGTCATTGAATAATATTGTTAATAATAACCACTTAATTTTAGAGTTATCCATCTTAGACCCGCAATTTGTCTGTTTGAGACGTGGAAGTGGGCCACATCTCCAAAAATTAACACATTTCAAAAATCGATATATATGATCACTCTGAGCTTTGACGGGTGGGTTCCTCGACTCGAACCAAATATGTTTTACCCCTGAAGCCAAAGAAATAGTAATTTGGGAGTACCTTTAATATGTTTTATATTTAAATGTACTTAGTTGTCAAATAATGTATGTATATACGGCTTATGTAAGGGATTGGACGACAAGTTTTGAAGAACTGAGATGAGCCTCCGCTCCCTCCTGCAACTAAAATATATTAACATGGCAGGTATATATATAAGAGATGTCAAATATGTATAATAATCTGACATTGGTTAAATACAATGAGTTATATAATTGTGATGATGTGTGCATGAAGTCGTGAAATGATGACAGAGGTGGGTAGTTTTCAATAATTACAGTAATGCTCTAATTAATCGACCTCTTAACCACAGCATAATTATGGGTAACTTTTCAGGATTTAGTCAGAAATATGGCTTGTTGCCATTCATCGAACAAGCCATATTTCCGACTAAATCCTGAAAAGTTACCCATAATTCTGCTGTGGTTAAGAGGTCGATTAATTAGAGCATTACTGTTGGTTGTTGTGTGAGTAAAAATGATGCGCGTTCTTAGTAATCGTCATGCGTCAAGTGCCACACCGTGCACGCATTTCTAAAATGGTTAGGTTTTCTGCAACTTTGTCTGGTGTCTGTAAAGCGTTCTGTGATTCTGTAATTATTGTCGTATGCCAATCGCAGCCGAATTAAGGGGCCCAAGGTGCGGTAGGTAAATGTCCAAAAACTGTTTTAAATTGTCACCACGAAGAACATGGAGAAACAGATAAACTGCATTATTGCTACAGTTATTCAATAAAAAAATTCACGTGTTGAAACTATTGTTATGTAAACAAATCTGTTACCGTGGAATTACAGTCAAAGGTCCAATTGGCCCAATAAGATAACAAGGTTTAAACAAATATTGACGGTGATATGCATATGAAAAGGTCAAATCATATTGAAAATATTCTGAAAATCACATTCAGACTAAAATATTTTAACATACTACACTATTAGCCATGCTTGTTGAAAAATCACTGATACAGTTTTGTTTACATAACGATGGTTTCAACACGCCGCTATTTCACGCCAACTGTCAATAATGAATATAAGAAAAAAGTGTGCCTATTTTTCAGTGTTCTTCTACTTGGTGATGATTTCAAAGATTAAAACATTTTAGCACATTTACCCACTGCGAGTGCCTTGTGTCACTTTAATTAGTAAATATGTTGTCGTTTCCACAGCTCACCTGTTAAACAAAGGACTCGCCCGACCCCTGATAGTGTTGGTGTCATGCTGTCTCGCAACATCGCATGTCTGCCGTGTCATCGAATCCATTCTGAAATGATGATAGAACAAGAAAACTAAGATGCATGCATCAGGTCACCCATGAACTATTTAGCAATAGAATAATTCAGTTCGGTTGCGGTTTCACAACGTTACAACTGACATACGATTACACAAGACACACCTTGAATGTGGAACTGTGTAAGAGTGAATATTAATGTTCTAAATCCCATGTTTCACCTTTAGTTGTGATTGGGGGGGGGGGGTGTCGTACTTTATTAACACGCAAGTAGTGTAATTAAGTACGGGTAATTAGAAGTAACAAATCGTTTAGTTTCTATCGTATCGACTGAAAGGGGTGAGCAGATTATTGGTGATGAATGTTCTCGTTAGCTGTCAATATAATATGCATATTTGCCCCGTTACGTTTATACACTGTAGCATTGGCGGGCCAGAGTGTGTTGACATGTTAATTGTTTGGTTCATTAATAACAGATCAGCGGGGATTTGTCGTGAAAACGTACACGTATACGTGGAAATATGCTACGGTTACGGTTAAATTAATGGTTCTTCTATTACACCACCGTGTATACTCGGTTTAAATGGGTATATTATATAGGGACGTGTGCTCAATTTTGGTGTGGACCGATGATCGAAAAAACTAAATCGGAGGTAAATGTCGCAGGCCGGAGGACCATTTTTTCAATAATTTTTAAAGAAATTGAGCAGTTGCAACAGAAGCAGCAAAAAAGGGTGTACAATTGGCAAATGATGAGGGGCGGTGTGACGTGTAACTAGGATTGAAATTAGATATGCAATTTGGAGATTATTGGATGAGGGATGTTATATTAATTATATAAAAGGGACGAGAGGGTTTAGTTGTCGAAAATATTTGTTCCAAACACCGTAAACAGATCAATATTAAAACGCATACATTTTGGTTCAAATATACGATCACTATCCCTTAAAGGAATACGGTCCTGAAAAAAACAATATTATTTTCTTTCAATATACCGATAATATATATATAAAATGTCCATTGGGCGCATATAATCTAATATTCGGCCGCCAATCGTTATTTTTATAACGATTCAAAAAAATTCCGAAGTTAGCCGAAGATTTTGTTGTAGACGAAGTCACGTGATCATCAGCCCGATCACGTGATTGTCACATGTATACAGAAGCATAGCACGTGATCGATCACGTGGTAACTCATTGACAACGCATAGATACGCGACGGCGGTATTTTAAGTTTGCATGCAGTCGATCGCGGCCTTTGACGATTGTCGCGTTATCACACTGCGAATGCAAAACTTCGCCGAAACATCGCCTTTCTCGTAATTAAATGTCGATCTTTATCGTGTTATTATTACTATTATTATATGTATCGCGATGTGTTGTTACTATAAAGCCATGCCCGTATATTATTCAGTTTTGCGCGCATTTATCTATATAAACGGGTGCTCGTGTTTATATATATTTTTCGTTACCGGAATAGTCCAAGTTATATTATATATGCATATCAAGATTGCATATATACGCGAAGACTTGCACAGTTATTAGGCAATTATCATCTCGTAAACATTCCAATTTCCAGATGCCATTAGTCGTGTGTCAATAAAGAGCGTTTCGTTTTAATTATCGTAACGTGGTAAAACAACACACAATTGGTTTATTGCTGTCGGATTTAATCAATTATAATCAAGTCATTCATTACCAATATGATATGTTCATTTTTCCTTGGTTATGAATCATGTAATTATTTGGGCAATATGGTGTTTATATATATTTCGGAATATTGCTTCCCCCACCCCAAAACAATCTAGCCGACTGTCACTGATGGAAATTCACTACATCTATGCATCGTTATTGACCTATTCAATTAGCACTCTAGCGATGCGGTCTATTGAATATCCAGGTCATAAATCGACCTCTATGTGGCAATTACGCATAACAATAGGGTTATAAACATCCAATCATATATATATAACACTTTTTGAAGGAGGGATAATAATCCGGTTTAATATGGAATCACATATTCAAGTGCTCTTTATTCGCAATATATCGTAATAGTGAACGCTCTTTATTGTGTCAAGGTAAAGGGACTCGACTTAGAACAGTTGTCATCGTGATTTGTTTTACTGATTACACCAATACAGGTCAATACATGTACACGAACTTCCGATATGCATGCTTTATATATCCTTCCAAGTCATAGCAATTTCCGCTTTATTAAACTCTTTTTATTCGTACCATATTAGGAAAACTCTTAACATGGAACGCTCTTTATGGAGCCATGGTGAAGGAAATGGGGAATCGACTAAGAATAGTTGTTATCGTGATGTATTCAACATACTCTCCACTTTAACTGCAATTGTATGTATTCGTAACCATGACTGACTTGTCAAATTAAACGCTCTTTATTTGGTATATGTAATCGGTTTCTGATGATTGCGCAACGGGTTTCCCACAGAAATCCCGCCAAATGGCACGTAAACGAACATCGTTTGGAAATGAATACAGCATTATACCTAACTGAGAGTCACTAGACCGACCACAGCCGAAAACACTGCATTTATATGGCAATGTTACGAATGAATGATTGTAAATACGGGACACTCGGGGCATATATACGGAAAATTAAAACAACATCGTGAACACGCGCCCGAATAGAGTTCACATGCCTGCTCATGTTTTTATAAGCTTTATTTTTGACACGAAAGTGTTACCTACCCCGCTCAATCGGCCTTCTATAGTTTTTTTGTCAAAACAATAACTTTCCAAACAGCGCTTAAGACAAATCACAAGTGAATATAACTCACCGCGCGATGACAATTAACCATGTGTACACAATGCTATTGATATGCCCCGCAGTGATTCCATCACGCCCACGAGCTGATGTCTATTCCGGATTTTCCATCGTCATATAGGTAGACACAAATAACTCCGATTCCGTGTTTTTAATTAGTTTACCTCGCTTGACGTCATGCGAGGTTTTGCGACGGAGATAGCCGACAACCGGTGGCGGTATTATTTATTTATTTCTCGGCTTAATTATTACGCGATTTTTATGGGACTTGGATTATTGTGATCACAATAGGGGTGGCTTTCCGATAGAGTTTTGTTGTTTCATGAGCACTGTAATCCCTTAAACATCATGCTTACATAAAGACCTACTAAATTTTACCTAAACAAGAGTCTGATTGTGTTATAGAAGGCAGCATAATGCTACTGGCTAATCACACACAAATGGTATAAACGCTCTTTATTATTTCCAAATAAGGAATTGAGCAACAAAGAACGCTCTTTATGTTTACCATCATAATATAAAGAAACACCAGGAAAGTAACTTTTTTATGCTTTGTTTACATAACAGTCGGCAAATTTACGACTATAACATAATGTTTATGAGATATTTCTCATTTGTATATTAACAAAGTCTGTCTATATTTGAATATTATTTCGTTTGTAGCGGTGGAAATATGTTCACATGATACCCACCAAGGCCTTCATACCTTTAAGGTATACTACAACTGTTTTTCTTTTCAATAGCAGAATACAGAATGCTATTAAGAAGTGACACAAAACACAGAACATTTGTTTTAATTATAAGTATTAAGAAGTGAGAGATATGTGAGTCAAGGAAACCAGTAACGAAAGGCAATATTAACATGATTTGTCAGAGAATAATTGTTTACGTTCCAATGAATATGTACTGGAAACAAACTGTCTGTACCAGACTTTCATAAACACAAATTATGTATTAATGATCATTAATGGTGTAACGACATATTTCGTTCTTTAATGTCTCAAATGAAAGTGTCAATGACACTGTAGCTCAACTTTGAGAAGAAGTTAAATTTGTGTGATGAGCAATGAATGGAAAGATTTAGAATTGAATTTGGAAATCCAAGATGGCCGCTGGCAGCCATGTTTTTTTGTCGGAATGTCCCCAAAATGACTCATTCTCATCTACATTCCAATTTCAACAGCCATGAAAAAATTCATGATGATCAGACTAAAGGTACGACCTGTAGCCCGTGCTAAATGATTTAGTCATACAAAGAGTAAAATCCAAGATGGCTGCTGGCAGCCATGTTTTTTGGCCGAATGACCCCAAAATGACTCGTTCCCATCTACATGTCATTATTAACATTCTTGACAAATTTTATGATGATCAGACTAAAAGTACGACCTGTAGCCTGTGATAAAGAATTTAGTCATACAAAGATTAAAATCCAAGATGGCTGCTGGCGGCCATGTTTTTGGGTCAAATGATCCCAAAATGACTCGTTCCCATCTACATGTCATTATTAACATTCTTGACAAATTTTATGATGATCAGACTGAAAGTACGACCTGTAGCCCGTGCTAAAGAATTTAGTCATACAAAGAGTAAAATCCAAGATGGCTGCTGGCGGCCATATTTTTGGGTCAAATCATCCCAAAATGACTCGTTCCCATCTGCATGTCATTATTAACATTCTTGACAATTTTTATGATGATCAGACTGAAAGTACGACCTGTAGCCCGTGCTAAAGAATTTAGTCATACAAAGAGTAAAATCCAAGATGGCTGCTGGCGGCCATGTTTTTTGGCCGAATAACCCAAAAATTACTCGTTCCCATCTACATGTCAATATTATCATCCATGACAAATTTCATGATGATCAGACAAACAGTACGACCTGTGGCCCGTGCTAATGGATTAAATTTTGAAATCCAAGATGGCCACTGGCGGCCATGTTTTTTGTCCGAATGACCCCAAAATGACTCGTTCCCATCTACATTCCAATTTTAACAGCCATGACAAATTTTATGATGATCAGACTAAAGTTAAGACCTGTAGCCCGTGCTAAAGATTTAGTCATATAAAGACTAAAATCCAAAATGGCTGCTGCGGCCATGTTTTTTGGCCGAATGACCCCAAAAGGACTCGTTCCCATCTACATGTCATTATTAACATTCTTGACAAATTTCATGATGATCAGACAAACATTACGAACTGTAGCCCGTGCTAATGGATTGAATTTTGAAATCCAAGATGGCCACTGGCGGCCATGTTTTTTTTCCGAATGATCCCAAAATTAATAATCTGGTCTAAATGTTGATGTCAACAGCTATGACAAATTTCATAATGATCCGACCAAAGGTACGACCTGTAGCCTGCATTGTTGACGCCTTACGTACACACATACACACGGACGACAAAGCCATGGCAATAGCTCAAACTTTACAATTTAACGACATTTTCGGTCTTTAACAGTTTAATAGGGGCCCCCGGTGGTCCAGTCGGTAGAGTGCCAGGTGGTTTACGTCGTCCCAGGCCGTCCAGCGCTGACGAAGCTGGTTCTAACCCCACCATAGGGAGGGTGACCGGAATCGTGTATCTGGGCAAGTTTGTCAATTGCTTTCCGGGGGTCCATGGTTTCTACACGCAGTGGAACAACTTCCCGGTGAAATTGAGCCTCTGCGTGGTCTTTCCTCCACCCGTAAAATTGACAACGTCGTGTGTGGCCTAGCGGCTAGAATGACGATAAACCCTAATAAACAACAGCAACAACAATTAATAGTTTAATGACATTTTTCGGTCTTTATAATATCTCAAGATATAGGCGGTATTTGGATCTCTAGTTTAACGACATTTTTCGGTCTTTATAGTTTAACGACATTTTTCGGTCTTTAATATCTCAAGATAGAGGGGCCCTTAGGGGGTATTTGGATCTCTAGTTTAACGACATTTTTCGGTCTTTGATAGCAAAATGGAAGAAGTACATATTTGGAAGATGTGGTGGCCCTAAAAAGGAAAGTTGTTTGGTGGTCTTGAAATGCAGTTTTTCTTAACAGTCTTCCTTGATTAAAGTGATGTGAAACACTCCGGCAGACACCGGGCAGAGTGATCAAATAAATAGAAATTAAGAATAATCTTTCTCAAAGTAGTTATTTGTTACGAATATTAATCCAAATGGATGTTACACAACGTCATTCTTATATATTAGTTAAATGCAATGACTCTCGATGGCAAAATGATTTTTGTTTAATTACAGCCGATAGTTGCGCCCCGAATCGAGATGTAAATATTTACAATTTGGAGTAGTTCAGACGATGTTCTATATGAAGTGGTGTGGTAGATCTTTTTGGAAATTTTCAGTGATGTTAGTAGAATGATAACATTCCCCACGTTGGAAAAGTGCCTGAGCACTAACTTATCAATTTCTCGCTCCCGACAAATTCCATAATATGTCTTTAAACATATATATAAATCTCCGAAAAAAAAAATTCTAAAGCATTAAACGATTTGCTATATTTCCACTAGGGCATATATTTCATCTGATTTTGCGAGAATCCATATATACTTTTTCATGAGAATCCAGGGTAATTTGCGAGAATCTAGATTTGGATTCTCGCCGAAATATAAGCCCAGATTTCACTCTGAAGTGTGCCTAAATGGCATAAATTGTACCTTGGTTCCCATGTTCGCTATAAACTAGCTTGAAATTCGCAAACCAATGAATTTTTTTTCTTCAGAAAATTTACATTTTTATGATTCGCGACATAAATTGTCACCAATAAAAACAAATTTGATTCATCGTGGAAGTTAGTCGGTGACTATAAATAATGTCACCATTCAACTGAATGTTGTTGAATTCTATTGAGATGTGGAGCAGACAATATATTGGGAGGCTCGGAGGCTCCATAGCATGAGGCCCCCACCCCCCTTTTTCGTATGCCGTATTCCATACCCTGTTATGAGGTACGCGGTATTTCCGGCCCCTCTGTTAGGAGGTATTCGGTATTCCAAAAATACCGGTATTCGTACGCCGAATTTCCAAAAAATGAAGTTTTCATATATTTTTATGTATTCCATATGGTATTCCGTATTCCAACTTCTGTGTTAAGTAGTATTCCGTCTTCCATGGGGGTGGGGGTGGGGGCCTCTAGCATCTGCTCCTCAATCCTTACCAGATGTCAGTAAAAGTTTCCCATTTCATTATTTCAGTTCTTTAGCGATCTTAATCATTATATGTAATGGCCTGACCATGCTCAATACTAGCTTGAAATTGGCGAAACAATGAATTTTTTTTCCTCAGAAAATTAACATTTTTATGACTCGCGACATAATTGTCATCAATAAAAACAAATTTTATTCATCGTGGAAGTTAGTCGGTGACTATAAATAATGTCACCATTCAACTGAATGTTGTTGAGCATATTTCAACCAATTTTGGAAGTTTAAATGAATATTTTCTTCACACTCAAAGTCAATTGACAAATTTCAGGATTTTAGCCTGCTTCGTTGGGACCAAATATTTGTTGTGCACACTGAAGGGACGTCTACCATCACTCGATAGGCCAGATTATGCCCTGACCATGCTATAAAGTATTAAACTAGCTTGAAATTGGCAAAACTATGAATTTTTTTGGTTGAACAAATTTACATGGGAATCTCCATAGAAAACGGTTATATTTCGATAAAAACGAAAGTAATGCGAAATGAAAGTCGGCACTGGCCAGAATTGTGCAGAATAACATATGAGTCAAGTTATATGCGAATATTTGACCTCATTCGATTAAATAGTCTCGTATTTAAGGAATCAATGCCAATGGCGCTCGGACATGTGGAAATTTTTTCCGTCGCACTCGCAGACTGTAAGGCGGAATTGTGAAATGTAAATACGCATTACCTTTTGTGAGAATAACACAAGCGCAGACTTTATCAAAGTAATGCAATACACAACAACAAATAGGATAAAACGGATATAAACACGGTATAAGTGAGAATAAACGTGGAAACAGTTGACAACATTTGTTCGGTTATTCGGCAAAACCGAAGGTATAGATTTATGGTCACTAACAAGAAATTCAATTAATTGAGGAAAAACACCCACTGTCCTGAGTGGTATTGATAAGCTGTTGGGGGGGGGGAGATATTAATTGTGCTAAAGTGCAATGGGAAGTAATTGCGGTTAAGGGTAATAAGAAATGTCTTATTGCATTCTCATTGGGCTTAATCATAATTAGAGATTCCTTAAGTTATTGCGGTTAATCGAAATTGTCTATTAAATGTCAATTTTGATTCCCATAGAGATCATCAATGATGTCTATGCGCAGGGTCGACGTGCCAATCTTCTCTATTTGGATTCCAATTGTTGGCTCATTAAATATGCACATATGCTTAAGATACAGTCGTGCACGAAGCGAGCTCCCGTAAGTCGGGTTTTGGATCCCATGCAGTTAATGAAAATATCATTGAAATAATCAGTTTCCCCCAATAAACAACCATATATTCAATAAACATGTTTTGGAGCAGAATTAGGCAGTCCATATTGGACGCCATCATGGAATTTATTTTTTTTTGTTTAATTTTCACACATATTTATTAGTTATGTGGATGGAGTTCTCATTAAACCTCACATCCTTATATTGGTTACAGTAATGCCCAAAGTAATTGACCACTTAACCACATCATAATTATTGGTAATTTTTCAGCATTTAAAATCCTGACAAATTACCCATTATTCAGCTGTGGTCAATTACTTTGTACATTACTGTATGAGGATTGAGTTATCATTACACCTCAAATCCTTATATTGGTTACAGTAATGCCCAAAGTAATTGACCACTTAACCACAGCAGAATTATGGGTATTTTTTCAGCATTTAAAATCCTGACAAATTACCAATAATTATGCTGTGGTTAAGTGGTCGATTACTTTGGACATTACTGTATGAGGATTGAGTTATTATTACACCTCAAATCCTTATATTGGTTACAGTAATGCCCAAAGTAATTGACCACTTAACCACAGCAGAATTATGGGTAATTTTTCAGGATTTAAAATCATGAAAAAATACCCATTATTTTGCTGTGGTTAAGTGATCAATTACTTTGGACATTACTGTATGTAGATGGAGTTAAACCTCACATCAGTGTGTTGGGGATTTGGACCTTGACTTGGGACCTTTTGTTTTTAACGCGACAAATGCGCGTACACCTTATACACAAATTTCTTATGTAACCAGAGTTTTTCTTGGATAAGATGAGTTTGAAGCCTGCTTACATTTCAAAATGTTGTCAGTTTTATATTGTCTGCAGCGGAACTCAACGCGTTGAAGCAAAAGTTAGAAAAGATAAAATGTGTACGTAATGAGACTATAATACAACTGAAAAAATAAACTGAGGGAGGGGTGGGCGATACAGGGAACTAAGGGTTGAACAGATATAAATTTGTAGAGCGATAACGACCGATGTTGACATAATATGCATCTGAACTCTACTGTTGCAACATGGCTATAAAATAGGGGGGTGTCAGAATCTTAGTCTGACATCTCTATATAGTGCCAGAATAGACATCTATAAGATGTTGGGTTAAATTGGTTATATGGACTCGGAGAAAAAGTGGTTTGTACCGAGTCTGAAATTATCTATCTCTATAGATGGCACCAGGATTATATAGATAGGAATAGCAATTGATATACGTATACAGTATACTATAGTAATACCATAGACATATAAGTACAAATATCACGTGATAAAATATTACGTTACGTGAATATACCGATGAAAGAAATAAATAAATTGGACCGGGATTAGAGGTTGGGTTGGTTATATGTGGATAATTGGATATGGAATTCATACCGATGAAACGATACAAATTAGTGGAGCGATAATGACCAATGTTGACACTTACCGCTATACTTAAAGTAATTGACCACCAGCAACGTGGTGTCACCCCGTTAATACTGCGGTACTATACCGCGGTATCCTCCAATACCGCGGTACTGATACCGCTTGTTAACGTATGTGGGAGTAAATACCTCCCCTCAAAGTGTTCCATGAAAATCACTGCGGTATTCAAAAAAATTAATTCGGTGCCCGCTAAAAGACCGCGGTATCATCGCCCAATACCGTAATTCCACTGCCATGACCGCCTCGATACAGCTACCGTCTATTACCGGTATCACCGTGGTCATGACCGGGGTATCACCCCGTTTTTCTGGTCAATTACTTTGAGAATAGCGGTAGTCAGGCTACGCGCGGCAGAAAATAGGGGTTGATACGATAGACCAAAATAAATTTGTCCGGTGATATAATGACCAATGTTGACCTATAAAGTAACGCGACTATACTGTCGCATAATTATCAGGTGTAACCGGTCAAATATGAACTCTAGTGACCAATATAGAACAGGTCAGAAAACATTCGCAGGGCCCTAATTGGCCTAAAATTTATTTAACTCTCCATTTGCCATTATTGGCATTAAAATTGATTTATGTCGATAAAACTGTCATTTTTCAAAATTTTAAGCTGAGACTTGGAGTGTGTTGGTGGGATAGCTACATATTCGTAAAATGACAGAGTACAGCACGCAATTATGTTTTAGATGGAAGAAATGAATTTTTTTCAATGATAAAATTTAACATGGAATTTACCATTAACATAGATTTATGTCGATAAAACTGTCATTTTTCAAACTTTTAGGCTGAGACTTGGTGTATGTGCGTGTGATACATATATGTTCCTAAAATAACCGAGTCCAGCGCGTAATTATGTTTTAGATGGAAGAAATTGAATTTGACATTTTCACAAAAACACGCCAATTCCGAATCCAGATGACCTACTTGCAGACGAGCGCTCGTTAATATTCATGCCAAGAAATACAGGCGTCAAACTCATCTTTTTGGAAGGTTAATCCGATATACACATATTGAAATAATCCTTCCAGAACACCTTCCAAGATATAGAAGAATATTTTAATAGATTAGGACGCCAAAACAGTCGTAATGAAAGAATTAAAATGCACATCGCCTCCGCGAATTAGACCATTGTATCTGTTTTGCGCATGCGCAAGTCACCTGCCATATTTGGAATGTCCATATATGGGATTTGTGTTAACATGATCACCGATCAATCCATTAACTAACAAATTACCACGCAATTATCTTAGCATAAAAATATATTGTAATTTATGCAACTACGACCCTGGTAACCCTGATAACTAATAAAATATACCGGCCAATTCATTTTAAGATCGTTATTTCACTTTGCTTTAAGCATAAATACACTCTTAAACGCACATAAACGACCCATTGGCGTTAAAATTAAATATACTCGGTATTTATTATATTAGTTTTTTATTGCTCAGTATAGAGTTAGACCCTTGACACCTGTCAATATATTTGGGCTGAATTCATATGATGCGGTATTATTCCTCGAAATAAACAACAAAGCAGTCGTTACTTCGAAATGTCGTTTGGGCTAACATTTACACAAATCCTTCGCGTGTTCTCCTCAATTGGCACGCATGTTCTCAGTCGACACACAGGTTATCCCAGAAAGTGGTGTGAAATAAACACCCAAGGGTTTGGGTGAAATGAATATGTTTTTATTTTTTTATCAACATTAATAATACAAAAGTTTCCATTCTTGGTACTACGATACCAAGTACTGTATTTATATAATTGAAGAATGTTGAGGCCCCATGAGTGTGCTATCGGACCAGTCACAGATGGTCAACCGGACTGGCCAAGCAGTGTGTGGAAAATCTGATCATAAATAGAGATGTGCACAATCACTGTGTACATACGACACCGGAAGCAGTTAGCATCCCGAATGTTTTTATGCAACACTGGGTGTATGCAATATCAGGTTTTTTCTCGTAGACTTTGACACTTTCCAAATACGGACCTCCACATGTGCATGGCCGATATGTTGTAGTTAATGGTAGTTATTGTCACTTTGACATAAATTGAAAGGTTCATTCATCAATTGACAATTTATGCGAATACTCGCACGAAAAGTCATCACCTAATTTTGTTTTAAAATGAGAAAAAATAGAATAGCGCATAAATCTAACAAACAATGGGTATAATATACATATGATGATTTGATCTGCGTTATATATAACGTATCTGCTACCAATAAGGCAGTTTCTTGGCAAAAAATCCGATTAAAAAAGCCAGGTGTACGACAGCATGCAAATGTAGCCACTGGACAACTGTACTGCAGTATGCGAGCTCGGTGTACGTCATCATGTTTTAAAAACACAAATCTAGGCCTTGCGCAGTGATTTGGGCATGTACCTGGGTACTGAACTTCTCACTAACGCGAGTGATGTGGATTTTGAACATATTTGAGCACAATATTGCTCTATTTGCACATATAAATCATTCGTTTTTTCCATGATTAATAAGACTTTGTGGCACAAATGAGGTGAATGCATTGGCATGCGACTGGTTATTAGATGATCTGACCACTGCTGATTCTCACAGAAAGATGTGTCTGACACCAGCATGTGAAAGAAATGATATAATTAATATATGTTCGTGTTTGGTTGGGTGGGTGGGATTAGAGTGTGTGCGACTGCATGCATTTGCATGTATGTATAACAAGATACATGTATAACATGCTATCGGCATGTACGAAAAGCACAACCAGACTGTATAATCTGAGACGACACGTAAAAACACATACACCACCAATCGCAGCAAATAATCCGGATCAAGATAAAGAACGATGAAGCTCCCATGCACTTGTGTGACTATTGTGGCAGATCTTTCAGCAGGCTGTTTGCACTAAAGCTGCATGAGAAATCGCAAAAGCAGTTGAGCACACGTGCAACGCATGTGGTATAAGGAGTTCTGCCAACCGCCAAAGTTACGTTATCTCAAAGCGTATTGACCAATTAATGTAAAAGATGTATAAAAAAAACTTCAAGGCACCGGGGTCTTTGAATAGATACAACAAAACATGCCATGCAGATGCACCAGAATTCCCTTATGATGTGTGTTCTATAGGATGTTATCACCAAATTCAATATGGAACACCACAAGACGGGGATGCACTAACTCTCACGATACGAAATGTTACAAATAGCGATCAAGTCTGAATAATAGTATTTATTCTTTTTATCTCTCAATTGATAGTCACGAGTATGCTCATGCACGCGGTTGACCATGTTGGGATTGACCGACAGAAGGGTTGTCTCTTATTTCAACACATATCCAGAAACGTGGATTCTTTTATTTTATTTTGGTGTTCAATCCTGATTTTTTTTTACCCCACCATCTTGAACACCAAAATTTCAAACCAAGATAATAGCTCAATATATATATATTTTGCAACTATAGTCTAACTGTGGTTTAGTTTGAATATTTCGACAAATATAGGTACATGTATAAACCAGTAGCAAAAAACATGCCTCTAATTGTCGAAATATTCCAACTAAACTCACTTACACTGTTGTTGGGAAACAAAATCAGTAGTCGATTTCAGTTTACTGTCTAAAATATGAATGATGGCTGAATTACTGTTGTAAAAGGCATTTTAACATTAAATTTTGGTTGGACAAATTGTTGGGGTTACAAAAAAGTTATTTATTTAACAAGTAATGATACATTTTTCATACAGTTCCCATCAAAATCATCCGGACCATGGTATGGCTTTAACGAGCCCCAGGGACGTGGCGACAGGGATTTGGGGTGCCTCACCCCCCAATTTTGGCAAAAAAATTCAACAGTTGGAAATTTCATAACTGACACATCATTAGTTGGAAATTTTATACCGCGTATAGTTTGAAATAGTTCTCATTTAATTTCCAACCAGTAATATTAGTGGGGAATATGTTTTTAGATCGCGGTTGAAGTTGACCAACAGCAAATGTTTCTACATTTGGTCAAAGTTCTGTCTGAAATGGTCATCTTGGTGGGCGAATCTTTTGGTTCAGCGTCAGCTCGGGACAAGTGGATAGTTACGTTGTCCTCGTTTACAGTAATTCGTCGACCCTGCTCACGATAAAACTCGGGAATGATGGAAACTGTTAGTACTGTGATTGTTTATTGTTGTTTTATTTCGATGTTTTCATTTTGATGTTTCCTTATGGAGTTCCCAATAGCTTCGCCAAATTTATTTCCCTCGTATTCACAGTAACAGCAATTTCACACCGTTAGATATCTTTCAGGCTAAAATGAGAAACAATGCGGTGTTTACTCATCATTCATACCTCATTAGGAACAATTATTGTGTCAATAAGCTCCCATATTGTTTGTATTGCAACTATTAGGACATGCTGCAGTACACTTGGTAAATGTCTAAATCGCATACTGCTGTACACTTCCCAGCATACTGCCGTACACCAACATGCTAGGAAAAACTCGATATTTAGTGACAAGTGTCGCCAAATTGGCAACATTTTATATACGTATATAACCGCTAGAGCAGTGGGAAAATACACCACGTGCAAAACGTGCGTAAATATCAGTTATTATATGTGAACATACAGAGTGAAATGGAAGAGAGCGTTATTTACATGTGAGTTTCAATACATTCGCTTTCTTTTTCTCGACAACATCAAATCATCCGATAAAACTCGTCTGCTCTATGTGATTGGAAATATATATGCTATGAAAAATACCATCTCATAACATTTTTATAGTACTGAGAGAATAATTAGAAGCCAAAACACTTACCCTGGTGTATATTTTGAGTCGTATATTCCATTTTTTTCCGATTCCACTTCCGGTTATCGAATGTACACAGTGACAATGGTCACATGCAAGGTCCCAGAATACAATCAATCTGGTCATCACTGGAAACTGGTATGTTGGCTGCCCAGTTCCAGAATGTGCATGGCTGTTATGGTCACCCCATACATCGCTGTGCACATTGTCCCATAATTCCAGGTTATGGATATTGGTAATCTGGTCACGACTTGAGTAGTGCTCCATGACCTGTCATGCATGTTCTGCATGGGTATGGTGTAACCACACCACTACTGGGATTTGCAGTTGAGTGGCCCAGTCCCGGGATAAGACTATATATATTGGCATTGGTAGATACGTGCAGGCCATGCCTTTCATGTGCATCGCTGTTCGATTATAGATATTTCTCTAGAAATTGACCATGCGCACAATACTGACCCATATAATACGGATAACCTAGACATTGCTAGAAACAAGAGTACTATAGCGTTGCAGTTTCTGGATATGGTGTGCAATACACCACCGCAGATGACACTGAATTGCCTCCCAGTCCCACGATAAATTAGATACAACCTAATAGTAACAACTTTCTGAATACGGACACTGTACTGATCCATGTTGAGATACCGGTAACCTGCCACTGATTTGAATATCCAGTCCCTGTAGCGGTCTCTGGTGTGTGTTATTTAGGGGATACGGTGCTGCATGTGGTCGTCGGGGCACATTGTATGAACCGCGAGACGGTTCTCACTAAATGTTCCCCCACGACCACAGCGCCATATCCTCCAAAAACACACACCCACTACATTAATTTATTATATTTATATTGTTTTTTGATGATTTATTCCCATACAAAAGCTGAGTGTATTCTTATTTATTTTCACAAAATCTGCCGAGAATATGATACTAGCCCACGCAGCACATTAAATCAGCCCAATATAAGATTTCAAGCACTTAGCAAAGAAAAAGTGATGGATATAAATAACTGGCTTCGGATGTAATTCATCTGAAATTTGGAAACCACGCTGACCGCTTTTAGTGATTATGTCACATTAGGTCAACAATTTGTGACTTCGTGTTCGTGTTACGGTCTGTGCTGTTGGGGCATGAAACGGGTGATCTAATTGACAGTTGACCAATCGCCGAACAGGGTTTAACGTAACACAAGCGGGCTATGTAAATATTACATCAACACCCCTCCAAATGGACTATTCAAATGTATTTTTTTTATTACTGAATGGGAGAATCCAATTAGATTAGCAAGTGTTAATAGTACAATATTTGAGGCAAGATGGGCGTTTTATATTCAAACACGTTGAATATCGACGCTAAAATATCTGGCGTTCGCGCTATTTTGAGTATTTTTCCCGCCAACAGGGTTCGCGTTGAAGACAACATTGAAGATCCACACAAAACAGCCGTGTGTGGTTAAGATTCGTAAACATTGGAAACATTCAACGGAATGTTGTCATCTATTCAACACGCCTTTCGTGTGGCGAATATAACATTAACGAACGACTATATAGATGACAGGAAGGGTGTTTTAAATTCAAACATTGCAATAGTTGATGCAATCAGATTATAATTAGTTCCGACAATCATTAATAAATATAGAATACATACCTGGGCGAGGCCACCATTCAAACATATCTATGTTTATTCTAGGAGAAAATAGCCACTGTCAGTAGGGCATTGTGTCGTCTGACATATTTGTCCTTGCACCACCGATTATATATACATAACAATCTCCAAATCAAACAGAGTGGAAAGCGATGAATAGAAAAGTATTCGTTGAAGTAAAATTAAGGTTGGGCATTGAGATGGACTATTTCAACAGTGGTGTTCGTGGTAGGGATGTGTATAAAATCCCGGAATCCCCTTTAGGGGGTCACCATGAAATTTCCAACAGCCACCACCCCAGCTTGGACCAGACCATAATCTCATTTCACCACCTTGCGTTGGAAATTTCCAACATGACACACCCTAAGGTTGGAACATTTCCATTTCCATTAATTCCATACCAAAATATATGTCAGTGTTGGTCTAAAAACAACAAATTCCCCATTAGTTAGGCCTATACTGGTTGGAAATTTAATCTGTATGAGAACAAATTTAATTTTTCAGACAGTGCATATTTTTTTGGATTGGGTGGGATACGAACCCAGACCCGACAGCGAGCGCGCCTTTGAAGGCAATGTCAGTAGCAAGATTTTATTACACCAATCCAAAAAACATTTGCACTGTCTCAAAAATTAAATTTGCTTCTAAAAATAGGTGCCTTGTGTGTTGTATAGTCCCAGATATGTTAAAGAGCAACGCTCGGCATGTTTCGGAGACGTAAATATAACATGCTACTGTGCCATATCTCCTATGTATGAGAACAGTTTATTTTCTAGCAGGCATTTCGACAAAGAAAACCATAATGGTGCCAGAATATGAACGGTAACATGCGTATAAATGCATTTTTACGAAAACCTAATGACGTGAGAAACAAAATGTCTGTAGTTCCACTGTAATCTTGCTACTGACATTTGCCTTCAAATAACTACATGTATAATTATTCTTGCGAGATAGTTCAATGCTATGTTTATATAAGTGATGTTCAGTAACATCACTACAGGTGGAACTACATATTCTTGATACATCTCACGTAGTTAGTAGATCAAGCCATGTGCACGAATATATAATATGCCTGGCTATATATATGGAACTTATTCTCTATTCCGTATTCCTTATTCTCAAAGATGTCCGCCCCAACTGCCCCCTAGAAATACCCCGACCCCCACCCATCACCCGGGGGTACCACCCGAGGGGGTGAAAATGGGGTATGGACCATTTTCGAGATAGGCAACGATTTCGGCCGGTTTGACGGCATGGGTATGTGGCCCGCCCATATACCACTTAGAAATACCCCGACACCACCCATCACCCCGGGGGCTACCACCCCGAGGGGGTGAAAATGGGGTATGCACCATTTTCGAGATCGGTACGGATTTCGGCCGATTTGACGGCACGGTGGGTGGCCCGCCCCAAATACCATCTAGAAACACCCCCCCCCCCCCCACACACACACACACACACACACACATCACCCCGGGCATTATCGGAGACTCTTCTATATAGCCAGTACGTCCCTGCTGTCAGTGTTCTGAGAGGCAAAAAGAAAACTGTCACTTCACTGCCACCTTAAATTCAGACATGATACACCGTATATCATTTCGCTATTGAAATCCACTCGAGTAAATAGAGCATTTCCTTTTGAAGTTGTCCAATTAGTGTCAAGTTGTTTTATTACTTTCATTGACATACCATCGCACCCATATCATACTAGCTGGGTACCCGTCCTGACGGGGAGAGTTGTGTTGTTTTTTTTACACCAACCCCCAAAATGGTGGAAATCGGCCCAGCGGATACCGAGATACAGGTTCAATGTCATTTTAAAGGTCAAGGTCACGCCGCTACCAGTTGAAAATGTTTGGCTACCCGAACCATCCCTACCTGCGAAATTTCATCGCGATCGTCCCATCGGATCCTGAGATAGAGAGTCAAGGTCACTCGAAGGTCAAGGTCACGCCGCACGGGCATCCGGGTGTGACGAAATTGCTCAGGGCCTCATACTACCCGTTTCCACCAAATTCTGTGGAAATCGGCTGAGCGGATCCCGAGGTATGAGTTCAAGGTCACTCGAAGGTCAAGGTCACGCCGCACGGACAGACGGACATGCCTGTGTTACTCCCGGTGTCAACCTACACCAACACCCCAAAAATGGGGGAAATCGGCCCAGCGGATCCCGAGATACAGGTTCAAGGTCATTTAAAAGGTCAATGTCATGCCGCTACCCGTTGAAAATGTTTGGCTACCCGAACTATCACTCCCTATGAAATTTCATCCCTTAGATAGAGAGTCAAAGTCATTTGAAGGTCAAGGTCACGTTGCACGGGCATCTCGGTGAGACGAAATTCATTGGCATCCCCATTTACACCAACACCCCGAAAATGGTGGAAATCGGCCCAGCGGATACCGGCATACAGGTTCAATGTCATTTGAAAGGTCAAGGTCAGGCCGCGTGGACATCTGGTGTGCCTCAAACTGCCCCCACATACCAAATTTGGTCGAAATCGGCCCAGCATGTGCCGAGATAGAGGTTGAAGGTAACTGGTTTTTATAAACGCTCTTTATTAGTTATTTAATAAATTATTTATCTCGCAGAAATGTTCCATTAATTCCGTAAGTCTCAGAGTCTTGCAGATTTTCAGTCCAAATTTCCATATTTATAGAAATCCGGGTATCAGTTTTTTTTATAAATCATGTAAACAGTCATAGACAACGTTGTTGTTGTTGTTGTTGTTGTTGTTGTTGTTGTTGGCATTCAGGGCATGAGGCACCGAAAATTCTCACATTGCCGTAAAGAGAAAACAGCATTGTGCGTATTTAGTAAATTTTAACTAATTATAACTAATTATTCTCTCGCCGTCAAAGTCCAACAATGCCGTTGTTGTTGGCACTCACGGCTTGATTCGTACATGGATTTTTGGATGAGATTCCAGATCATAGAGATGATGATATTTAGCGAACTGTTACCCGCGTGGTAACTCTACACGACTTGGCACTAAGCGAGGTGTGAGAAATAATATAGCATAGAAATATAAATGATTCCACAATAGACTTAAGAATATCAGCTGTAACAAAATTTATATATCAGAAATTGTAAATGCTATATTTTTGGATAGATACACGATTCTTAATAGCCTGCAAATTGACAATATCTCTGTGTTACGTTCGTCGACGTATTAATATAGAGTTGTCCTCCCTGCATCGGTGACAATCATTTAGCACTGCGGCTCAGCGGATCCGGATAAATGAGTTTTGAAGGTCAAGGTCACGCCGCACGAACAAATGGACGGGCCCATGTTCGTTCCCGGGTCGAATTACGTGCCCGTACCAAGTTTCGTCGAAATCGGTCGAGCCGTTTCGGAGTCCATCGCGGCCACACACACAGACACACCCCACACACACACACAAACTTTCCTCAAATATTTATTAGATACCTTAGCTGTGATTCGCGTGCAAAAGTGATGTTTCGAAAATATACATGTTCGGTTTAAAGTTGTTCTCTGGATTCCATTCAAAAGAACATAACGCCTGAACTATGCACACATGCGAATTTTAATTCTTTATTCGGTAATTTCTCGACAAATAATTAGTCAATAAACATACAGCAACGAGCCCGTCATAAAGCATCGTTATATGTGGAACTTCTCACGTAGTTTGCTCTGTACATATGCATTTTATAAAAATGTTTGCGTTCTTTTCTGGCACATTATAATTTTCTGTTTTGAAATGCCGGCAAAAATGATGCAAGACAAATGTGTCAGTGTGCGACCGGGGCATATATATATGTAGCCTGTTCCGCTTTGTGAGGTTCATGTCTTCTTACACTAAGTAGAAAAGTATACACTGGAATAGTATATTATTCATTTGGAGGGATGTTCAGATAATAAAAGCAGACGCAGTGACGTAGCGACTGGGGTTTGTGTGTGTGGGGGTGAGACATTTAATTGTTTCAATCAGTGTTCGCGATTTTCCGACTCCGAATTTGTACCGGTTGTTTATTTTCCGACTCGTAATTCCAATTCTAAATACTCGTCACCGATTTTCCAATTCTGGGAGGTAACTCCGGAGCCGAATAAAGTTACAACGCAAAAGAATATAAGCTAAAATCGAATAAATAATGACTATAGTTCAGGCGTTATGTTCTTTGAAATGGTACAGTCGATGTGGTTGAAAATTTCGCCAACTTAGCTGATTGCTAATTAAGTCCACGATATGTCTTTATTCCAAGGTGTGAAGGTTGTGTGGCACTTTAAGGCAAAATAATTATCTGGGACGCCTATCAGAAATGTGTTGTGTGTATAAGTACTGTATAGCCGGACCCCCCCCCCCCCCAAACTACAGCACCAGTGGACTTATAATTTGCCTGCCCCCTTATAGATCAATCGCTGTACTGTGTCAACGGTGAACCTTGAGTGGCAGAAAGTGTGAATTTCCACCGGCAAATATGACATCACATTGTTCTTAGCCTGTTCTTTAACCCTTTCAGTGCCAAGTTTTTTCAAATGTATTGATTATAATAATGTGATATATTGATGGAAAGAGCTCTAAGAGCTCTTTCCATCAATGTATCACATTACATGTATTATAATCAATAAATTTGAAAAATAATCTAGGAAATATGGGT
The DNA here is from genome assembly GCA_032622095.1 of Siphonodentalium dalli. Lineage (NCBI taxonomy): Eukaryota > Metazoa > Mollusca > Scaphopoda > Gadilida > Siphonodentaliidae > Siphonodentalium > Siphonodentalium dalli. Next base: position 108,521,443 of record CP136065.1, on the reverse strand, counting down.
TGATAGAAAAATCGGACTTGGCACTGAAAGGGTTAACCGTCGGATTTATATGGACATTTATCCCCACAAGTTGCCCTCCACACATTCATGGATGCAAAACAGGGACGTTTTTTTTTTGTTAGTCTTTGCACTATATGAGTGACCACATTTTATTCTTTTTGAAATGTTATTGCATGTTTAATGCAACAGGTGAAATTATGTTAATTTTACCAGGGTGTTGCTCTGGTAAAATTTGTCTAGCGAATCGCCACCATATTATACACACAAGTAGACCCACCCATTAGTCTGGTCGATAAAAGGTTTGACCTAGAAAAAATTTGGACTAAGTTGGTTTTTATTCCATTTTGAAGAGGAATATTTCCTCTACAACATATCCAAAATCCGCTAAAATCCGCTTCGAGCAAACTTTTTTACAGAGATTTAAAAAAATGCTCATTTTTCGACCTTGCGAAGTACGTTTTTCTACAATATCCCGCATCGGCAACACCAGAACGCATTAATCCTCCATCCGATATATACCAGTTTGTGTAAAAGAGTATAGGGGGCGAATAGAGTGACAAGGACAGAAAACAATGCAATCGCGGCGATGAAATGGCTGTCAAAATGGCCACAACTACAATCCATGCTACGATGAAAGCAACATATTGGATAACCCCCTATAAGCGAAAATACACATTTGTAATTTACAATAATGTTGTTATATATCTTTAAAGGTACACATATAATTAAAACAGATCTATCTGAATGATTTATCGATCACTGCTACGCACGTTAACCCAATGATTTACGTTCGGGTTTTCTTATTAGAATACATGTATCCAACAGTCGGACCAAAATCAGTTATTTTGGGCATGCAACACACGAAGTAATATTTCGTCACACAGTGCGTGGTAGTTTCCTTTTGGAATGATGATTAATTATTGAATGTAAAGCAGAAACTGAAGTGCCCACCCTATCTGTGTAAATACTAGTTATATTTCCAGAATTTTCAACACTCTCCGTGACAATAAACCATACACGTATGTCGTAATGCTGATTATACTGTCAAGAAACACTTATCTCTTCAACAGAATAGTACCCTATCTCACTAGATCGAAGAGACTGTACATCGTACATTTTATTTAGTACTAATTTTCATGGTGCTCCCAAACCGGTTTCTTCGTAGACAATTATGTTCAAATTACTTCAATCGGCACTTTACAACATAAATATGTACCACGCAATACACACTATTAGTTGTCAGTATCTTGTTGTTTGAAATTATGTTACCATTGCCACCCACATACTTGCGCTAAATATCAGGTCATCGGCGTTTACAGTTATTAGTTCTGTGTTTACCATTCACTCAATGTTGCTATTTATGGTTTTGTATGCAGCAGATATGTGTAACATTAGGGAGAATGGGTAAACGCGGCGATGCGGTTGCAGAAAAGGTCGTACGTTTCGCGTATATGTGGCCTTAGTGCATTTAAGTGTACATAATTTCCAGGTATAAAGACAGTCTCTGCCATAGAGTATGTAGGCAAATTGGGTTATGTTGAGAATTTATTGAAGATAGTCTATTGTAATCCTTTGTATTTTGATAAATTGCGTTCATGGTATACCACCATGTATTTGTGTGATAAAAATGAAATATTCGTGTTTAATCACTTGACCGGAGGCAACTATGACTACTATTTTAAGACACGGACAATAGGATCTACACATTTTACCTAGTACCATATGAATAGCTCTCATACTGTTCTATAGTAGTACATTTTGACAGACTGTGTGTTGTAGATTCAAAAATAAATGATTATCGGTCACATTCGTGAGACTGTTTTCATTACATATATTTCTGCTTCTAGAAAAGGCCACACAATGAGTACATCCCTATTAGATCACATTTAACTGTTTTAATACACATATATTACACGATTCAAGATAAACAGTACAGATAAAACTGCGTTATTCTTCTATTTCTTGGCGCCCAAAAAGTCCACATTCAATCGTTGTATGAGACCTGTCTTTCGGTTGCTCTCTCGCGAGATACATTTGAGAGAATTCTTACATACTATTATTAATAGCTTCCCTTATACTCTGAAATCATTCTTCCTCGTATAATTCGACGGCCTGTTCGTTCTTGTATAACCAGCTATTCAATTTTCCGCAAATTATAAATTTCATTCGATTTTGTCCATTTTGGCGGCCATTTTGGACAGACATTCTACCGATATGGTTTACGACTAAGGATTGTTTGTGTGGATTTTATTTTATTACTAATTTGATATTTGTTGGCGCACCTACCACCGAAATTCACGATTTTTCTATACCAACTGCCACCATGGACGCCATCTTGTATTACAGAAAATGCTCAAAGCGGATTTTAGCGGATTTTGGATATGTTATAGAGGATATATTCCTCTTCAAAATGGAATAGAAACCAACTTAGTCCAAATTATTTCTAGGTTGACCCTAAAATTTTAGTTTATCGACCAGACTACATGTATTTTGCCGGGATCTGAGTATGTATGTGGTGGTTAGTAATTATACCACGGTAATTTACCTCGATATTAGGGTAATTTAGCACGGTAGTACATGTACCGGGGTACGCTTTCAGAAGACCGATTGACCGATTGGAGGTCATATGAATGATATCTATTATATATTTTGGGAAATCTGTGTGTGTGGGGGGGGGTGTGAGGGTGCGAGGGGGTATGTGTGTGTGTGAGGATGTGAGGGTGTGTGTCTGTGTGTTCGCGATGGACTCGAAAACGGCCGAGTGTCGTAAGCCTATTCGTTTGCCCGTGCGACGTGACCTTGACCTTGAAATCGGGTCAATTTTTATGGGATTTCGACGAAATTTGATACGTGGGGTTACATTTGTCCACTGAGTGTTTTGGACGGGTCAAATCGTGACCCCGACCTGACCTTGACCTTCAAAATGATCAATTCGAGGTCAAATGGAGATCAAATCGGGTAAAACCGGATGGATTTCGACGGGTACTTTTGTCGGGTACTTTTGTCCGGGCAGTCTTTTGGACGGGTCAAATCGTGACCCCCCACCTGACCTTGACCTTCAAGATGGACAATTCAAGGTCAAATCGCGCAATTCGCCGAAAATCAGAGGGGAAACAGCCCGGACGAAGTCGGGTCCAGCTGCTAGTATGATATATTACATAAGGTGTTAAACTCTTCTTGACTTAGATGACTTGTTATAACAATATTCTTGTCCCATTATGTAAACGTTTGAATATGCCATCGGGTACAATTGTTTTACACTTATTAAATAATAAAATATGACTTTCTTCTCAAAAAAGAGACAGAAAACATCTCAGCTGTGTAATGTGCTATTGTGAATATATAGATATCGACCATGCCCTGGTAAAATAACTCCGATAAATGCCATATAAAACATTATATACCAGGCTCTACTCCGGTAAAATATTGTAAAGTCAGTAAAAAATTATATACTCTAATAAAAGCCATGTAAGACCCTTGTAAAAAGGGACTTACCCAAGTAAATGATAAATTCCAAGTAAAGGCATGGTGTACCACAATTACATTATAATCTGGTAAATCCTGGTATAGTAACATTACATCCAAACATTAAGCAACATGGGAGCACTGATTGGACCCCAACTTACAGAGTTGTTTCCATTTTGGAATTAAATATACAAAAAAACAATAAACACAACCCAGCCCACCTAAATTCTTATCCCTGCATGGTTGAAATACATGCTGTTGTAGGATCAGTGTGTAAGTGTAGACTTAAATCAAGTCTGACCTGCTCCCTGGACAACATAATTTATTAGACTGTAGTTTAGAAAAAACTTAAGATGCGTACTACATGTACCATTCTGGAACCAACCCATATAATAAATCATTATGGTTGTAGAGCCAGTTTGTTTCCCCGAAGAAATATGTATGGATGAGATAACGGAGATATTCGGAAATAAAAAAAAAATAGTACAAAAATTTAAAGAGCGTAACATTAAAGAGGTGATACCAGAGAATATCCCGTTCCACCAGAATATAATATGTTACACCAAGAATTATAGTAGAGTATATTATGAATAAACATGTTTTACATGCGTTTTATCTATGGGTGTCTTGTTTCACCAGAATTTCACGAGAGTAAAGTGCCTTTTTACATTGGGCTTTTACCAGAGTATACCATTGATTACCAGGGTTTAACCAGAGTGTAATATGTTACACCATGACTCCATCAAGAATTTACTTCAATATGTTCTGTTTTACATGGATTTGCATGAGTTTAACCAGCATTTTTCACCAGCATTTTACGAGAGCGGGGTTTATATACACTATTCCTTTACTTTGAATTTACAAGGGTATGTTCATTTTACACGGACTCTACGTGGCTTTTACCAGAATATATCATTGTTTACCCGAATTTACCATATTTTACCGGAGTAGAGCCTGGTATGCCGTGGTTTGCCGTGCTTTTATAATAGCGTTTTGTTTATAAGGATGTGCGGTGTGGTGTAGTGAACTCGTGTTCTTGTTCGCGAGAAATTCCCGAAAGAATATGGTCTCAAATACACCACTTACCACATGTCCCTGGTCCAGTGACATGACTATACATAACAGGTTATAATATATAATACAGTTTTATGAAACATAAAATTCGAATACAATCATCATGAGTATTATAAATATATACACCAAAGCCGCAGGGTTATGACCATATACAAAATGTAGTATAAGGTAGTTCATAAGATATCAAACGCGACAAAAATAGGGCAGCAATAATTATCCTTATTTGTGCTTGTATGCTGTCCGCATAGTTGGGCCCTCCTTTGAGTCCTTTCTGTCTCTCTTCGGGCGTAGCATTCATGAGGTAATCATCTTCTGTGCAGTGTTTATCAATAAGGGAGCTTACACACGTAGTGTTTCTCTTTACACCTCCGATGAAGAGAGGCATAGTTTGTTCTCCTGGAAAGTTCCTTAAAGTGAATGCTGCAGTTGGAAAACACTATGTAACCGTATCTACATGCAGCTGATTCGACGGACATCCTGTGAATGTAAATAAACAAAATACAATATTAAAGGTACACAATCCGATTCGATGGTCCCCGTATCATCAGATTCCTTTTCTTCAAACGACGCTTTAGTTATTAGAATCGAAATAATGATAACCATTGTCAACGCCAGTGTCAAATTTCCCCAAACGTGTTATATATCAACATTTAGTTCAATGCAATAAGGGTATCGAGAGTATGTTGGTCAGCTCGTCGAATATTTGCGAAGACGCCAAATATTCCAGGTGGTGAAAAATAACAGATTTAGGAAATCGATACCTGAGCTGTGGTGCATGGGTGGGTTCCTCGGCTCGAATAAAATATGTTTCACCCCCGAAGCCAAAGAAATAGTAATTTAGACTCGTTAACTCGACATTGTGTATCTTTAAAGATGAAAACAGATGTTTAGCACCTCAGTCACAACATACTAGTAGTAGCTTATTGTCATATAAGAATGTGAAACATAAGAAAGTTGAAAAATGCATGTTTTGCCCCTACAAACAGTGCATTAACCATCGTAATTTGAGCCAAAAATGTTCTCTATAAAACACGCAAAAGTAGAATTGAGCATTTAGTGTGTCTCGATAACACTAGAGTTGTCAACATTCCGTACCGGAAGGTGTAATTTGTGACTGAAATGTATGCTCAATTCTTCTTCAAATACTGCTTTTGTGTGTTTTGTGTTGAATCGTGTGGGCAAGATGAACGCGTGGATACAATAAAAGAAATGAAAACTCGTGCGGTGCATGACGCCGATAAAATAATATGTTGACTTTGTTTCCTGTGTTCGAATTGACATAGTTGAGGTGCGATTTGTGCGACAATATTCTCATAACAATGTTCACGGGACCTAAGCTCCATTTCTATAGCTTGTAGATAACACAATATATTATATAGATAATGGATGGCTTGTCGTTGACTATGCCAAAATAGTGGTCCTCGAGGAGGAATAGTCCACGAGCCGCAGGCGAGTGGGACTATTCCTCCTCGATGACCACTATTTTGGCATAGTCAACGACAAGACATACAGTATTTATCATATTATATCGAACATTGGTGCCAAATTCTCGCACAATATCTGTGTCTGATTTGTCACATTTTTATTTACTGTGAATTTTGGAAATCGGTCTCAGATTTTACAATTTACGGCAATCTGTTGACGATGGCAGGGGGGGCATAACTATGTTATTCGTTATATCTAACAGCACCTCTTCATGATTCATGCATTTATTGCTATAAATACGTCATTAGCAAAGACATTTTGGGGAAATTGGTAGAAGTTAACTTGGCTTAACTTCGATTAAAACGGAAATGGAAGTTATAAATAACTTCCGCTGGCATTACAACATTAGGACTGTCCGCTTGCCAACCAAACGGACAAACTATTAAATACATTGGCTAGCTATGATCGGACATTTGTAAGATCATTACAATTCACCAATAAATCTAATGATATGCCTATATTGCAACAAGTATCGTACACGGTATAGTTTAAGATTGGCCGTATCTTCAGGCGGCAAACCGATTTCGCGAAATGAGTTTGTTACTATAAACAGAAAAAGAATAGTAGGCATGTATAGGAATCCTACTGGGGTATACTATCGTAAAATAGTATAGCAGTGTACAACCAATCAGAGTGCGAGAAAGTCACGTGAGCTATAATATGAGTGAATATCTGGTCTCCTTGGTGACGTGGAGAAATAATAGAATTACATTGAAAACTGTCCCATTTTGTTTTAAATTTCGGCAGCGTAGAAAAATGTATGCGCCGAGAACGGGACGTATAACTACCGAGAATGGGATGTTGCACTGATTTATGAGAAAAACCATTGGAGATATTCGGAAATGACAAAAATAATATAAATTATTTTTATTATTGTCTTTTTAAAGAGGTGGCACCAGAGTATATCCCGTTTCACCAGGGTTTTGCCAGAGTATAATATGTTAAACCAAGAATTATAGTAGAGTATGGTCTTATCTACGTAGTTGTACATGGGTTTTATCTATAGGTGTCCTGTTTCAGCAGTATTTTACGGGAGAAAAGTGTATTTTAGCATTGGGCTTTGCATTTGGCTTTGCATGGCTTTTACCAGAGTATAGCATTGATTACCATGGTTTTACCGGAGTAAATACGTTACACCATGACTCCATCAAGAATTTGCTAGAGTATGTTCTGTTTTGCATGGATTTTTTACCAGCATTTTACAAGAGTAAAGCGGGGTACACTATTCCTTTACTTAGAATTTACAAGGGTATGTTCTTTTTAAACGGACTTTACATGGCTTTTACCAGAGTATATCATTGTTTACCTGACTACCATATTTTTCCAGAGTAGAGCCTGGTATACTGTGGTTTTCCGGGCTTTTATAATAGTGTTTTGTTTATAAGGGTGTGCGGTGCAGTGAATTCGTGTTCCTGTTCGCCAGAAATTCCACAATGCCCAAGAATATGGTCTCGAATACACCGCTGTGTCTGCAACGATCACATGTCCCGGACCCATGGCATGCAGTGTCATGACTATACATAAAAGATTATAATATACAATTCAGTTTTATGAAACATAAAATTGCAATACAATGATCATGAGTATTATATATATATACACCAAAGCGTTATGACCATATACAAAATGTAATATAAGGTAGTTTATAAGATATCAAACGCGACAAAAATAGGGCAGCAATAATTATCCTTATTTGTGCTTGTATACTGTCCGCATAGTTGGGGCCTCCTTTGAGTCCTCTCTGTCTCTCTTCGGGCGTGGCATTCATGAGGTAATCATCTTCTGTGCAGTGTTTATCAATAAGGGAGCTGCACACGTAGTGTTTCTCTTTACACCTCCGATGCAGAGAGGCATAGTTTGTTCTTCTGGCAAGTTCCTTAAAGTGAATGCTGCAGTTGGAAAACACTGTGTAACCGTAGGCACATGCAGCTGATTCGACGGACATCCTGTGAATGTAAATAAACAAAATACAATATTAAAGGTACACAATCCGATTCGATGGTCCCCGTATCATCAGATTCCTTTTCTTCAAACGACGCTTTAGTTATTAGAATCGAAATAATGATAACCATTGTCAACGCCAGTGTCAAATTTCCCCAAACGTGTTATATATCAACATTTAGTTCAATGCAATAAGGGTATCGAGAGTATGTTGGTCAGTTCGTCGAATATTTGCTAAGACGCCAAATATTCCAGGTGGTGAAAAATAACAGATTTAGAAAATCGATACCTGAGCTTTGGTGCATGGGTGGGTTCCTCGGCTCGAATAACATATGTTTCACCCCGAAGCCAAAGAAATAGTAATTTAGGGTCGTTAATTCGGTATTGTGTATCTTTAAAGATGAAAAAAAGATGTTTAGAATATATGAATGGAGGGAGCACCTCGATCACAATAATAACCATATTACACCAAATATAAAAGAAATTGGTTGACGTTTGTTCAAGTTATCGCGCTGACGGATATCAAATTTCTAAAAAATAGAAACAAGTTGCATAATCTTGTTAGAAAGTCGGGTCGGACCCGATTTCTTTATACAGCTGTCGCACATGACAATTAACTCACATACCAACATTGCCATAATCCATTGATAAATGGCTATGTTATATAGGATTGTTACCGACTGCACACCCGGACTCCAGCCAGCCAACCGTCCCTCGCCATATATATAGTCGAGTTATAAAAACTCGATTAAAATCGGACAAATCTGGTTTTTTAACTCAATCAAGATATTTCTGTGAAAGATCCATAATTATACCCAATATGAATGGAATCTGTTGACGTTTGTTCAAGTTTCCGCACTATAAGCCAAACACTGCGAAAATGACAACTTTAGAAAAAATATCGAACTTTTTCGAAACATCATAATTTTGTCCTTTCAGCATCAAGTACGTTCACAGAGGGTCTCCGTTGCGGAGGGGTGCCCACGTTGAAATTTCCAACTGCAGCCCTTTGAACCAAACAACCAAAAACGCTATATATATGTTCGCGCGAAATACCATTTGGAACTTTCCAGCTGGTACCTCAAACTTTGTTTGTTGGAAATTTATTGATGGGTGGGTTCCTCGACTCGAATCAAATATTTTTTACCACCGAAGCCAAAGAAATATTAATTTAGGAGCGTTAATTCGGATAATGCATCTTTAAAGACCCACTGTCCGATTTGACACTATAAAACGACAATTGGTACATATTCAATACCATGCATACGATAATTTGATCGTTCCAATGAGCCTATAAGATGAGATTCTAATGATCACATATTAATGTTCAAACGGGGAAGGTTCAACCACTTTTTATTTTTGTTCAGGCTATAAAAAATTCCATTGAACGTTTCTGATAAAGAGCGTTCATGCTTTCGTTTCCCAAAATCATGAGATAATGAAATATAGTTCTCAATTATGGTCGCTCACAATCGCTTTCAAAGTTAACCTGATGTATGTTTTTTGTTAATTTTCTCGATGCCTGTGTCATACAAAATATGGTGAATGCATGTATTTTGTTTTCTATTTTGCTTGGTAATTATAAGATGAAAATTACCAAGGGAAGTTTGACTAATTTGGTGTCAAATCTGACTGTGGATCTTTAACTATGTGAAATAATTGAACAGAAACTGTATGCACCGCATTTTTTAATAATTGGCAATCCTTAATCGCGAACTGAAATTTCGGTGCTTTGATCTCTATGATATAAGTTCCAATCGGTTACTCGATTGCAGCAAATCCAGATGGCGGTTGAATGCTAACAAAGTACGCTTTTCACACTGCACATGCATGCGCTTGATTGCGGCTCGGTGCAACATCCCATTCTCGGTAGTTTTACGTCCCGTTCTCGGCGCATGCATTTTTCTACGCTGCCGAAATTTAAAACAAAAATGGGACAGTTTTCAATGTAATTATATTATTTCTCCACGTCACCAAGTAGATATTCAGTCATATATTGTGCTATCGATAGAAAGGGAGAAAAGTGAGAAAAGTGTCTCACAAAATCGCACCTCTGCGATATGTCTATTCCAACACCGGAAAAAATCAACATATTATTTTATCGGCGTCACCGCACGAGTTTTCATTTATTTTATTATATCCACGCGTTCATCTTGCTCACACGATTCAACACAAAAGCACACAAAAGCAGTATTTGAAGAAGAATTGAGCATATATTTCAGTCACAAATTACAACTTCAGGATTCATCAATGTCAGTACTGCTAACCGACACTCGCGATTCATATGCACATTATAACCGGTATTCAGGATTCATCAATGTAGGGACTGCTAACCGACACTCGCGATTCATATGCACATTATAACCGGTATTCAGGATTCATCATTGTCACCACTGCTAACTGAGGAGTGTAGGGCGATACATGTAACATGCTGACCACTGGCCTAACTGAGGAGTGTGGGGCGATACATGTAACAGGCTGACCACTTGTATAACTGAGTAGTGTAACATTCATGTTATTTTCTCATTCTATCTCCGGGTAAAGAACTTTTACTTTTTACTGGTAGTAGCTTATTGTCATACAAGAATGTGAAACATAAATTATGGATCTTTCGCAACAATATCTCGATCGAGTTCGAAAATCAGTTTTGTCGGATTTCTTTTACCTGAGTTACGGCCCTTAGTTCGTCTATTGTTCGCAATTTTAAGAGATGTTATGACCGTTAGCACGATAACTTGAATAAACATCAACCGATTTCATCCATATTTGGTATATGGATCTTTCACAACAATATCTTGAACAAGTTCGAAAAATAAGTTTGTCTGATCCTTTTTACACAAGTTACGGCCCTTAGTTTGTCTATTGTGAGCAATGTTATGCCGTTAGCGTGGTAACTTGAACAAACTCCAACCGATTCCTTTCATATTGGGTATATGTATCTTTGACAACAATATCTCGGTCGACTTCGAAAACCAGATTTGTCCGATTTGTTTTTACCTGAGTTACCGTCCTTAGTATGTCGATTTTTTTTGTTAGCAAATTTATTACCGATAGTGCGAAAACTTGAACAAGCGTCAACAGATTCCTTTCATATTGGGTATATGGATCTTTCACGACAATATCTTGATTGAGTTCAAAAACATGCAGGATTGTCCGATGTTTTATATTTACCTGAGTTATGGTCTTTAGTTCTCAGCTATGGTTCTTTAGTTCTTCCATTTTAAGAGATTCTCGGTCGAACAGATTCACTGTTATGGGCAAAAAACTCGACCAGAGCCATCTTTGATGAAAGCTGTTCTATTATATATAAGTTATATCTATATTGGGGCATGCAGAGGAAACCCGAAGCCATAAATTTAGAAAAGAGCGTAGTGGGTCCTTGTCAGACAGTAGATCATGCCATGAATCTCTACTCTGGCTACACCCGCGTAGAGGTAATAGTCCACCAGTGCAAAACCTTGGAACTTTTTGATGTTCTGACCTGTTCTGGTGGGGAACTTTTTAGCAATATAATACTTTGTTCCCGAATAAAATATTTCACAGTATCAGCTCAACAGTCACCTAAATCACGCAATCTCAAGCTGGAACCTTCACCTGCCGTGTGAAATGCATTATTAAGGTAGCAGTACATAATAGCACGTGTTGTATGGGGTATGCATGGACTATAAGTATATGGGGTCATAACTGCCAGTGTATAGTATATGTTAAATTTGACATTAATTAGTTGTTTTGGTTGTTTAAATATTTTACAAACTGTGAAAGTTCCCAAAAGTGAAAAATTTAGATGCATAACATGATTTTTATATTTAGTGTAGGCCAACTGCGTATGTTTGGTTATAGGCAAATGGCCCGACTATCCTTCCCTGAATTTTGTCAACTGCGCTTGCAAGACAATATTTTGAAATTGCTAGGATAATTGTTTCTATTTCGAATATTTCTCAGCTCTACCATAGCTCTATCACGTAGAAGAATGGTCTACTTTGGGTTAAACTGGTCAATTTTAGTCAAAACATTTCGAAAGTTGTGCATTTGGTGTGTGCGAACCAAGGAGCATAATTCAGTGACAGTACGAACAAGTCAAACTATAGACATTTGTTTAAAGGTACTCAATCCGATCAGACGCTCCTAAATTACTATTTCTTTGGCTTCGGGGGTTATTATTACCACTTGATTTTAGAGTTATCCATCTTTATCTGCAAGACCATCCGTTTGACTTCGTGCTTCCTCGTGACCTGGGCCAAAAGCAATTGAAATAACAAACAATTGAAATAACAAACTTCAAAAATCAAATATGTTTTACCCCCGAAGCCAAAGAAATAGTAATTTAGGAGCGTCTGGTCGGATTGAGTACCTTTAAACCTATTCTTTCGAATATAAAAATGCGTGATGTGATCTATGCCAAACTACCCCCCCCCCCCCCCCACAAGTCGGCCAATATTGCTGGAAATTGTGTGTTGCTAAGTAACAGAATAGCTAAACAGAATAGCCATTAAAACTAAGAAATATATTACCTGCATTTCGATGTTATCAACTGCCCTGTTAGAACATCAAAACATTTCCAGGGTTTAAACTGGTGTATTATGATTTACGTATAGTATAGATTCGTGGCATGATCTAGTCAGACATATACCCAATAGTTGTGCAACAGATATATGTCATATATGTGGATGTCACTGGATGTCAGGATACATGTATACTTACTCGCAAGTCTCATTCCACGCAGCGTCCGTCATCGGAACAGTTATAGCTCGTCGCACTTGCATGGATCTGTCGCATGTCATCGCAACTCTGCCCATGTACTCCTCTGACATGCACTCTATGCCGGCAGTAAACACTGGAAACAGACAGAGAAATGTGCAGGATATACGCGATATCACTGGGTCGCTACCATATTGAATCCATCCAGCCCCCATTCCGCGATTTAAGTGTTACACATCAAAGTTCAGGAGTATCATTCCATATACGGAGTTTTGAATATTCATGTATTCCTTATAAGGAATTAATGAATATTCAAATTGACAAGCTCCATATATTGAATGCTACTCCAGAACTATGACATGACAATTGTAGCACTGAATGCGCGGAACGGGGCTGGATGGTTCCAATATATGATAACGACTCAGTCATCTCGCTTTTCCACGTAGTGCATGGCGTGGAAACCATGCTACATGGTACATGCTACATCATTTGCTTTACGATCTGATGTGTTCGTTTTCGCCCCCCCCCCCCCCCCCGTTATATCCGGTAAGAAAATTAAACTGCTGATCGGAATTTTCGGGGAAACTGTTTCACAAGAATCGATTCTATCGCCTTTCCGGTCCTGTCTCTATCGAATTAAGTCCCGACTCTTTCGCGATTTAAAACAAATATTTTCAACGTTTTGACCGCCATTATTACTAAATGTTAAAACAGAACTATTTTCTAAACAAATATCCGGATATTAGGTCTTTGCTTGTGCTTATTATTGATAATAATGTGAAATCAGCTATTTTAGTGCACACTTAGAGGCGTAAAGCGTTTGTGTGCATTTCCTATGTAAATTAAGCAGCAATTTGATGTTAAGTCTATCGGCCGTGTCACCTTTTAGTTGGACTGGAACATATCTCATTGTATGATCGAACACCATAACACTATCGCACAACACCTCTCGACGGTTCCTCATAGTAACAGACCCTCAAATTAATCCCTCAACAGAAGCAACGCAATCTTCCGATTCTAATGTGATATTTATGTTCACAATCGGTTCTCTCGCCCCCGTTTAAGGCACTTTTATATTCGACCAGTTTGTTAAGTTGTGTGTCTCTAGTTGCCATATTATCATATATATGGTTCAAAATGTAGCCACAGCAAAACCAATGTGAGATTTTCAGTAGCCCCAAAGCATCATAAGTTGGATATTAATGATGACCGACTGGGAGCACTAAAATTCATCTATTGATATTACTGTGGCTACATTTTGAACCAAATATGATAATTTGGCAAAACAAATATCATATAGATGCGCAATCAGATAATATAATCGAACAGAAATATACTTTAAACAGGAACGAAATAACCGATCAGTAGAACACATATATGCCCAATCGTGAACATAAAAATCACAATAGAATCGGAACCTTTCGTCACTTTTTTAGGGATTAATTTGAAGGAATAGTACTGCGATGAACCGTCGGGAGGTATTGCATTATAATAACCTGATGTTCGATCATAAAACCTAACAAGTTCAGCCCAATTTAAATGTGATAAGGCCGAAAATCAGAGCATCAAATTTTCATGGGAAATGCACACAAATGCACGTCTCTAAATGTGCACAACAAGCAGCCGATTTTAGAATACTATCATCAATAAGCACGTACAAAGACCGACATATTTCGATTGTTATTGGAGAATACTTTATGTACACTGACATTCAGTGTATAAACAGCCTAACAAAACTTTTAATATTTTTTTTACAAAATATGGCGAAAGAGTCGGAAATTAATTCGATATAGACGGAACTGGAGCTCCTCGGGTGTATACTATTGTAGAAATTCTTGATACCTATGGTCGCTGGGTGTTTTATTTATAGATATGGGTTTTTTTGGACGCATTAAAAGTTGTAGTTCGACCCCGAGTCCTGTTGTTTTGGGACGCAATAAAAGTTGTAGTGTGACCCCGAGTCCGATAAAAGGTGTAGTTGTTATAAGCTATGCCAATTACAAATAGAATAAATGAAAAAGATAGTTTGTAAAATGCGTATATGTCAATTGATAATTTTTTTAAAGAGTGTAGTCGGAGACAACCGAGTCAGCCACCGGTTCGTTAATTAGGTGCTGATCGGTGTAACAACTTGCAGTAGGTCCCCTATTTGCGGAGGTCCATTTGCAGAGGTCCCCGATTCGCGGAGGTCCCCTAAAATAGTCGAAATGTGTTGATTTTAATGAGGGAACGAGTGCGTATATGTCAATTGATACGTATTTTAAACAATTAACGACACGATCATCATAATAATGGTTTTAAAGACATCAGATTGAGTCTCATCATTCCGTCTCGGTAGCATAGAGTATTGATTTGACGAACTAGTTTCGTTGCTTTTCTTTGTATTTTCTCAAACACAAATCTTTTATATTTGTGATGTGGACTCCATGCAGAGTTACAGTATTCGATGATAGGTCTAACCATGCTTATGTAGAGCGATCGGAAAGTGTCGATGTCCAAGTTCGTGAAAGTTCTATTGACCGATGATTTGAGAAGCTTAAATTTATTGTTTTAGAATATTGTAGGAAGGCTAATCTGGTCGTGTCTGGGATATCTCGCAGGACAACACATTTCGGGTTTTCGTGGGGTGCGTATTCGCTGGATGTCTGATAGTTGCAGTATGTAACTATTATGACCGCGTTAATTGCTTTCAAAGTTTAGGTATGGGCCACTCTTGAAGATTTTATGGCGGGAACACAATGCCTCCTATTTATTATCCGCATTTAGAGGCTTTCTGGTGTGGTGAATGAGAAACCTGCAGTAATAAGCCGTCGTTTAATGTAATAATTTGAAGGATTAGTTGTTTTAACGGAATTCTGAGGCGGTGCATTCATGTAACCAATATATTTTATATTATAATTTATATTTATTCCTAATAATATGATCTTGAGGGCGTTACTATTTCTGATTATGGTTTTCTTGTTGTAAACTGGGAGTCATATAATAAACCATTTATCAAGCAGTGAGTTGATCCACGGCAGCGAGTTTGATCCGGCAATCTTCCCACCTAAACTTGACGTGATACTACGGCACGGATCAACACATTCCGTCGAATAAACTATGAACACGTTTTGTCGATAATATACCTACGGTTTTCTGAGTGGTTATATACTTAATTTTGATCTGGACTGTACTGCCAGTTTATTATTCTCGACGGAAGGGGAATAACTCCTAGTTTTTAATTTTGATGCATAAAGTGGGAATTCTTGGGGTGAATCTGATAATATACACCACTTGATGGATCCTCCTAAGCCACAGCTATTCTGCAGTGTATCCTGGTGGAATATATATATGTGGTGGTTTTATTTCATGCCAACAATGGTCAATAACGCCGACTCTGTATAAAAATAATCGGAGACTCAAACTGTAAAATGCATAATCCGATTAAGCGCCCCTCAATTACTATTTATTTGGATTCGGGGTTAAACAATATCTGATTCGAGTCGAGGAACCCACCTATCAATGCTCAAGAGTTATTAGATATCGATTTTTGAAATCTATTATTTTTTACCATCGAGACTTATTAGTGGCCTAATAAAGTATACCAGCCGACCGTCTCGGACCAAATTGAGGATGAAGACGAATAAATTTCGTGAAACAACATGTTGATAAATAACACGGTTCGGGCCATTTTGTATTATAGTTATTTTTGGGCAATAATCGATTCTGATAACTGAAGCGGTATTTCTAAAAAAAGTTGTTGTTGTTGGAGTCTGATTATAAGGGGACCATCGAATCGGATTGAATACCTTTAATTGGGCCTTTAATAAGTTTAATTTGTCGTTCTCGTACAGCAGTCAAATAATCACAAAATGTTATGTCCAATTCACCGTCATCTCTTCAGATTTCAGTATGACGCATGGAGTATACAAACTCACCATCTAGATGGTCACAGATCTCCTTCCATACGGCCTTTTCAGCACAGAAGTCAGCTAACTCGCTAGCCGAGAAACACACCTTATGGTATTCTTTGTAACAATTCAATAACTTGTCGATGTTCCTGTAATATGTCGAGGTGAGTGACTCTCATATGGAAACAATTCGTTTAAGTAAAATAATAATAAAATAATAAAAACTACATAGGTACTTGATGGTGTTACATTTATATAACTATAATCTTTTTAGTAAAACTATTCCAATCGGTTTGGTTTAACGCTTCGATTGACCATGGGTGAGGTATAGGTTATCAGTTCACATCATCGAGAATTTATAACATAAACAATTTAAAACGTTGAAAAGTTGACTAAAATTTTGACATTGGCTGATTGACAAAATCAGATTATGGGCTGTACGATGGCTGGTCATATTTAATCCATAGAAAACAAAGGCACTATCGTTCTATTTTACTTCCAGCGACGTCCATTTAAACATATACTATTCCAAAGCGAAAGCCTAACAAAAGACGAATCGTATAAACACCTCGGTTCTGAACTTCAATCTAATTGAAAGTGGAACAAACAAATTGAGTACACGAGAAGTTCTTCTATTTATTACCTATTTAGTTATATCAATAATTCATTTTATGATATCATTAATGAATATATGATATAATTACATATTTTATTACGATATCACAAATTGATTTTAAGATATCACTAATTCCAATTTGTGATATCAAAAATAATTTTTTTGATATCACAAAATCGAATATATAATATCATAAAATAGCAAGGTGTTAGTGATATCAATAATACTATTTTGTTATATCATAAATTTAATTTGTGATATAACTAATTCAATTTATGATATCAATAAATAGAAAATGACACAGCTGGACTACTATTCCTCCAAAATTTTCTGACATTATATATTCATTTAGTGATATCATAAAATGAATTACTGAAATCACTAAATAGATAATACATAGAAGAACGGAGTCCCGTGAATCCATGAATTATTGATCTAATAAAATCGAATATGTGATATCATATATAATTAGTATTTATTGAAATCTCAAAAAGATATAGAAAGCATTTAGTGATATCAATAATTCGATTTTGTGATATATTAAATTCATTTTATGATAAATATTTTATGCAATAAATAGAACTTTCATCCGAATTATTGATATCACAAAACTAATATATTATATAACAAATTCGAATAAGTGTTATCACAATATCAATATATGATATCATAAAATCGAATATGTGATATCATTAAATGCTTACAATATCATGTATTCGAGTTTGTGAGATCATATATTATTCATTTTGTGATATCACAAAATGAATTATTGATATCACAATATAGGTAATAAATAGAGAACGTCACCCAAACGCATGTGCGTATACTCACATGCAAGACTGGCGCAAACCCTGTGCACCGTTTGTCATGTAGTTATTCATGTTGATACCACCCGTGCATTCGTTGAATGTTGCCATTGCCACAACACAGCCGGGATTTTGTGAATCTACCATTGGTACGATCGATACTGCAATAATAAAATGTCAGTGACACTGTGGTTAAGCATAAATTAACCCTTTCTAATTCTCCTAATAAGTTACAAAAGTATACATTGGAATGGACTATTATCCACCTGAAGAGGTTTTCGAGAGAACGTGCATACGACAGATAATATAAGTACAGAAGGCCGGAGTCATATTTATTACATGACCCTACCCTTATTCCATTCAATAAACACATTATATAAATTGTGATATGAAACGTCGTTGAATAACAGGAAATAGTGCGAGGTGACTTTTGACTTCCGGTTTGTCGTCTGTTTAAATTCCGTATGCTACGTCTCAAAATACTATGGCTTCCAATAGTTTTCCAACAAATTGATTGATTGATTGATTGATATAGCGGAATTTACAAAACTCGTCCAGTAAATTAGGTCTGGACCGAACCTTTGGCGAGGTCCAGACCTAATTTACTGGAAGAGTTTTGTAAATTTTGTAAACTATAGTTTCCAATAGTTTTCCAACAAGCTCTAATAAATGAAAAGTTATTTCATTAAATATACGCAATTAAATACGTCAAAGAGTCTTTATTTGTCAGGGACAATTTCTTTAGTGTGCAAACAACGCTTAGTTACGCGAAACGCCACCGCAGGCCGATGTTTGCTTCACGTCCCATTTGTTGATTAAGTATGTTTTATCGAGGTTTTTGGATCATGTAATACATAGAATATACAACTCGTTCCCTGTTTATAGTGGAATTGACAAAACTCGTCCAGACATAATTTACTGGACGAGTTTTGTAAATTCGGCTATAAATTGAGGACTCGTTATAGATCCTCTATATACAAGACAAAACATGTGGGTTTGTTGAGTTTTTTCAAAATTCAAGATGCCGTGCAGTTTTATCACTAAACGAGAATGCAAGACGATATCCTTTATTTCGATCGTGGAACACACCAGCATTTGGACTCATTGACAAATGGAGCTTTCCAGAGGCCACATCCACAGCGTTAGTACCGCCCATTGGTAAAAAGACTTTATCCACATAAATATTATCTGTTACCTGAAATCGACTTCCGAAGTGAACATATTAGCACTTGCCCTTTTGTTAACTAGCTGAGACCCATGAAAATGATTCGTGCAAATCTTGATCTTTAAACCAGTTTGATTTAAAAAATTTAAATTTTTTTTATTTAAATTCAATTTTTTATTTTTTTTTAGATTGAACTTTGATCTGCTGTTCAACAAAAAAACAAATTTTAATTTAAAAAATAAAGCCGTTATAACATCTGCCGGGTTACCCCAAGGCATCACACCAAATTTGGTTGAAATCGGTCAAGTGTTCTGGAAGAAAAATTGCAAACAGACCAGAACAGACAGACAAATCGCTGAACTCTTTAATATATCTAAACCAGAGAACACACGTTCGTTTTGCCATTAAATGTGAAAATTATGACAAGTGTCATGCTAAATGAAAAACATTGTTATAATCACGGATAAATTTATAGCAAATATAAATCTCAGTATATTATGACTTGACAACAAAAAAGAATGTATGCATGGATATCAAAATTAGGGTGAAGAAAGATGGCAGCAGAATTTTCAATGCAGCCATTGGCCGACTCAGTCGCTGATTGGTCGAAACTATCTGCTAATAATTATTTGATTGACAGCTGTGGAAAGGTCCATTAGCTGTGAATATACAGGTGGTGGTATTTTGCAGGGGCGTATTTACATATGCAAATATACATTTAATTATATATATAATACTTGCATGTATGTACTCACAACATATTAATGCGACAATTATGTAACTGTAATCCATGTTATTCTTCAGATGTTTGCAGATGTTATTCCATTAATCAGATGTTAATTCGATGGTCTGCAAAAAATTTAAAAACTATATATTATAGGCCGGAAAAAAACTGCAGACACAGGGTGGAAAAAAACTGTTTTCTTCGGTTTGGGTACCCCCCCCCCCCCCCCCCCCCCCCCAAACAGCAAAAACTGCAGTTTTTTCCACTGACCATTTGCCCCCCCCCCCCCCCCAGAAAAATCAAATCTACCCCAGCCGGACAACAACTCGGTTTGACCGGAAACCGAAAAAAACACCGGAGCATACAATTCACGAGAAGGTGCTTGGAAACTTAGTTTAGATTATTATGACTAAAATGGTCATTGTCTACCAGTAGAACGCAGATTTGTACCTCGTGATGTCATGACATGTACAAACATGTATATTGGTGATCGCAACGCTTTGTATGCACTTTAAAAAATGACAACTAGTCATTACCTCGACTTTGAAAAAGATGCAAATGAGATGAGTGAGATACCAGCATATAACTGTTTTCTGATACCATTGGAGGAGAAATTGTTTAATACATGGGATAGTTCTGCAGTAAAAATTTGCCAGATAAGCGATCGCAGGGTAGAATTCTGCATTCGACTGGTAGACACTGACATAGTCGGGTTAATGGGGTCAATATCACATGTAAACCAAGACAGTGGTTATCCAAAATTGTTTTAGGTGGATTGTACTACTCATGTATATATGATTTGGATATTAAGGTTAATCCATATTCTATAAAATGAGCGAAAATTGAAGTTGTAAGTCTGAAAATACATATTTGGGAAAAAATTACATGCAATTTTTTTCCGACAACCCCCCCCCCCCCCCCCTAAATGAATAAGGAAAGAATTTACGTGTAAATTTTTTACGCCTATGTACCTCCCCCCACCCCACCCCCGGTACGTTGTGTCCCGCAGTTTTTTTCCGCCCCCCCCCCCCTGCACCAGTTGGCAATTTGAAGGCATATAAGCTAAAAAAAAAAATACAATTCGTGGGGTGTAGGTATAGATGAAGCTTCTCAGAGTTTTTCAAAGGAAGGTGAATAAACAGCGATGGAAATTAAAAGTTGAACCTGAGACTAATATAAGAACATTTATATATTATTGGCCCCAAGTTAAACACCACATCAAACACCATATAGTCTTAGTGGAATTCTAGACACGATGTACGTCACAAGAAATTGAATAGACTGATGAGATTGAAAAAAACAATTGCCAAGGTAATTGCGACCAATTTTCTTCCCAGCTCCTTGTAGTCTGACACGTTGCGGGTTTTCTTTTAGACGAAACCCGGGTTTCTTCGACGTCGATTTCATAGTGTAATCACAAATGAACATGAACGCTGGTCATCAGGTCATGCGATATTAATAGCGAGTTTGCTATACGTCCTACTATACGGGAATGGCAACGTGTAAATTGATCGCGTCCACTTGATTCTTTCTATATATAGCGGGTAGATGTGTTCTATTGACCGGTATTTAACCTTTCACGGATGTATTATCACTCAGAATTATACATGAATCATGATGAATGATATGAACAGCAGTCAGCTATTTATTGCAAGATTTTATCGGCAAATCTCATTTATAAAATTGTCATTTAAGCCATGTTAAAATTCTCGAGGCGGCTTTATTGCACATATATATAGCTACTAGAAGGTGACCCGATTTCGTCCGGGCTTTGACCTTGAATTGTCCATTTTGAAGGTCAAGGTCAAGTGGGGTCACGATTTGACCAGTCCAAAACACTGCCCGGACAAAAGTACCCGACAAACGGGCCCGTCGAAATCCATCCGGTTTTACCAGATTTGACCTTGAATTGATCATTTAGAAGATCAAGGTCAGGTCGGGGTCATGATTTGACCCGTCCAAAATACTCAGTGGACAAAAGTAACCCTATGTATCAAATTTCGTGGAAATTCCATAAAAATTCGCGATTTGACCTTGAATTGACACAATTTCAAGGTCAAGGGGTCTCGTCGCACGGGCAAATGAATAGACGTATGAGACTCCCCCATACGAAAGTACACATAGAGACTAATTTTCATCGAAATCCCGTGATATTCGGGTGTTTGACCTTGAAATGACCCGATTTTCGAGGTCGAGGTCACATCGTACGGGCAAATTAATAGGCCTATGTCACTCCCCGACCGAAAGTACCCCACATACCAAGTTTCATCGAAATCCCGTGATATTCGGGCGTTTGACCTTGAAATGACCCGATTTCAAGGTCAATGTCACGTCGCACGGGCAAATTAATAGGTTTATGCCACTCCCCGGCCGAAGGTACCACCACATACCAAGTTTCGTCGAAATCCCGTGATATTCGGGCGTTTGACATTGAAATTACCCGATTTCAATGTCAAGGTCACGTCGCACGGGCAAATTAATAGGCCTATGTCACTCCCCGGTCGAAAATACCCCCACATACCAAGTTTCATCGAAATCGGCTCGGTCGTTTTCGAGTCCCTCGCGAACAGACAGACACATACACAGACACACAGGTCTTCCAAAAATATATAATAGACTAGCCGATGAGCCCGATGTTGTCCGGGCTATTCAAAAACCAAATTTCAAGTCGATAGCTCCACCCGTTTCCGAGATCTGGTCTGCGCATGCGCAAAGCTGGTGTCGCACGGGCTCGGCGACCCGATAAAATTCGTATCCGGGGCAAGATACATTCACATAGCAAATTTCAAGTCGATAGCTCCAGCCGTTTCCTAGATCTCGTCTGCGCATGCGCTGCACGGGCGTCGCACGGGCTCGCCAATACGACAACAACGACCGCCTGGTCAAACTACACACACGTACCAAGTTTCGTCCCGATCGGTCGAGAATCGTAGATTTGTATCAATGACATACATACATACAGACAGAGGTCTTCAAAATATATATGAGACTAGCCGATGAGCCCGACGTTGTCCGGGCTATTCAAAAACCAAATTTCAAGTCGATAGCTCTACCCAGTGCGAAGCTGGCGTCGCACGGGCTCGGCGACCCGATAAAATTCGTATCCGGTGCAAGATACATTCACATACCAAATTTCAAGTCGATAGCTCCACCCGTTTCCGAGATCTCGTCTGCGCATGCACAAAGCTGGCGTCGCACGGGCTCGGCGACCCGATAAAATTCGTATCCGGGGCAAGATACATTCACATACCAAATTTCAAGTCGATAGCTCAACCCGTTTCCGAGATCTCGTCGGCGCATGCGCGAAGCTGGCGTCGCACGGACTCGGCGACCCGATAAAATTCGTATCCGGGGCAAGATACATTCACATAGCAAATTTCAAGTCGATAGCTCCACCCGTTTCCGATATCTCGTCTGTGCATGCGCGAAGCGGGCGCCGCACGGGCTCGCCAATACGACAACGTCCACCGCCTGGTCAAACTACACACACGTACCAAGTTTCGTCCCGATCGGTCGAGAATCGTAGATTTGTATAAATGACAGACAAACAAACAGACAGACAGACAGACAGAGGTCTTCAAAATATATATGAGATACAACTACAGAAGTCCAACCTTTTCACTAACAGCTGTGTTCACTACAGTAATGCATGACATGCCATGGTTAAGAGTGTGATTAGATGGTACATCTACTAGACGCAGTCCCGAGGGTGTCCGAGTTGGGGTGACAACTTTGGAATTTCTGCTCCCCTTGTATTGAACCACAGCACAAAACTCACAAGTTTGCGCGTAATTTAATTTGTACCCCCCGCCCCCATGTTAGGCTTTGATCGTTGATGTTTGCGCACATGTCTGGATGGTAGCCTGTTATAAATGAAATCAGTAGTATTGTGGCCACTGTAGTCGGGGGAATGAACAGAATCCACTGCACCGACCAGTATGAGAATTATTGGAAAGCTACATCACTGTCGGATACCCGTTTAGGTTCGGACATTCCAAGATGGCGGCGCCCAGTAAAGAAGATAAACGGTAAGTGTATATATTGTCTCCAAGCATCAATTAACGACATCTTTCGGTGATACACATTTTAACAGTTATGTAGGAATTTGTATGACCAACACATACGTAACACGCCTTTCGCATGACAGGCATGTGAATTGTTGTATTTGGCGTGTCAAGTCGTCATAATTTTTCGAAATTTAATCGAGGCGGCGAAATGTTCGCTTTTTCGTAATTTTTTGGCCCCGGGCTCATGGATCCGCAAATTTATGTATTGTTGTGGGTAGATTTGGTACACATCTTTGGAATGCAAAACAGGCGATATTTATATTGTCTAACTCCGAAAAACGACCTTTGATAATTTCAAAATGTTCAGGTTCAGATTCGTATATTCCCGATGATTATGTTCAGGTTCAGACACAATTTTCGTTCGGGTTCGGACAAATTTCGTTCAGGTTCGGACGCATCAAAAACCTCGCATAGAAGTGACATGCCGAGCTGCAGTCGCGTTCTTATTGCGTTTTTGTGAGTATTGATTATCTTCTATTCGTAAAAAAACGATAATGGGGAACACGTGGCATGGTTTTAGCCCACTCGCGAATAATTTGGGCGGATTTTCTTATTTTATGCATGTGAGATACATGCATGCGCTCACGTGGTTTCCTTCCACATCCACATACGAGGCCACGAAGGTCGCCGCAGGTAGATAAGCGGATAACTGTACATAACTGTCGATACATCCCCCTGTTACATGTTCAGATGTTAGTGCACGCATGGCCATTGATATTAGACTGGTATTCACTGGTGCATGGTGATGTAACATTCCAAGCCGCAAAACAGAGTTCAGTCCCCTCGCTAAGCTAAGTCTTGCACAACTTTGCACGGAGCTTGGTAACATTCATGTCAATTTCAGAACTAAGTTAAATGGGTACTGTACGCCATCTTCAATAAATTCCCGGTAATACCAACGATCGAATATCGATAAGAACGATTAGTAATTTGAGTCGGAGATGTATTCTGTAAACGTTCTCCGACTCAAATTACTAATCTTTCTGTATATTATCGATATTATATTAATTGTTGGTATTATCGGGAATTTATTGAAGATGCATTCTGTAAACGTTCAAATCAACAGGTTATCTTAAAATCAAAGTTCAAAATTTGATATCAATTAAATTTATGAATGGAGCCAAAAATTAAATTACGAATTTCCGTGTACAAGACGTAATCAAATTAATTGACGGATAGTGGATTGGGCAACGCGCGGCACATACGATCGTGTAAAACATATGTTGATACCGGGCATATACCCAAGCCACTCAATGGCTAGTGAAAATAACTTAAATGGGTATATAACATAAAATTTATTTGATTATATTTGCTTGAAAACTGTACAGAAATTACTCGACAATGACAATTGGTATTTTTGCATTCCGGCTAATCTGCCATCCATAACATTACTTCATACTCAACAAACTTTAAAATAGCGGAAAGCTGGTTACCTTTTTCTACGACTCAAAGACTATAGACACCAACAACATTTGAGTACAGTATCCATTTCAAGCATTCAATGATTGAGGCCTTTTATAACAACGTCACGTTTAAATCATGCACCATGCATGTCCCCCGTAACTCTTGACAGTGCATGGGGGTATAAGAGCACGTGAAACATCGGGGTTATGAATTACCCTTGAACTAGCAGTTTCACTAATCGTGACGTTCTAGCGCGCTGAGCTTGACGTCACCTAACACAGGATCGATAGGTCTGCTACTGAATTATTCTTATTGGTGCTGATTGGTGTGAATTTATCTGATAACCTATGAAAATCACACCACATGGTAGCTATTGATGTGGGGACAAAATCGTTATCTCCGCCAACATCGTGGGATACATGGAGATTTAATACCCGGGTGTTTCTTTTTGAACCCCTTGGCTCCGCCTCCGGGTTCAAAATCGAGAACCAGGTATTAAATATCCATGTACCCCCGATATTGCAGAAGATAAGTAATATTACCACTGTTGCTCATAATTGTGTAATATGGCAATGTAATTTCATTTCCCACTAGCTGGTGTATAGTCGACATTGCTCGAGAATATTTAACTGTGGCTTTTATCCCATTAATTCGGAGAATTTACCACCTATATTTGGAAATTCCAGCTGACATATTTAGATATAACAATGCATGTTCGTAAATAACACGCACAATAAGAACGCGACTGCACCTCGGCATGTCATTTCTAGGTAAGGTTTTGATGCGTCCAAACCTGAACTAAAATTGTCCGAACCTGAACGAAATTTGTCCGAACCCGAACGAAAATTGTGTCTGAACCTGAACAAAATCATCGGGAATGTTGCGAATCTGAACCTGAACATTTTGAAATTTTCAAAGGTCGTTTTTCGGAGTTAGACAATAAAACTATCGCCTGTTTTGCATTCCGAAGATGTGTGGTAACCTAATCTACCCACAACAATACATAAATTTGCGGATCCATGAGCCCAGGGCCAAAAAAATACGAAAAAGCAAACATTTCGCCGCCTCGATAAAAATTCGAAAAATTATGACGACTTGACACGCCAAATACAACAATTCACATGCCTGTCATGCGAAAGGCGTGTTACGTAGGTGTTGGGCATACAAATCCCTACATAACTGTTTAAAGGTGTATCACCGAAAGATGAGACAATATATACACTTACCGTTTATCTTCTTTACTGGGCGCCGCCATCTTGGAATTAGGGTCCTGTGAATATTCGATTCGAGATTCGATTCGAATTCGATTCGAAATTTCCAACTCGAAATTTCGAATATACACTGACAAAAAAGTAAGCTGTTTACGGACAAGTGCACACGTCGATCTTCGCTGTTTCTGTGCCATATAATTCCCGAAAATTATGAATATATGCACCTTATAATTCTTATTGTACATCGCGAATGTTCGCATGCTATTAAATATAAGTATAGCCAGTAATTAGCCACTATAGGACGACTAAATACATCTGAATTCTAGCTTTGAACATGGTAGCCGATGGACCGACGACACGCGTAAATTATAATAGCGATGAGATGCTTAAAAGCATTGTCCAGATTAGTCATTACTCGAGTTACCATGGATATCTCGATCCAGTTTTGTGGTGTAATTCTACTTTTTCAAATTGTACAACAAAAACATCAGTTTATTCAGATCGCCGCACGCGACTTTTCCCGTTTTGTCTAAAACCGCGCACACGAGGTACCAATTTAATGGAGTACACCGCTAACCCATTTTCTAGTGATTCGTCGTTCGAACGAAGTATGAATGCAAATGGGTATTGGCCAGATGATTTTATGCATTGTATGTTGATATATGTTACGACCAAATGAAGTTACTTAATAAGTGTATTTAACAATAAAATAAATGTAACTTTCCCATCCTCCGCATTCGTCGCGGTCGACATTCGTTCGGTGCGACTAAACACCAAGCCAAACCAAGCCAAACCAAGCCATACCAAGCCGTAGGAAATAAGAAGCAAAATTTAAGTTTATTACATATTATTATGTATATGTGATGTTTATGTGACCAAATAAAACTATTTTATTGATATTTGATGGACGTAAGTCTAATTAAATCGCATAGCGCTGTGTTCTATGCGATTTAATTAGACTTACGTCCATCAAATATCATTAAAATAGTTTTATTTGGTGACATAAACATCACATATATGTGATGTTATATAATATGTTATATAATAAACTTCAATTTTGCTTCTTATTTCCTACGGCTTGGTATGGCTTGGTGTTTAGTCGCACTGATTCGTTCTGTAATATCGCCGAGAATGTAAACAACACGTGCTCCCGGCGTCGAAGAGTGCGTGTGGCGGTGCTTTCTTTTGAAGTTGACTTTCAGTTTCGGAGCGTTCCTTAAAATTGTCGTCCGTTATTCATGTTTATTTTAAACATGATAAAAGCTACATGTAGTGCAGAAACTTACACGTGTGATGAATGCAACGTGGTATATAAATCGCAAGCGTCTGGGACAACAAGACATCTAAGCATCCAGCACTACATAAACAGGCTACCCTGCGACTGTTGTTGCATCTTCAAGTTTATAAAAACGAGTGTTTCCGAGTGCCGATATGCAATTGTGCATGTACATGCAAACTCTACAAATTGCGCGTGATTTTAATCCCGATAATCCGTTTAGTGGTTATATATCTAATCATCGTTACGACCGCATGGACGGTTTTTAATCTGTTTAATCTGTTGATCGCCACACAAGTTATGATGGAATTTCATGGAAGTTCATAGAACGTTTCTCAAATCGTCTAGTCATTGACATTAAATGCCTAATTGATCTCGATATGATTCGATTCGATATTAGATTCGATATTCGATTCGATTACGTAGACTCGATTCGATATTCGATTCGATCAAAATCTCCAATTCGCAGGACCCTACTTGGAATGTCCGAACCTAAACGGGTATCCGACAGTGTACATGTAAGTCTGAAAATTACAAATCATATTATCTAGTGTTCTAACGCCATGCAAATTCACACCCCGATTTGTTTTTCTTCAATTAATTGTCAGTTTTTGACTGGCCATTTGGCAGGGACGCTTTTTAAAAACACTTCTTCGAATATTTCCGTTATTTCGTCAAAAACTCTTCTTCAAATATCTCCGTTATTTCGTCAAAAACACTTCTTCTCATACAAATCGCCGTTATTTAGTAAATTAACATTCTTTATAGAGTTATTGCCCTTCATATTAAATATGAAGCTAACATGCAGAATTATCTATACATGTCGTCATTTAGTGGACAATCCCAAGCTCGCGTGCCACGCGTGGTCGGATTGTCCATTAATTAACGAACATTTTAGGTACGGATTATCCGTTTATAAATGGCCAATCCTTGAAGAATTGCCTGGAAATTTCAACCTTCCTAAGGGTTTAGTTCCAGACAAAAATCCCAATCATTGGGATATATGTTCTCATCTTGTGCCCCGAACTTTCTATCTATTGAAAGATTCCAACCCAATATTCACTTAATATCCCCAACTAATATATGGGCAATCCGACATGACGCCGCGTAATGCAAACTGTGATGCGTGTCGTCATACGGAAACGCTCTATATTAGGGGTATCATAACCCATTTTCTCATTCTGAAAAGTGTAACTGTTTAATCAAAAATCAATTGGTCTATGAAATTATTTGTGAAATCCAGTTGAAAATGTTACAACAATTATAGTGAAAGAAAGACAACTCTTTCCCATTGTTGCGTCGTCCCGGATGAATTCAACTGATTATCCATGCAGAGGCCTATCCTATACATGACGGTTAGTATAACGTCGGCCAATAAGCGAATGCGAATAACAATATGTGTATATGGGTGTGTTTACATTGGTGTAGATCTGTGTACAGTTATACACACACAGTTAGTGTAAATGGTTAGATACAGAAAGGCGCACATGCAGAAAGAACACGATAATCGTTCATGTTAGCAAAAATCGTATCCGTTTTTTTAGTCACGGATAACACCGCTGCATTGCGACAGGCAAATCGGACTTGATTAATCATTACTATTCCCTGGCATCAGATAGTACATTTAAGTACATGGCCGAGCATACATCTGGGACGATATTGCATATTTCTGAATCCGAAATCAGAAACTCGGTTCGCAACCAGAAGCAATGAATCGCAGAGTGACAAACAGTTTTTGAAACGGCTTCAATTGTTTCTGAAATTACGCGTCGTGTTTCATTAACAATGGTCAATGTTCGTCTAGTTCGGGGGGGGGTGTCAATTTGGAAATTTCTAACACTTGGAAAGCTGGAGGCCAATATATATGCCAGGATTTTGCGATCGATTTTCTTGTTCATATTTCTAAATTTTCACCCCCCCACCCCCCCCCCCCCCCCCCGGTGCAGTAAAAGCTAAAGGGGTCGAGACAAAAGTTTAAAAATAACGTAGAAACGCCACTCTGCCCAAGTTAGACCACCATAGGTGTCAGGATTTTTACATTTTCCATGATCTCAAAATTTGCTCAGACCTATATAGTCCACCAAGTTTATTACGTTCCTCCATCTCACAGAGACCTAAAATGCACGTCCCTGTGCGGCATAGATCAAATCGCACTGGTCTGCTGACAGTGGATTCATTTTCTTGTCTGGCCTAAACTGCATGACGAGAACTCATATATAGTGAATTATCCATTACCAGAGTGCTGATGAGCGCGCGTTCTCTACCAGTAATCATGTTGTGATCACAGTAATCCGTGACTCAAGACTTCACATATTTATGTACACAGACCTACACAAATGTAAACGGACCCTATTGTGGGTATAAGCACCCGAATGAATCATGCAGATGTTATGAAATCGAGGTGTGTATATATACATGTGCAATGTACATGCATGTAAATATTGCCATTGCCTTGATGTAACATATTTTATTCCAGTCCTAATTAACACGTTTAACATGTATGAACATTTAATAACAGTTTTGACAATATAGTATAGGTGAATTGTAAAGGGGATTAAACAACCATTACCTTGGTGTGGAGAAAGACTTGTGTTCCTTGTCGATTTCACTCAGTGTCATGCAGTGTGCTTCAGATAAGTTCCTATATCACAGTCTAAACGTTCCAACTATAGTTTCCACACACAAAAATGTATTTCCAACCCACAGTTCGTATCGACTGTATCAAACCATTAGTTTATGGAGTGTATGACTCCGGAAAACAAGCCTACATGCTTAACCCCAACCTGGATATGCCACACAATGAGGTTTACGTAATGCATCTTTAAAATGTTGTCCGACGTGTTTGGCGTCAGGTTGCCTTTGCTCGTTTTATTATAAAGGTGGAAAGTTGGACAATTAGTCCAAACAAGCGTTAGTTCTATGTGTTATGTAAGAGCATTGTGTCCGTACAATCATTGTATGTATGCACACAAAATAATCTCTGGATTAATTAAATCGCTGTATTCCCGAGCGAAGCTACATTTATGGGGGTGTTATGCCCTCGGGGTCTTTTTGGTGAGGTGAGAATAGGTGACAATTAAATAAAAATAATATAAACAACCAGGTATATTAGGTACACAATCCGATTCGATGCCTCCCCCCGTACCAACTAGTTACAACAACAATAGCAACGTAATTTCACCAAAAGCCGATTTAGTTACCCAAATTGGTGATACCATAAATACGCACAACGATCCCAAGCCTGATATAATATTAGCCGAAAAAATCCTATAATAACGTTTTTTTCTTGACGGTTTGTACGATGAGCGAGTGTGGTTTGTTAAGGATTGGGAAAAGTTTCTAATGAAATGGAGAGAAAAGAAGACTGTTATCTGAAATTGTGTGTCCTTTTTTACGCTCACGATACCGTTTTATTCGCCGAATCAAAAAACGATCTGCAGTATACCAGTTGAACTGTTTCGAAGACTACTGTACATATGGAAACTAAAGGTTAACATTCCGAAAACCAAGGTAGTTTACTTCTCACGGGGGCGACAACCCAAGCATCTTGGTCTTTCATTCAATAATATTAATCTAGAAGTAGCTAGCTCATTCAACTATTTGGGTATATCTCTTTCCAGAAATGGGTCCTTCACAGAAGCTAAACACGCTGCAGTTAGAAAGGCTACTCATTCAATGTATAAAGTCTTCAGAATCGGACGTGTACACAAACTATCGATCAATGCGCATTTGCGATTATTTGACACTATGGTTTTACCCATTCTGATTTATGGTTCAGAAATATGGGGAGTTGGAGAAAACTCCTTCATAGAAAGGATGCATTTGAAATTTTGTAAAATGTTACTACACTTGAGATCCACCACTCCCAGCTTCATTGTATACGGTGAATTGGGACGATACTCCCTCGATGTCACCATGAAGGTGAGGATAATTAGCTATAGAATCAAGCTTTTGAAAGGATCAGTTAATTATCTCGTCCAAAAATTGTATCAAACACACCTTGGCTGAGAAAAGTGAAGAGCATTTTAAATTATTGTGGATTGTCGTATTTGTGGATTGGACAAAATCCCGCCATAGATTTAAATATAACCATATCGCTGGTGAAACAGAAACTGACTGATCAATCTATATATTCAACAGTGGCATGAATCGTGTAAACGCTCCAGTCGAGGAGAAATATACAGGATATTAAAACCGGACTTTTGTCAGGAATATTACATCTCCGAGTTTCGTGATGACATAAAATTTACCCTAGCTCGATTCAGAACAAGCAACCACTCATTACCAATAGAAAAGGGTAGGTGGCATAGTACACCCGTGATGATCGAATATGTACACTATGTAACAACGGCCAAATCGGTGACGAAATTCACTATATTTTTTACTGTCAATCATTATCAACAGAGCGAAAAATGCTGTTGCACAAGTCATATTGGAAGTGCCCATGTCCAATGAAACTAAAAATCTTGTTCTCCACGAGAAAACCATCGATAGCTAGGAGACTCTGTAAATTTGTCAAGATTATGGAGGGTCGACTAGCTACTTGATGAGGTCAGAGAGGTGCCACATACTATGCCTCCCCACGGCTGTGCATTAGGGTAGTGTGGTGTGGGGTCCTTGTTGGTCTTATCCAGTGACTGGTTTACCCTGCCCCTGATTATGGCCTGATATATAGGTTACAACCAGAATAATATATCTTTATTGAATTGATATCTTCTCTATTCGTCTAACACTGCCTCTGCTATTATGTATACATATGTAAACATGTTTTCTTTCAACCATTGGTGTATGGTATAAGAAATAAATATATATATATATATATATATATATCTGCAACTTCCATATATGGTGATGCCCATATTTTTTGTAGAATTACCCCACACAGATCATCACAAATATATCCAGTGTAACCGACATGCTGTTAAATAACCTGATAGCATTGATCGCCATGCAAAGTCACAGCGAATTGTGCCATTGCGTAACATTTCGAACTCTCGCGACGACGTCAGCACATGTCCATATATTTCAACTATTTACCAGGCCGCCAAATATTCGATTGGATGATTTTTTTTAATCGAAATCTGATAACTTTGAGCTTTGATGGGTGGGTCCCTCGACTCGATTCAAATAGCTTTTACGCCCGAATCCAAAGAAATAGTAATTTAGGGACGTTTAATCGGATGATGCATCTTTAATATGAGACTTTAATCTCCCAACTTCAATCGCCAATGTATTCAATATAATGTGCAAAATCCCAAAGGGCAATGGTATTAATTGTTGCTTTCTATTTGTGAACAGTTAACCATGCGAACAAAAATTTAAAACAGTATCACCGTTTTGATGATATAATCTAAATCCTAGCTGAAAGTCAGCTATAGTTAACAGTTTGATTTAAACATAGTTTCATTAGTATTATGCACAAGTAATACATTACATATAAGGGATTGAAGGACAAGTTCTCACTGGGGGGAAACTGTTTCACCAGAATCGATTCTATCGCCCTTCCGGTTCCGTCTCTATATCGAATTAAGTTCCGATTCTTTCGCGATTTCTAAAACATAATTTCAAAGTTTTGACCGTTGTTTATAGACTGAATGTCAAAACAGAATGTATTCTCCAATAACAATCGACAGATTATGTCTTTATACGTGTTTATTGATGACAGTAATGCAAAATCGGCTGCATGTTGTGCACAGTTAGAGACGTAGTGCATGTGGGTGCATTTCCCATGAAAATTAAGCAGCACTTTGATGCTCAGATTATCGGCCTTGTCTACTTTAAATTGGACTGAAACTTGTCAAGTTTTATGTTTGAACATTAGATAATTATAATACAATACCTCCCGACGGTTTCTCGCCGTACACGCCCTTCAAATTAGTGCCTCAAAAAGCAACAAAAGGTTCCGATTCTATTGTGATGTTTATGTTCACGATCGGTTCTTTCGTTCCTGTTTACAGTACATTCATATTCGATCAGATTATATGATTGTACATCTATAGTTGCCCAATGACAATACATGGTCATATATGGTTTAAAACGTAGCCATAGTAAATCAATAGATGAGTTTTAGTGGTCCCAAACGATCATAGGTAAGATATTAAAGATGATCGACCGATAATCTTTAATATCCAACCTATGATGCTTTGGGACTACTGAAAAACTCATATTGGTGTTGCTGTGTCTATAGTTTAAACCATATATGGTAATATGGCAACTAGAAACACAAATTAACTATCTGGTCGAATATAATATTGCATTAAACGGGGGGCGAAAGAACCGATCGTGAACATAAAAATCACATTAGAATCAGAACATTGCGTTGCTTCTTTTGATGGATTAATTTGAGGGTCTTTTACTGTGAGGAGCCATCGAGAGCTGTGCTGTAATCGTGTCCTGGTGTTCGATCATACAAGAAGACACACTTCAGTCTAATTAAAAGGTAAAAAGGCCGATAAAAGGAGCATCAAAATGCTGCTTAATTTACCAAGGAAATGCACACAAACACATTACTCTTCTGAGTGTGCAAAAAATAGCCGACTTCGCATTATTATCACCAATAATTACGCACAAAGACACAATCTAGCGATAGTTTTTGTAAAATACGTTCTGTTTTAACATTTAGTGTATAAATGGAGGTCAAAACTTTGAAAACATTTGTTTCAAGTCGCGAAAGAGACGGGACTTAATTCGATAGAGACGGAACCCGATAGGCGATAGAATCGATTCTTGTGAAAGAGTTTCCCCCCAGTGGTTCTGTAAAACTTAGATGGACCTTTATTTTGGATATATATCTGGTTTTGGTAGGGCGGGTAGAATATATATATTTCGAGTAAGTGAATATAACGTTACATGGGGTGTTAACTATTATAAATAGGTGGTGTGGTGGGGGATAATTAGGGGATAACAGTGTGGTGTTTTGTGATTTCGGAAAGGTACATGGCGAATATACTGTGGCAAATTTAGTTAATGGGCGACGGCGGAGCCGGAGCCCATTAACGGGTATTTGCCACAGTATATTCGCCATGTACCTTTCCGAAATCACAAAACACCACACTGTTATCCCCATTCTAATGCTCTTCGAACTTAAAAACGTTATTTAGACAAACAAATGCCTCGTAATTATCAACGAAATGTGCGGCCATAGAAAACACTCAGCCAATTCACGACTTTTTATTTTAAATTTAATGCGCTATATAAAATATAGTCCCTCAATTACCATCGCTCTTATCGTTAAAAATGCTGATAAACATGAAAAATGTCCACCTCAAATAGAAATAAATATGCACAACAATCAGTTCTTGCATGTACTTGATGTCTGTTTCAGATGTTTACCACTTACAAATTGCGGTTTCGATTTTACCGCGAACTAGAAGTTGAATCGAAACAATGGGAAATTGTTTACTCAATGCGATGTATTTCACGCCGTGTCTGTCGCGGTTCATGTCAAGAAATTTGGTCAAATGATATCGAGACACGGACATTTGTGGGATATAACGGTGTGGGTCTTTTGTACATGTATACGGGGCGAATGTACTAACTGTCAATTTTCGAAAAAGCGACGTAGCTGGTTTGTTTATATAGCAACGAGCTAGTAACGGAAGTCAGCAGACCGGGCGCCAACTCTATAATCTACTCCGTAACGTCGCCGGCATGTACTGCGTAAGGGTGACGTCATGGAGTGAAACGGAACATTGAGCGGGACTGGATTGGGCATGGCCGAGATTAGGAATTCAGCTAACGGCAATATTGACGCGTAGGAATATCTAACATTGAAGCGGACCGGACTATACATTGCGACAGGTTATTGAATGAATAACCCCCCGCAAATATGTGGTGTTTCCGGGGGTATATTGGCCTAAGTGCATTAGAATGATAATTATACACACATATGACTAGTATGTATATGGTGGGGAAAGGGTTAGTTGGTGTGTTTGGGAAATGGTAAATAGTTAACAGTTGGTTGAATACTGAATCTGTCAAACTGTACTGAAAAAGTTCCAGCTGATATATTACCCTATTTACCGACACAGTGATATTGACCGGATGCGACGAGGTTGATATGTGAATGCATAATTGCATATCACGTGCAAACTAGCGCCAGATTAAAGGTACCCAATCCGATTTAACGCTTCCCGATTACTATTTCTTTGGCTTCGGGAAAAACAATATTTGATTCGAGTCGAGGAACCCACCCATCGAAGCTCAGAGTAATAATCAGATATCGATTTTTGAAGTTAGTTTTTTCAATTATTTGTGGCCCAGAAACACGCCGTCAAAAGGATGGTATCGGTCAAAATTGCGGATGAAGATGGATAACTCTAAAACAAGTGGTAATACGGCCAATTTTGTTTAATACTCAAGTGATAATACGCCCATAATTCGTTGAACAAAATGTTGATAAATAACATGGTTTGGGAAATTTGATACCACAGTTGACAGTGGTTAGCATTATTTTGTTGCAATTAATCGATTCTGATAACTAAAGCGTACTTTGAAGAAATGTTGTTGTTGTATCTTGATGATATGGGAACCCTCTGGTCGGATTGAGTACCTTTGACAGAACTTGACCCGAAAAGGGAAACAATGGTTAGCAATTTTGCGTCATAAGAGTGGCCTGAACCCCGCATTCCAACCCGGGATGGTCGAAAAGATCGAATGAGCTTCTCCTTCACCCCACAATTATAGGGGTATATAATACAAGTAGTTGAGTTGTTTCCGACCGAACGCCGGGTAGATGTCGGACTGCAATGTGCCGTTCCCATCACCTTTATTAATGTCGATGTCGACCGGTCTTGTTGACGTGGTTGGTGGCGGCTGTTGATAAGAAGGCTGACATGCGGCAAGTCGTGGTTGGGGTGTCAGTTGCTGTTAGATTCTATATGTCTGTCTGTACTATCGATTTGTAATATGGACTTTGTCTTTTTTGGAGGTGCGTGGCTGGTTTCGTAGTTGGAGTTCTTGGGTGAGTGGAATCGTGTGTAACTTGGCTGGTGAAGTGCAACGCGGAGGGCTGTGTTCTGGACTTTCCGTGGTATGTCGATGGAGGAATTTGGCGCTGCTATGAGGATGGTGACACCGTACTCCATGATTGGTCGGACGAAAATTTTGTAGAGGTCGATGAGCATCTGACTGTTAGTTCCCCAGTCTGTACCACGGACACATCTTAATTAGTAGGTCGGTTCTTTATCTTCTTTTGGGGGGGGGGGCACAATTCGGTATCTTCTTGGTGTGTGCGCTGAATGTCATTCGTGGGTCAAATGTGATCCCTGGTAAGGTCACATTGGCTGAATTGTAACGGAGACTTTCGTGCCATACAATGTCTTTACGCCTGGTAGTACTCCTGCAGCTGCTGCCCAACCCTTGTTGTTGTTGCTGTTTCCGCTGCTGCTGTTGTTGTTGACGACGGTGGGGCGGTATTTATCTGGCATGGGTACCATGACTCCCATGGTCGTATTTCCATGGTGTGTGGAAATGGTTCAGCGGGCATTGAATAGCAGTAGACGTTTGACGGAAAATGCTGGTGCCGCGTGCACTTGTCGCCGAATGGAGTAGTTGATGCTTCGTTGTCTGGTGCCATTTTTTTTTTTTCCTTTTTTCAGAATCGATGCAATTTCGTCTTGTGTGGTGGGTGAAGACGTCATGTTCGAGGGGTTGTGGTGGCTATAGTTTTGAAGAGATCGCGTTTCCTACATTAGTTTTAAGTGTGTCGTAGGCAGGGCCTTGATGGGTGCTGTAGACACTTTGTAGGTTTTCTGCGAAGGTCGCTGCTTTTTCACTGTCTCCTGATATCAAATTTCCGTTTTTATTTTTTTTTATTTATTTTTTTTTTTTTTAGTTATTTCTGTTTTATTGCTATTTTTGCTGGTGCCGGTTAGAGTTCTGACGGTTTACCAGAAGTGTTTGTCCATTGTCTTGTTGTCGAGTTCGATCGTTGCGCGATGCCAGTATTCTTTCTCTCTTTTTACTGATGTTTTTTTAATTTACTTTTGTGTTCATGTTGTTGTAAAGTTTTCTGTAGTGGTCGTCATTTGGTTTTTCTGCTGAAGTATCCGTAGATTGCTCTTAATTCGGACCATATTGAGGGGTTTTATGAGAGAGGCGCCACTGTGTGACGTTAACCTGTTTCTTCGGGCATGTTATGTCTTAGGCTGGCTCGATGGTCTGAGAGAGGCTGCATGGCATATAGAGTAGATGTCAGTTGTTGATGTGATAGATGATAGGTCTATGTTGTTGCTGATGTGTTGACGGAATAGATCCCAGTCGGCCTTGCAATGTTGAAATTGTGTCGGAGAGTGTTGTCTTGGCGGTTGCATTGCTGATTTTCGCACTAAAGAGGTGACACCATAGACAGTGCAGTCAGCAAACTTCAGAGAGAAAATGAGTCAGCAAAAAATAGCACAAAAGTGGTTTTACTGCATGGGTGGCGTTCCATAATTTTATTATTCCATGGCATGAGTGAAATACAAGACTACAGATCACAGAAGCTGTCTTGAGAGAATTCCTGGAGAAAATAGTTGCAGATTGAATACTCAATATCCCTAGGCACCGTTCACATAGTCGACATGCGTGTGGCGTTCCGTGAGGGACAGACCGATCGTCACCCGCTTCATCTAGCATAAATAATACAAATACTAATACTGGACAAATATGTGATGCTAAGATACACCAAGTTCCTTGTTTCACAACTGCTGTCAGAGAAAGTAAGAATCATATGACGGAGACAGACTTACCAAACGAGGACCGATGGACACCAAGTAAGAATGAGAAATGACAAACTGTTAATTAATAATCAGGTGTATATTCCAAACGAACCAGTGTGATTCATAAGACTACCATATGCAGCACCACCATACAGCTACCGGTTGTACTGTAATTGGCTACAGGTTTGGACTGTCAGATAAGATCATATCAGTTCATACTGACACAGAAATTGTGACAGAATGTATTCACTCGGTTAGAATATCCAGAAACATGTTTGACATGGGGCAAGATGTATTACTTGGTATGCATAGTTTTTTTTACCGCCAACAAATTCTAGACACTCCAATTAAGAGTCTTTCGACCAAATTAAATGCGAGTACCTATACGTTTTGCAATTGATCACGAACGTACTAGCGATGATCCTATTATGATCAAATTCTATACTTTAGAATGTTGCAGAAATATCAGCTATGGGTACTAGTCTGTGGTTTTCTATATTTAGCGCGGGTTTCTCCAGCCAAAACGGCAAAGCCGATCGCCCCAAAGTCAGATTTCCTATATATATGTGCTTTGAGAACAATTCCCGCAATAAAAACTTATTAACAAAATGTAGAATTAGAGCGGTAGTCTTGTTGACGATTTTTGCACGCTAATCCAAATGGCAGCAAATTATAACTAGTTTGATTTGACTTATATTTCCCATGTGTATTGTTGTCATGTGCGTTTGATGTGTTGATCACATACTCGGATAGCAAAGTCGCGATATAATTCTTTGGTTCTAGTGGGACTTCAAAACTTAAGGTACGAAATTATATAAACTTTGTTCGATATTGTGTGGGCTTTATAAGGGCAACATGTGCATGGTTCTGTCCGCTTAGTATGTATATATTAACTAGCAGGTGTACATCGCATTGAACTGGATTACTAAAAGAGCGCTTATTACGTTACTTTGTTCTGATAAGGTAGAAAATAAAAGCGATGTCGGAACCGATTCGAGACCCAGTCCATGTTACCCAGAGGGTCGACATACATGCCCACACCAAAGTTCAGTGAGATCCGCCCAGTAGTTTATGAGAACCGTGATGCCCGTCCGGGTGTGAACGTTAAAACGCAACGTTATGGGATCAGGACCCAGTCTATGTTACCCAGATGGCCAAAATACACGACCATAGCAAATGTATGTTCTATCCGCCAAGTAAAGCTCCCTAAACCCGTTTTTTCCCGTGCTCCTATGACATCATAACGTCAGAACGTGATGTCAGTGGAGTTCGGGCCAAGCTCATCGGAGAGCCGAAAAACACACACCGTACCAAATTTCAGTGCATGCATGCGATCGGACCAGTAGTTCCCGTAATTTAACCGTTTTTTTCTGTGCGGATATGACGTCGTAAAGACAAAAGGCGACATCGGGCAAATCCGGATCATCCCGTTACCCATGCAGAGGACCCAAATAGACGCCTTTAACAAATTCCAGTGTGATCCGGTCATTAGTTCCCGAGAAACCGGTTTGCCCGTGTGTATATGACGTCATAACACCAACACACGACGACGGGCAGGGACGGCTCACGGGACCGAGACCATGTTATACCCGGAGTGCCGAAATATATATCATGGCAAATTTCATCGTAATCAGAATGTGGACGGCTATATAAAGAGCGTTTGTGTCGTTTGTTCGTTTCTGTTCGACATGTGACTGCGTACAGATAAAGAGCGTCCGAGTCATTATTTTCCCGATAAGGTAAAGATAAAGAGCGTTAATCGGGTCGTGTATGTTCGGTTGCGGATAACGTCAAAACGCGACGTCGTATATAGAGACGGGATCCAGACCATGTTACCCGGAGTGCCGCAATACATATCCATTCCAAATTTCATCGCAATCGGTGCACAAACGTGGGCGGCTATAAGGAACATACACAGAGAGGCAGATAGTCCAAACTGGGGACGGGATTCAAAGTGAACTATATAGAAAAATATTATATCACATTCGCTACTTTTTTTAAAGGTATCTATTTATAGGCGATTAAAACGAGGGGTACTCACAAATCGGCAAATCTCTGTGATTTCCGTAGCAAATAATATCTATTTTCCCAAGAACGATAATCCGAGAAGTTGCGATTGGGGTACCGGTATACTCACTTCGACGTGAGACATATTGTCGCCATTCTCGAGCAAATTATGACGTAGGTTTCCGAATTTGAATAAGTCTTGATAAATTGAATTAGAATGAGTTGCCAATTTATAAAGACTGGTTCAGAATCGAATGTTTCTGACATTTTGTTTGGGTGGGAAACTGCATGACCGACATATCACTATTTAAAACGAGTTTCATAAAAATAATTCTGGTGTTAGATGTGTGGTGTGTATAAGAACAAATACAAATAGATAACATTATGAAAGCGAATTGCATTGAGTAAACACTTATCTCTGTTTTATCGATCAGTATACGTTACGGTGTACCTACCTGTTTGCGATATATGCACTTCCAAAATCTAATCAATCTGACTGGGACTACATTGGGAAGAATAAAAAAACATCTTGACTTTTGAGCCGCCTTGCGTTACATGTACCGCGACCCTAAATAATTTCACTTAGCGAGACGAGAAAGAATAATAAAATTTATATCAGCAAATGGAGTGCGTCGTTTTCATCAAGAATATTTGTCGATTCGTTTTTATGTCCACGTATGGTCCCGAGGACATTATATTATATTTTTTGGCGAGGATAAAATGTATACGCGTCGATATAAATACGATAAAAACCAGGTATCGTATGTCTCGGGACGAAGCCAGCTGGTTGTGCAAAGCGGGGCTGTTGCCCATAAACAATAATATTTGAATGTGTGATATGACAGGAATCTTGACAAGGTCGTGCACCTGCGTGCACTAGAAACGACAGACTATGTACACTGTGTGACACATGGTGTTCCAGCTCCCCCAGCATCGTAATCCCGTAATGATTATTGTTTATAGTAACGAGATTACACAATTGTTGTTACAAATATTCAGACAGAAATATGCTATTACATGCAATTTTAAGCAATTCGACACAGATAGTTTCCGGGATGTGATATTGATTGTGATATTTCACATTTCGCGCATGGAAATCTCCCCCGCACATCTATGGAAGGCCATTTGTGTTAAAAATCAAAGTGCCAGTTTTCAAATTCTAAACTTCAATTTATTTGTTTTAAGTGTCCCAATGCTCATTTTATAAACCAATTGGACGTATTCTTATACATGGGTGCTATTTACTGATTCTAAAAGGCAAAATATTCATTTCAGGAAAGCCATTTGTATCCCAACGCTCATTTTATAAACCAATTGGGCTTATTATGTATATACACGGGTGCTGTTTGCTGATTCTAGAAAGCAAAATCTTCGTTTCACGTTCCAGCACACACAATCAAATATAACGTTCAAATGGTATCAGGGCCAAAGGGCTATATTGCATGCCTAAATCTAGAATATACAAATTCCGTTTTCAGTTCTTAAACGCAAAAGTTTATATATTTGTGTCACAGCCTTCATTTTCCAGTTTTTATAACGAAAGTTTGCGAGAGTTGGAATTTAAGACGTTCTGTTCTAATAATTAACTTGTGGATTGTTAATTCTATGGCGAATTTCGAAAATCGAC
This sequence comes from Siphonodentalium dalli, assembly GCA_032622095.1. Lineage (NCBI taxonomy): Eukaryota > Metazoa > Mollusca > Scaphopoda > Gadilida > Siphonodentaliidae > Siphonodentalium > Siphonodentalium dalli. The sequence continues at coordinate 108,479,287 of CP136065.1, read as the reverse complement.
TAAATATTCGGGGTTGTCCGAAGCAGGTCGGAAAGACTAGCCTAGTACCCAGGCCAGCAAATCGGTACGATTGAGTCAGGTATGAGTCTATGAAAGACAACAGTCTAGAAGATGTCAGGTGGGAATTGCAAAAAGAAAACAATATTTCAAAATTAAGAATCCGGATTCATGAGAACTGAAGTGAGAAAAAAAGATTTTAAAATAAAGAAACTGCATTCTAAAAGGAAAGCTGTGAAATACGGTTCAATTTTATTACATTTCTGAAGGTGAAGGTCACCCACATTCTTGAATACAGAAATAATGAGCGCTCCCTGTGTTTGACCTTTACGGTAGAGACTGGAAGGAATCGGGATAGGAAGATCCGCTTTACGCATGCTCTACTTCGGTGTGACTAATTACCACCCGGGGACAGCCCGGTGGCCCCAAGTGCCCGTGGACACAATATATCGACGATATAACGTAGCGACATGCCACCTGAGGGCAACATAGAAAAATTTACTCGCTCGCTCGTCCCCGGCCGGTCATATTAACACCACAAATGCCGATATTGGCTAAAAGAGCCTATGTGATTACCGGTGTCTTCGTTTGTTTTCAGACAGATTATTTTGGTGATTCTCGGTAGTGCAATACACCTGAGTGTTAATTCCATATATTGACTCGTTGACGCGTTCACGGCCGATGTTATTAACCCCTCAAATTCCGGTAAAATAGTGTATAAACAAAAAAAACCTGGGGACCGCCCGGGAGGCCCAATGGACCCGTGGACACTATATTTCGACGGTATAACGTAGCGACATACCACACGAGGTCAACCTAGAAAATCTTACTCGCTCACTTGACTCCGGCCGGTATTATTAACCCCATAAAAATCCGATATTGGCTAAGAGGGCACGGACAGCTCGGTGTCTTCTTTGATTTCCGACAGCATATTTTGATGATGCATGGTAGTGCAATACCACCTGATAGTGACTTCCAGATATTGACTCGCTGACGCGTCAACACAAAATCCCGCAAAATAACGTATCACCATAAATATTCGGCTTTACATGATCGTAAATATCGCAAATTTCTTGAATGTTTTCAATAAAAATTAATAACTTTACACCTATAATTTTTATATTTTGACACGAGCGGGTGTAATTGAGTTGATTTCATTTTTTGTATTATATTAGGCGCTCATTGCATCGCAAGTGCATATTCTCTAGAAATAAAAAAATCACAATTTAAGGATCGCCTAATCTAATCTAATGCACTAAAAAGTATCTTCTGAAATTCTAGTTCTAAGAAAAGAGTTATTCGTATTCGCCACACTCTTCCACCCACCTCCTATTATCACCTGATATGCAAAGCATGGAGGTTCTCAGCGAACGTTTGCTTCCAGTTTGCTTTTTGTTTATATACTATTTTATCGGATTTTGAGAAGTTAATAACACCGGCCGGAGTCGAACGAGCGAGTAACATTTTCTAGGTTGACCTCGTGGGGTATGTCGCTACGTTATAACGTCGATATATGGTGTTCACGGGCCCATGGGGCCCCCGGGGCGGTCCCGGGCGGTCCCAGTGTTCTTTTTGTTTATATACCATTCTATCGGATTTTGAGGTGTTAATAACACCGGCCGGAGTCGAGCGAGCGAGTAACCTTTTCTATGTTGACCCCGTGGTGTATGTCGCTACGTTACAATGTCGAGATATAGTGTCCACGGGCCCATGCGGCCTCCCGGGCGGTCCCAATGTTATTTTTGTTTATATACCATTTTATCGGATTTTTAGGGGTTAATAACACCGGCCGGAGTCGAGCGAGCGAGTAACATTTTCTAGGTTGACCTCGTGGGGTATGTTGCTATGTTATAACGTCGAGATATAGTGTCCACGGGCCCATGGGGCCGCCCGGTTCTTTTTGTTTATGCACTATTTTACCGGAATTTGAGGGGTTAATACCATCGGCCGTGGACGCGTCAACGAGCCAATATATGGAATTAACACTCAGGTGTATTGCACTACTGAGAATCACCAAAATAATCTGTCTGAAAACACACGAAGACACCAGTAATCACCCAGGCGCTTTAGCCAACATAGGCATTTGTGGGGTTAATATGACCGACCAGAGACGAGCGAGCGAGTAAATTGTTCTATGTTGCCCTCAGGTGGCATGTGGCTACGTTATAACATCGAGATATTGTGTCCACAGGCACGCGGGGCCACCCGGGCGGTCCCAGGCGGTAATTAGTCACACCCAAGTATACCCTTAACTGAGGTCAAGGTCGGAGTGTAGCTCTTGCGACGTTACCCCGCTTCCTTCCTTTCAACCCACGCCAAGCTGGGGATCATTCATTAAACAACAACCTTGACATTTAAGGGTCAAGGCCGTGCTTCGCTAAAACGTTCATTTTATATTGTACATTTTATAATCTTCATTCTGAAAAGTAGATTTTATAATCTTCATTCTGAAAAAGTTTAAGTTTGGGTACGAACATTGATTGACGTAACCTCCTTTCGCGTTATGACTTCTACTACGCTTATTTCATCATTCTAATTTTAACTCGCCTATAATGCAAGACACATATAATATATATTCTAGAATTAGGGAAATAGCCCGGTTGCGTTATGGATATAACCATTTTAATTTTAAATCAGCTTACATTTGTGTGAGCTAATTGGAACCTGAAATGAAGATTTTTCCTTCTAGAATCAGTAAATCATAGCACCCTGTAATGCCTGTGTATATAAAGAATAAGCCCAGTTAGTTTACAAAATGAGCGTTGGGACACTTAAAAAACTAAATTGAAGTTTAGAATAAGTGAATACCACCCGTGTATTATAGTCTAAAGAATAAGCCCAATCGGTTTATAAAATGAGCATTGGGACACTTAAAAAAAATAAAACTAAGTTTAGCGGAATTTGAAAATTGGCACTTTGATTTTTGTCACAAACGACATTCCTGAAATTAAGATTTTGCCTTCTGGAATCAGTAAATAGCACCCGTGTATAAGAATAAGTCCAATTGGTTTATAAAATTGGTTTATAAATTGAGCGTTGTGACACTTAAAAAACAAGTTTAGGATTTGAAAATTGGCACTTTGATTTTTGACACAAATGGCCTTCCTGAAATGAAGATTTCGCCTTCTAGAATCAGTAAATAAATAGATAGAACGACACAAATGTGTGAACATGGTAACGTTATTGCACGAGTATGTTCTGACGCGATGGTAAAACGAGAACCGGAGGTTCGAGTTTTACCTCGCAGCATGACAAACGAGTGCAATAACTTTAATATGTTCACAAAACTGTGTTGTTCTATGTTTATTGCACATTCTGAAGAGTGTAGCTTGTACTATTCAAAAATTTAGGTCTATATTGTTTATTTAATTGCACAAACGTGTGCTTAGTGTAGACTATACCTAATAATTTAGTGAAGAATTGTCTGCTACGGTTGACGTCGCCAATGACGTTGTTGACGTAATCGGTTGAACAATACACAATTGTTTATTGAACGTTTTGAAATATTCTGTATTTTGCTGTATTTCACACAAATAAGCCATTGAGTGTGCAATAACACCCGTGTATATAACGAATAAGCCCAATTGGTCTATAAAATTAGCGTTGAGGCACTTAAAAAATATATATTGAAGTTTAGAATTTGAAAACTGGCACTTTGATTTTTGACACAAATGGCCTTCCATACACATCAGTTGGCTATGAAAAGGATCACAGGAGAGGCGCTTCCGTATATTACATATATATATGGAGGTCAATTTCTTCCTCCTCAAATTACCAAATTCCATCAACAAGCGCGAACTATAAATCTAGGGGCCCTATTTGTCTAGCATGTGTTCTGGATGAAGGTCGTATGCGCCACATGAAGTCTGACGTCCACACATGCATGGGGCCAGCTATAGCGCACAGGTCCCCTGGTGCGATAACCCTACCACGAGTATCCACCTTACTACAAGGTTTGTATCTATCAGACCAAAATTGAGCATAGAGTCACTTGCGAACAAAATTCATCAAAATCCCTTGTGCATGAGATAATGCAACAAACCCGGTTATTTATACCATATTCGCACCTTTAATTTGATGTTTCTCCCGCAGTCTAAAGAAATTGTTATGTGGCATTATCTCAAGCACAGGGGATTTTGATGAACTTTGATCGTAAGTGACTCACGATAGATACAAATCTTGTTTTAAGGTATTATACTAGCGAATTAATCCGACTCTATATATCCGTATTTTAGAATAAGGTCGTTTCGTGTTGGGTTAGTTTTAATACATTTCCACAGAGAACAATGTATACTAAAATTGTGTAGCTAAGTAGAACATTTATTGCGCATGTCGATGATCACGTACCCATCGACCCGAATAAATGTTGTCGGTGTCTTAGACAATTATATGTGGAATAAGACATTATGTCAATTTGCTAAATTTGATAGGGTAAGGCGCCGGATTATAAAAAGATGTGCTGTGGGCAAAGCCGATAACTCATAACATGACTAACTTCCGGTACACATGCGTAGATTAAGTTATTTTGGACAATTTTAGTACGATGGGTCGACATAACTCGTGCCTTTCGGAGCATGTTCATAATTGAAAAACTTTAACGTTTGGAAACACGCAAATTTAATTATTATGTATAATTGTCATAAATAAAACTAAAAAGCATATGAATAGTTGAATATTATTACATTTTCAGAAGGATTCGTTTGATGATCCGCTTTGCCCGATGTGGTAATCCGATTTGCACCGTGGCGACGGCCGGGCAAAGCGGGTCAAAATTAAAAATCACCATAGCAACCAAACCAATAGATGCATCTGAATGCATCCTACTTCAAATGTTATGTCATCATGATTAGAAACTCACAGTGACCGTGATAATATTTCTGATTGCCGGTTGCATTTTGTATAAGAAAATCTTGCGTGATCCGCTTTGCCCGCGTTTCCCCTATACTACCCGGAAGCGCCTCTCCCGTGATATATTTCATATACAGCCAAATGTTGTGCGGGGGGGGGGGTTAACAGGCGTGAATTTGTATTTCAATCATCAAATCCTACGAGTGGTTAGAGGTACACCATCCTATTATATGGTCCTCGTATCTTCAGATTCCAACAACAACAACATTTTTTTTAATGTTATTTATCAACATTTTGTAAAAGAAATTTTGCCGGTTTGTCAAATATCTGACACAGAAAAGCCACTTGATTTTAGAGTTATCCATCTTCATCCATAATTTGGTCAGAGAAAGTGTTAATTCTGTTTACTGGGCCACTTAAATTTATCGGTGATGAAAAATAATAGATTTCAAACATCGATATCTGATCAGTCTGAGCTTTGATGGATGGGTTCCTCGACTCGAAACAAATATGTTTACCCCGAAGCCAAGGAAATTGTAATTTTCGAGCGTTAATTCAGATTATGCATCTTTAATTGCATGGTCATCACCAAATAATTAGAGGCTGCATATTCGGACAATATACAGCTATACAATCGATTGTAAAATCGCCATTATTATGTGATTGCATTTTTATAAGCAGTTTATCACTCATATTTTAGAACACCATAACCGTCGGCCAATACAGCTGCCAATTTTCACCCATGTGAACGTATATAGGTTAAGGGTCAGATTACATCTAATTACCTAATAGTTTAACCGTTTCGTTGTTAAAACTATTCTCTCGGTCAGTTAAGTGTAGTAGAGCTGATTTCCGGGTTGTATATTTTCAAGAAGACAGATCAGAATCGGGGAATTAGTCATTTTAATTTGTACATGAATCAACAGATTTAGCAGCATCAATAATATATATATAAAGACCCCGCCGGACCGCATAGCATGCAGCCCGACGGGTAAATGTGTCCGACAGCAACAACAAAATACGAATTCCTTTTTTTTATCTAAAATTTCCGTAGCTTTTTATACATGTGTGTTTGTGCGTTTCCAAGTTACAAACAATGCTACAGGCATGATCGAACTCGATTTTGCCGGATTAGCGAAAGTATAAACAAAATTGAATAGGACTGTAATTAATGCCGCAATATTAAACCATGCGGATATATTTGACAATGGTGTTTGTTATTAATGATCTGCCCATTGTACACGGGATTATACTTGGATATGTATTGGGAAAGTATAGTTTATAGCGGATACATTTGTTCAATGAAATAATTTACCCACTGAAAATACGACATGCAAATAGTGAGAAATATCACAATATCATATAAGTATATACATTGGAATAGTCTATTATCCGAGGTGAGTTCATGAAATGTAAGCAGACGACTGACAGATGAAAATATAATAAAATTGCAGAATGATATATATTATTTGGTGGGAAATGTTCAGATAATAAGTTACTAAAGGAACTACTCGTCAGCTAGCAATTAGTAAATAAAGAGTTAAATATATATAAAATGTTGATTTCACTATTTTGTCTGGAGCCTGTGAATGCATTGGTCGACAATAGCGTTATCACTATATACTCGTGAGGCTTGATACATAATGCTAGATATAACGAAATGACCATTGCCGCAGAATATCTGGCCTCACAACTGGCGACATATAAAAGAATGCATGCTTGGACGCCAAACCAAAGTAAAATCTAAGTGCATCGTGGCAAAGACTCAACGTCCCCATCACAGGGCATGTAACGCGCTCCGCTCGCCCCCCCCCCCATTGCAGCTGCCCCTATACGGCAAAACTGTATACGCACCTGTTTTACGTTAATGGTATCATATAGACAAGGATGACATTAGAAATCTCCCGCTTTACCATCGCTCGGAAATAGGAAAACTTTAGCCCATTTATCCGAGCAATGGTATCGATGTCGCCACGGACGTGTCATCGAAGGATTCCTCTTACAATCAATACCACAAGCGTCATCCATATCCATTTCTATCCACAGCATTTAATAAAATTTAGACCACCGAATATTGTTTCCAGAGCGTACAAATCCAGATTAAAATGGCCCAAGAAACATGTCGGATAGATTCTCCGAAATTAACCCCATCCAACTTATTATAGTTAAAAATCGATCAACATTCAACTAACCAATCTAGCTCTCAGTGATGTTTTGTCGGCTAATAATTACACACCGTCATTATCTATTTTTTTTATAACGAAGAAATCACAGGATATTTCTGAAATATTTCCTCTTCCTGATTGGAATATCAAACTATCATAAGAATTTCAACATACATGTACGTATGTCTGAAATTTCTAACTGTATAATGAAGACATGAAATGTCCAACTATTGGGAATGTTGGCTGAAGTTAAGGGTGGTACACCCCGGCCACCCCTTTCGCCATGTCTTACTTCAAGGCGATGAACCTACATGTATCACGTATGCATGTAAGGGGGGGGGGGGTTAAACAAAAATATAAAGAAAGATATTTTTCAATGGAATATGTTCCGATGAATAAAATAACATTGTTGGTAACCTGTCGCAGCACAGCATGCATGACCGTAGTTAACTAAACCTACCTTAATTACTTGTTGGTTGGCGAGCCTTCAAATCCCAGGTTGATCATCAAAATGATCCAACATGTCGCTCCCATTCGTTTGATAGTTGTTATAGCCCGATTCGGCTGAATAACCAAAAAGATCAACTGTAAATCAAATCTATGATGTGAGCAATATTTCGTTTGATCATGCATCTTCCGGCGCTCTGGGACATTATTTGGTGCGATGAAGAAAAACATTGCACACAATTAACAAAACAGAGTTCTCTTCCTTGCTTCGCTAGTATATTGGAAGAATTAGCATAGATGGCGTTCGTCCGCTGCACCGGATATGCTAAATGTCCTTCATATGGGATCAAGTTGAATGCAGCTTAATTCTTGAACATCGCATTTACCGTTTGTTCGTTTATTGATTTTGGCAATATATTCTTTTCTGTCAGGAAATATAAAATTAATCGCGGATATCATTTTGGCATGCTTTACCAATATAGTTATATCTAAAGCATGTACGTGCATAGTAATGTGGTCCATGGTACTCGCTGTTGGTAAATGTGTAAACAATAAAACCTGGAAAACATCCACACTAAGAACATGGAGAGATAGATAAACTGTGTTCTTAAATTCATTATCGATAGTTTGACAGTAATGCAATTTCGCGCGTTGAAACCATTGTTATGCAGACACAGCTGTTACAGTGATTTTGTCAACAAACACCGTAAATCATATAATATAAGATCAAATATTTTAGTCTCAATAAGATTTTCAGAATATTAGACCTTTTCCAATGTTTACAGCCAAGTTTCGATTATACTTTGGTATCTAAATGGACTTCTGCACCAAAGCAATAAGCTAAGAGGGTTTATTCCGCCATTGCTTCTAAGAAGTTGAACACTGGGATTCCAAATCGATCAATTATGGAATACCAGGAAGTTTTCCGCGTTATCAAACGAGCATTCTCTATACATATGAAACAATTGATTCGAATAATTTAATGTGCAATTGTTACAACATTATATACAGAGGCGTTATCACATGTCGTTCTGTTAAGAGTGCACGCCATGATAACACTGTTGGCGAAAAAGGCTGGTTCGTCTCGATATGTAGCCCAAAGTTCCAAATTGAAATTGGATCAGGTTTGACCTTATCAGAAGAATAGCATATACCCTTGTGCATAAAGACTATAGTTTCATGACAGTAGTGAGCAGTAAGGTGTTCTTTTGTAGTCTTTTTCCACATTGGCACAGACGGAAAAGCTCCAGTAGTTGCGAAGTTTAAGAGGTGATCATATAGGTCATATTTTTGGAGAACGCTTGGAATTTCCGCAAGAAAGCCCGTGTGTGGACGGTCAGCATATAGCAACTTCGCATGCAGATTGTACAAACATATTTCTAAAGCTTGCCTATGACCACACGGTAAGTTGATGAGCGATCCCAGAAACAAGAGTTTTCTCCTCTCCAATGCATACTTAAATTGACAAGACACCAAACTAAACAAGGAGAGAGAAAGAATTGTAATACTTCTCGGAGAGATCAGTTGCATGTTCTTAATGCACATACGACATGCTCGTTCTAAATTGAGGCAGTTCGTACGTGTAAGGCTCCACCACATATCGCAACCATAGAGGGCTTTAGGAATGGCTACCTGATTAAACAGATTCAGATTGGTTACAGGAGTAAATCTTTCGAAACAGGGGCGCGATAAGCATTTTCGTAGCGAAAACTCATGGAATATAAGCTTCCTTGTTGTATGGTTCACATATCTAGTATTTCATTATGTTAAGAAGATATATGTGGTTATATAAACCTGAATTTTCAAGCAGAAAATGGTCCTAGTTGTATATCAGATGAAAAAAATCATTTAATATTTTATTTTTCACACTGTATTTTCAAATAATCCCCTGTCTTAATAAGCGTCTTTTCAGCCTTTGTTTAGTTTTAAAAACTACTCTGGTGTTTGATGATGAATTCATTGACCATGTCCATTGTTTGTATAAACAGTGTCGAAGTCCATTTTTAGGGGCCAGAACCCAATTTTGGGGTTCAGCCCTATTTTCTGACATTTTGGCCCCGAATTGGAACTTAGTGATATATCTACATGGTAACCACATCCATCCATCATTTCTGTTAATTTCTACATCATTCTAAGATGGGATTGCCCATCTTGGAGCACCTTGTCCCTAAAACTCCAAAAGTGAGCAAAAATTGACAATAATTGACAAAAACCAACAATTTCAGAATGGTACCGAATAAAAATACTTGTTGACGTGGAAACTGTGTTACTCTTCTGTGCCAGCTTTTCATATAGTGTGATTATGTGGTTTAACTAGACAGCTAGCACATGGATCAATAGATATCCACACAGTCAATATGTATCTTGCTGAGATCTCAAATTGACCATTTGGAGGTTTTATTGCTATGAACTCACTATTGCTATGAAACCCAATTATAACCTATATAAAAAATACATTTCTAATTCCAATTAGTCCATCCATATGGATTATGCTAGCTTGCCCACTTGTTGATTCAACTAAAACTAATTTGAGGTGGCAACCAATATGGCCGCCATAAATTCAGAAATATAAAACAAAATTTGTATATTCATTGTAACTCAAAAGATTAAATATCATACAACAAACATGATATGTTTTAAATCCTTATATATATATAAATAGCCGATGAGCCCGACGTTGTCCGGGCTATTCAAAAACCAAATTTCAAGTCGATAGCTCCACCCGTTTCCGAGATCTGGTCTGCGCATGCGCGAAGCTGGCGTCGCACGGGCTCGGCGACCCGATAAAATTCGTGTCCGGTGCAAGATACATTCACATACCAAATTTCAAGTCGATAGCTCCACCCGTTTCCGAGATATCGTGTGCGCATGCGCGAAGCTGGCGTCGCACGGGCTCGGCGACCCGATAACATTCGTATTCGGGGCAAGATACATTCACATACCAAATTTCAAGTCGATAGCTCCACCCGTTTCCGAGATCTCGTCTGCGCATGCGCTGCACGGGCGTCGCACGGGCTCGCCAATACGACAACGACCACCGCCTGGTCAAACTACACACACGTACCAAGTTTCGTCCCGATCGGTCGAGAATCGTAGATTTGTATTAATGACAAACATACAGACAAACAAACATACAGACAGAGGTCTTCAAAATATATATGAGACTAGCCGATGAGCCCGACGTTGTCCGGGCTATTCATCCGGGCTATTCAAAAACCAAATTTCAAGCCCTAGCATTCAAAAACCAAATTTCAAGTCCGGGCTATTCAAAAACCAAATTACGGGCTCAGCGACCCGATAAAATTCGTATCCGGGGCAAGATACATTCACATAGCAAATTTCAAGTCGATAGCTCCACCCGTTTCCGAGATCTCGTCTGCGCATGCGCGACGCTGGCGTCGCACGGGCTCGGCGACCCGATAAAATTCGTATCCGGGGCAAGATACATTCACATAGCAAATTTCAAGTCGATAGCTCCACCCATTTCCGAGATCTCGTCTGCGCATGCGCGAAGCTGGCCTCGCACGGGCTCGGCGACCCGATAAAATTCGTATACGGGGCAAGATACATTCACATAGCAAATTTCAAGTCGATAGCTCCACCCGTTTCCGATATCTCGTCTGCGCATGCGCGAAGCGGGCGCCGCACGGGCTCGCCAATACGACAACGTCGACCGCCTGGTCAAACTACACACACGTACCAAGTTTCGTCCCGATCGGTGGAGAATCGTAGATTTGTATCAATGACAGACAGACAGACAAACAAACAGACAACCAGAGGTCTTCAAAAATATATATGAAACTAGCCGATGAGCCCGACGTTGTCCGGGCTATTCAAAAACCAAATTTCAAGTCGATAGTTCTACCCAGCCCGACGTTGTCCGGGCTATTCAAAAACCAAATTTCAAGTCGATAGCTCCACCCGTTTCCGAGATCTGGTCTGCGCATGCGCGAAGCTGGCGTCGCACGAGCTCGGCGACCCGATAAAATTCGTGTCCGGACCAAGATACATTCACATAAAATATTTCAAGTCGATAGCTCCACCCGTTTCCGAGATATCGTGTGCGCATGTGCGAAGCTGGCGTCGCACGGGCTCGGCGACCCGATAAAATTCGTATACGGGGCAAGATACATTCACATAGCAAATTTCAAGTCGATAGCTCCACCCGTTTCCGAGATCTCGTCTGCGCATGCGCTGCACGGGCGTCGCACGGGCTCGCCAATACGACAACGTCGACCGCCTGGTCAAACTATACACACGTACCAAGTTTCGTCCCGATCGGTCGAGAATCGTAGATTTGTATAAATGACAGACAAACAGACAAACAAACAGACAGACAGTGGTCTTCAAAATATATATGAGACTACCGATGAGCCCGACGTTGTCCGGGCTATTCAAAAACCAAATTTCAAGTCGATAGCTCTACCCGTTTCCGAGATCTGGTCTGCGCATGCGCGAAGCTGGCGTCAAAAACCAAATTTCAAGTCGATAGCTCTACCCGTTTCCGAGATCCGGTCTGCGCATGCGCGAAGCTGGCGTCGCACGGGCTCGGCGACCCGATAAAATTCGTATCCGGGGCAAGATACATTCACATACCAAATTTCAAGTCGATAGCTCCACCCGTTTCCGAGATCTCGTCTGGGCATGCGCGAAGCTGGCGTCGCACGGGCTCGGCGACCCGATAAAATTCGTATCCGGGGCAAGATACATTCACATAGCAAATTTCAAAATCGATAGCTCCACCCGTTTCCGAGATATCGTCTGCGCATGCGCGAAGCGGGCGCCGCACGGGCTCGCCAATACGACTACGTCCACCGCCTGGTCAAACTAGACACACGTACCAAGTTTCGTCCCGATCGGTGGAGAATCGTAGATTTGTATCAATGACAGACAAACATACATACAGACAGACAGACAAACAGAGGTCATCAAAATATATATGAGACTAGCCGATGAGCCCGACGTTGTCCGGGCTATTCAAAAACCAAATTTCAAGTCGATAGCTATTCAAAAACCAAATTTCAAGTCGATAGCACCACCCGTTTCCGAGATCTGGTCTGCGCATGCGCGAAGCTGGCGTCGCACGGGCTCGGCGACTCGATAAAATTCGTATCCGGGGCAAGATACATTCACATACCAAATTTCAAAATCGATAGCTCCACCCGTTTCCGAGATATCGTCTGCGCATGCGCGAAGCGGGCGCCGCACGGGCTCGCCAATACGACTACGTCCACCGCCTGGTCAAACTAGACACACGTACCAAGTTTCGTCCCGATCGGTGGAGAATCGTAGATTTGTATCAATGACAGACAAACATACATACAGACAGACAGACAAACAGAGGTCATCAAAATATATATGAGACTAGCCGATGAGCCCGACGTTGTCCGGGCTATTCAAAAACCAAATTTCAAGTCGATAGCTATTCAAAAACCAAATTTCAAGTCGATAGCTCCACCCGTTTCCGAGATCTCGTCTGCACGGGCGTCGCTCGGGGTCGCCAATACGACAACGACCGTGTCCGTGGGATTTTATCCCTAGATAGGAAGTTTGGTCTCGATCGGTGGAGAATCGTAGATTTGTATAAATGACAGACAGACAAACAGATAGATTGTATCAAAATATATAAGAGAGATATGTAAATTAGATAGATTGTATCAAAATATATAGGAGAGATATGTAAATTATCTACACACCATTACTGGTGTTTGTCAAAGTTTAGTGGGGTATATCAATACTCATTCACGATCATATCATTGAGGTCTGGAGGATGTGGGTTATCTCTCGAATACAGATTGTATCAAAATATATAGGAGAGATTTATAATATAATTTTAGTTTTCAAAAGGTTCAAAAGGACCTTGGCTCGATTGATTAGTTTGCAGGGTTGAATGATTGGTATTGGTAACAGTTGGTAGTCTTTACTATGTTTGCTACCTTGAACACGTTGCAGTAGTGCATTCATAATAAGAAACTTGGCAAATTTGTTTTGAAATTTATGTATATATCAATGTTTCATTCTCGAATCCTTCACATGACAGAAATTGGAAACCAGGAAAATTCTTATGAACTCCAAAGAATGTGTTGTTCGTTTTGATAACATTAAAGTGATAGTACTGTTATTTCTATATGAAATTATTCTTGCCCAGAATAATCGGATTGCCATGGTGGCGCGCGCACCAGCAAACCCAGGCCTTCATCGTAAATCGGTGTTTAGATATTGCAAGCATTGGTCGAAGGGTCAAGGGTCAGAAAGACCAGAATGCATCATCGATCTAAAAATAATGCTGACGGACACGCATTAATAATATAAAAATGGCGGAACGTTTAAAAAATACATTTGGAAGCGATCCGGGGGCTGTTAATTGTTCATGCGGGAATGTATGCGCGTGGAGGAAGTCGGCCACGTCTCGTTCGTTGCGGACATCGTGTCCCTGTTTGGATGCGGGGACATTTTGCAGCAGAGGCTGCAAATGTGGAACAAGCAAAATGAGCTGTCAGAACCAGCCCAAGATTGGCAAGAAGAAAGGGTCGATTTTGTCGGCAGAACTTGGGTTGTCAAGTAGCGAAGACGATGCGATGGTGAAGATGTCGTCGTGAAAAAAAAGAGGTAAAAAAATTGTATCACTCTTCGCTATAAAATTGAAATTGATATCCACACAAATTCCAACAGGCAATATTAAATATTTTTTTTTTAGGCCTTACTCTTGTCGTCTTGAAGTTGAAGGTCTCGTTATTCACCATTCAAATAGTACTAGCAGTATATGTAGCATCATAAGCATGTGCAGTGTTGCTGTTAGTACTAGTAGGCCTACCAAAAATAATAATAATACTGTAATATTTTTCATGACCATGATTGTGGAAAATTTTCCCAGATTGAATAAATTACAGGCCAAAATAATAGTAGGGGTGGATTTTGTTTTCCCACATTGAGTTTCCAAAAGTTATTCTCAGATGGGCTAGTTACTATCAACGGAAAATCAAATATATAAGTTCTCTATAATTGATTAACAGTATTTTATCTGCACAATACATGTAAGTCCATAATTTTGAGGCGAAGTTGATCGGAAGTGGGCAACTATGGGAGGCCCTTTTCACATTTATTATTTATTTGCGCTTAAGCGCAAATCATTTGCGCTTAAGCATAAAACAATTTGCCCTTAAGCACAAATCATTTGCACTAAAGCGCAAATATGTGTCTATCAATTTATTTGCTCTTAAAGGGCAAATCATTTGCGGTTAAGCGCAAATACCTAGCACTCCCTTACTTCCCTCTGATTGTGAATGATTGGGTCCATCTCATAGTAAATTATGATGGGCCCATAGTAATAGCCCCATACACACTCGAAGTTGAAGAAAAAACATATATCCATGTCAGCATCTCTGTCCCTGGTGTCCCAGGAATTGGTGTCTCACTCCCAGAGCTCTAGTATATTTTATTAAAGGGATATCTCCTGCACAGATATATACCATTTCCATGGCCATAAAAAGGGAATTAAGGGTTACTACTATCTAACTTACCCATAAATTATTGGCATGACCTGGTGTATCAACTAGCAACACAAGAGGAGCATTGGGCTAATTTTAACCTGTTTTAATTAGCCTGAGTACTCAACAGTCAACTGTGAGTGTGTGTTCAACAAGGATAATCCCTCAATTACATATTATCAGCATCCATCTATCCAAAGAATTTATGTCTCCTTCCCGGAACTCTAGTAATTTTTTGTATGATGTTTTTTAATGTATTATTGCAAAGATTTGGGCCCTTACTATGGTCATATACTATAGCATGCATGTGGTGTCACTGCATGAGGGCTTGCTTACCTCATATGGTTT
Organism: Siphonodentalium dalli; assembly: GCA_032622095.1. Classification (NCBI taxonomy): domain Eukaryota; kingdom Metazoa; phylum Mollusca; class Scaphopoda; order Gadilida; family Siphonodentaliidae; genus Siphonodentalium; species Siphonodentalium dalli. The sequence continues at coordinate 108,463,995 of CP136065.1, read as the reverse complement.
ACTTATTGACTTAAATCAGAGGAAATAACCCTATTTTCATATTATCAGCATCCCTGTCAAAAAAGATTGGTGTCTCATTCCTGGAGCTTTGGTGTCTCAGTCCTCGAGCTCTAGTTCTTTTTATTACACAAATCTATAGTATTGCCATGGTCATATAGTTCCACCGAGGGCTTGCTTCCCTCATATGGTGTGGCTGTATACTCGAAAATTGAGGAAAATCAAAGTCGCCCCGACTAATACAGAATAACTAATATATACTGAAGATATTATAATGCTATCACGAGTCGCTCCAACTAAAACAGAAGGTGATACTATTGCGAGTCAGCCATTTTGATAAAGAAGTTGGGCTAGCTCCCTACCCATCCAAACCAATGAAACCAAGAGGTGATATGTCAATAGGAGTTAATGCTAAGTTATGGAGAAACCTATTTATTCACCAGGGGTGTTTAGTTACCTATAACCATGAATTGCGCATAAGCGCAATGATTGCACTGAAGCGAAATTATTTGCGCTTAAGCGCAATTAATTGCACTTAAGCACAATTGATTACGCTCAAGTGTTAAGTGCAATTGATTGTGCTTAAGCACAATTAATTATTAAATGTGAATTGGGCCTCCCATACACTTAAGCATAAATCAAATTCCAGATCTAAAAACTCCCCTGGGGCTGAAATGATGGGTGGGGGGGGGGGGGGGCTTTCATATTTATTATTTATTTGCAAATATTTGCACTTAAGCATAAATCATTTGCACTCAAGTACAAATATGCGTCTAACAATTAAATACCAAACTTGCTCTCCCTTACTTCCCTCTGATTGTGACTGATTTGAGTCAATCTCATAGTATATTATCATGGGCCCAAAGTAGTAGCCCCATACAGACTCAATAGTTGAAGAAAATTTCTGTCCCTGGTGTCCTAATAAGTGCCTCACTCCCAGAGCTGTAGTATATTTTATTAAAGGGACATCTCCTGCACAGATATATACCATTTCCAATTTTCCATGGCCGTAAATAGACAATTAGGGCTTAAGCGTAAATAAATGATAAATGTGAAAATGCTTGAGAAATGAGGGTAAATAAAATATACTTAAGTGTAGATCAATTATACCTAAATGTAAATTAGTTATGCTTATACATAAATAATCACACTCCCATGGAGCTCCCCTCAAGCTGAAATTGATGCAACCACATATATTGTCTGCATATCAGTAGAATCTTTCAATGGCAGATATTATATACCGGGGGGGGGATACAAAATTTACAGGAAGGTATTTCGGGGTGGGTGACCCATGCAAATGTTTTACTTTGAGCACTTATTTGACATTTGTAACAGTTTAAAACTCATTTTGAGTATTTATAACAACAAAAACACTATACGTATGGTACTGGGACCTCATATGGCCCTTAGTGCAGTGGAGATGACATTAATCTATGTCTTTTTGCATATGGGACGGTGGGGTGAAAAAATTCCTTCACCACACTTCCCTCTGATTGTGAATGATTTGAGTCAATCTCATAGTATATTATCATGGGCCCAAAGTAGTAGTCCCATACAGACTCAATAGTTGAAGCATTTCTGTCCCTGGTGTCCTAATAAGTGCCTCACTCCCAGAGCTGTAGTATATTTTATTAAAGGGACATCTCCTGCATAGATATATACCATTTACATGGCCGTAAATAGGCAATTAGGGGTTACTGGGGGTTTGCTTCCCTCATATATGGTGTACTTATTGACTTGAAATAGGGGGAAAACCCCTATTTTCATAATATCAGCATCCCTGTCCCCAAGAATTTGTGTCTCCATCCCTGAGATATAGTATTTTTATAAAAGAGACATATCCTGCACAGATCTATACCATTCCCATGGTCATAAAACATCTTGGGGTTACTGGGGGATTGTTTCCATCATATGGTGGGTCTATATAAACTTTATTGATGTGTTTAGGCCTGTGCCATTTGAAATTAATTCATGGGGGAATCAATGTTTTGAGCTAAAGTGTAAATAAATAATAAATGTGAAAATGCTTGAGGAATGAGGGTAAATAAAATATGCTTAAGTGTAGATCAATTATACCTAAATGTAAATTAGTTATGCTTATACATAAATAATTACACTCCCATAGAGCTCCCCTCAATCTGAAATTGATGCAACCACATATATTGTCTGCATACCAGTAGAATCTTACAATGGCAGATATTATATACCGGGGGGGTGGGGGCCCTTAGTCCAGTGGAGATGACATTAATCTATGTCTTTTTGCATATGGGACGGTGGGGTGAAAACATTCCTTCACCACACTGTTACAAAAGAACCTTCCAGAAACGTAAAACTTAAAAAATAAACTTGTCTTGATGTCGCTAATGCATAGATCATTGTGTGAATGGAAAATGAGCGAGCAACTGACATTAAATGTCACTATCAACGGATAGAAAGTATCTGACTATCAATGGGTAAAAAATATCTGTCATCAGTGCATCAAGCCAATCAGTGAATTATTTGCTTGTCTATCAACTAAGATGATCTCTGGCAAGACCTAAAGTATCCAAGTCTGATAGAGTGATGTGACTATGTTTATTTCCATCAAAACAGCTTCTGAAACAGGTTAAACTGTTATTTGAACTAAATGAGATAGATCATTCCCAGTCATATGAGTAATATCAGTACAGCTTTATTCAGTTTTGAACCAAATTTAGTGAAATTTGGGAGGTGGGTGTGAACAAATTGGGAGTAAAAAACATATTGGTTTTGCAGGTTTGGTGGTGATGGGTCCCCGAAAATGCCAGATGCAAAAAAAAATTCATTCCTTCCTGCAAATTTTTTACTACCCCCATCCCCCTGCTCCACCTACAATCTTTGCATCAGCTTATACGGAGGTAAAATAGCCGAAGAACCCAATCATGCTAATTTATTGTGCTGCATAAATCATATATGCTAAGCATAGTCAGTTAATAAATGTTAACACATCCTCCAATAAAGGGGTTTCAGTTTTTAATTTTCCAACAATTGGAAAGATATAGGTACCAGTTGAAAACAATTTCCAGAGTATATGCAAAGTTAATGCACATTTACTGATATAAGCTAATTATGATAAAACAATTCAATTAAGCTTTAAGGTAGCAATACACGATTTCCAGCAATTTTGCCAACCTGGGAGGGGGTACTGTACTTCAAATCAATGCTAAGCCATCATCGTTGGCATATATCCAATCAAGCATGTTTTAATTTCGACAGAAATTTTAGGTGTAATCATTTAAATGTACTTTTGGTTCTTCGTACAATATGTCATTGAGTTATGCCCCTTGGTTTGCACACACGAACCGCTCAATTTTACCCATTTTTTCACTCAAATTGGCCATTTTCTACCCAAAAACAGACCACGATAGAGCGAATGTCAATAAATAAGATTCTTCCACCTGATAGAGCTATGATAGAGCTGAGAAATATTTGAAATAGAAAAAAAGTTATCGTATCAATTTGAAAAAAAAGTCTTGCGAGCCCAGATGACAGAATTCAGGGGAGAGAAATCGGGCTATTTTCCTGTAACCAATAACACAGAGTTGGCCTTCACTGAATACGAAAACCCTGTTGCGTATCCAAATTTTTCACTTTTTTGAGAACTTTCCCAGTTTTGTAAAATAAATAAACCTTCAAACCAGTAACGACACAGTTAACACAGACTACACTGGCCGTTATGCCCCCCCAGATACTTATATTTCTATTTTTCAGACCCCCTACAACCTGTGAAATCGTGTACTTCTACCTAAGCATAAATATATTGCTCTGAAGTATCATTGTATTATGGTATAAAATCATAATTCAGTTACCCTTAACCACCATTGTTTGTTTTACCTCTCTCACCTTGGATAAAATGGTATGACATAAATGGTATCAGTGTGTGGAGCCTTCCCCTATTAGTTGACTCAAAGACTGAGATACTACTATGTCAAAGGTTTCAACTTGAGCGGAATTCTGAAAGAGCATGTCTGAACTATGTGTGAGTGAATTGTGCTTCAGTCTAATTCATGAGAATGGATTACTCTTATTAAGCGAACCATTATTTCGCTTAAGACAGCCAAGGGTATAATAAGTGACGGCATTGCCCACACTGATACCATTTATGTCATACCATTTTATCAGCTAACACTGGTCAATGTGAATTCGGGTCCCACATACTCTAGGAATACACACACCGCTGCACACTGTGGGTCAAATATAGACAAATTTTGACAAAAATCAGCTCAAATAAGGTTGAAAACAGACATTTCTCTAAATATCAGTCATGTGACAAATGTTCAGGTTGCTACATGTACCAATTATTATTGTTGCAACACATGCCGAAATAAATTTATGAACTAAAAAGATCTTAAATCAGTTTGAAAATAAGCATAAGTCTAGTAGATCTGAAATTTTGAAATGGCTGAAACCCAAACATGGCTGATGAATCTTAAATATATGAAAATATCTAGGGTTATGTTAATTAGCCTTGATAATAGTGCAAGGTTACCTCTAAAGTGCACATAATTTATCTGATCATTGTGCGAGTATAAACAAAAGTTTTACTTTTTTCAACATATAATGAATTTCCCTTTCAAAATATAGTCCATATATCAATGTATATGGATTTCTATGTGTTTTTTCCCTTTCAAAATTCATGTGAACTCTATTATATTCTGATTTGTATGCAACTGTGCATGGATGCACTGGAAGCCCTTGTGGCAGATATTTTTGTATCTGTATTTCTGGCATGGGGGATGTCCTAGGCATTGATTGAACCATAATTTGTGTGAATAAATGGTTGCTATGGCTCCCTAATGTTCTCGTCTTGTGGGTAGAGTTTGAAAAATCTTCAAAAATGAGGTCCTGTCCCATCATGTATGGTCATAGAATGGTGCACTGGACCTAAATCATGAATATGTTAGATTAACACAACTGATAGTTGTTTTAAATACTACTTCCTGGTCACAAATGCTTGAAACATATGTTTTGTGTCCATGCTTTAAACCAGCAAGGACCATGACTGGTAAATATAATGTTTAATTAGGTGAATAGCTATTGGACTCACAGAGAGTGATAATTTGATGGATTTCACAAGTCGCAGTATCAGTATAATAAGTTGTGAACTTGTGAGGCAGATGTTGGGTTAAATTAGCCAAGTTATACATTAATGCCCTAAGTAATCGACCTCTTAACCAAAGCAGAAGTATGGGTAACATTTCAGGATTTAGTCAGAAATGTGGCTTGTTGCCATTCATCAGAAAGCTCTCCCCGAGATTCACTACCTTTATACATTTCTATTTTCAGACTATATTAATGATGGAGAACGAGAGATGTGGTTAACTCATCAGGACAAATCATTAGAATGTAATAATGTGAGTACCATAATGATAAGCATAAATGATTATTGTATTTTGCATGCAGATCTTTAGTAACATCAACAATCAGCACTGACTGGTACAATGTACATGTAGCTGTATATGTAGCCATAAATCAATGACTTTTGGGATAAAAACATATTTCTATATAATCTACTTTTGTTGATATATTAAAGAGATTAAACTACTAACTAATACCAATATTAGTGATAATGACTTTTTTTGGTGAAAAAATTTGACTTTTTTATATTAATCCCAGAGACTACAATTATCTGCTGAAGTAAAAATATATGATGTGGTATATAGACTGTTTTTACTTTTGTCACATTCTCAGGGTCAAAGTTTCATGATTATAGAATATATTCTTCAGTCATATTTAAATTTGTGCAGTACATTGTACTATTTTTCGCTAGTGTGCATTTATTATTCACATGTGTATAGCTAAATCATGGTTAGATATTTTAAGTTGAATTTCTTCTAAAATATAAACATATATATTCCAGACTGAAGGAATTTTTGTCAAGATGATCTTTAATATGCACAAGTATTTTCAGCGATAATGAAGAACTGAAATTGTCATCATATACAAAAATATTTGTAAGTTTAGAAGTTGCTCAGAATTTAAAATAGAGCGAAACATAGTACTGCGCAAATTCAAATATGAGTAAGGTATACAATTGATATACAGGGGATCCTAGTAGTTCAGTCAGTATTGGGCATGAATAAGGAATCAGAATTCCTAAATGAAAAGATGTGTACTAGTATTTAAATATCGTACATGTATATGGTACATGTATATTTATTCCAAAAATGTATAGCATATTTAATTTGTAGTAGACAATTATATCATCTCAGCCATAGAGCTTTCTCTTCCAGAATCATTCCGATAACCAAGATGGACACAGTTTAAATTGAAAAGCACAGTATGACATCATTTGAACTAACCATTGCTTGATCTGCATGTTAATCAGGAATGAGATTTTCTTCATGGCATTGCTGAGAAAGTGCATCGAACATAGCAATATATCTTTTTCAATATCATTGTCATTATTGTGTTACTTCACAAAACTGCTGGTAACATTGTAAGAATGTAATGATTGTACATGTGGCAATTCGTTAAATTCAAGTGTGTTTAATGAACTGCAATTGTGCAATTACTTGGAGTCTTGTCCTTCCAGCCATATCTACATCTCTCTCTCCATTAGAACCTATAATAGAACGATAACAATATTTTATGTTATAGAAACCAACATCACTATATAAAGGAGACTGGTGCTGCCTAACTCATGGAGTGTGTGACTCACTGGAATTGGCGTCAAGTTTTGGATAGCAGATCTTGAATGTTAGTAACCAGAAAAAGTGAATAGTTTCAGTCGAGGCCAACAAACAGTGCAAAAGACAATAACTTTCAGTTTAGTTTAATTGTTATTCTCATTAAAATTATAAAATAACAATTCTTGTAATATCAATCCACCAGCAATGTTATATATTAAGGTTGGCAAAATTGTAAAGTTTGATGTCTAATCTATACTGGCCTTTAGTGAATAATTGAATATGAGGTCACTCTCCCTCAGACAATTTTTTTTACAACAACAGACATTTTATGAAACTTGTTTTGATAACATGATTATATAAGTGCAGTTATCATCAAAACATGAAAGAAACATATATGCTGTCTCATATATTCATCCCTATATATTGAATCAAATAAAATACATGTGCCACTGCCAAATAAATTGTGTTCTAAACATCGTAATATTTTTGTCCCACAATATATATTTCTAGTGACGGAAATGTCTGTTGAGTGGTGCCTTTTAACTTCTTAACCAAAGCAGAATTATGGGTAACTTTTCAGGATTTAGTCGGAAATATGGCTTGTTGCCATTCATCGGAAAGCTCTCCCGAGAGCCATATTTCCGACTAAATCCTGAAAAGTTACCCATAATTCTGCTTTGGTTAAGAGGTCGATTACTGAGGGCATTACTGTATGTCTATTATTCATTTGGAGGGAATTCAGGATACACCAACAGATAGAAAATATCCTAAGGGAACTACTTGTCACTTAGTATTTAGTAAAGAACCTTTGACAAGCTAAGCTGTAGATATAAACTACATCAGTTATAACAAAAAAATGTTTCAAATGTCCGCTCTCAGAATTCTAATGTACATGTATGTACCTGTCAATATTCTAGTGGTGCAATCCTCAAACCATGCTGACACCCATCGGTCTCAATCATTCTTTCATTCCTTCTATTCATATTCTGTGCTTGGACTGGGCTACAAGTGCATGAACAACTGATCTGAAATATAAGAAAAGTTTATTTAATTTTTGGTTTAACATGAAACGGCATACATTTTTAAATACTTTTCTGTCAGAAAAGAATATCTATAACATCATTGGAATATTGAATAAAGAATGTGCATCATATAAGATGACATATGATATGGTGTGAGATGTGCTGCAATTGGTTTGGAATAAAAATTCATTTTGTCCATTTTGAGTTTTTGACCATCAGCCATGATTTTGGCCGAATAACCAAAAAATGACTCGATCTCATCCATGACAAATTTCACAATGATCTGACAAAAGATGCGACCTGTAACCCTGGCCAAAGGATTTAGTCATGCAAAGAGTAAAATCCAAGATGGCTGCCAGCGGCCATGATTTTTGGCCGAACGACCCCACTAATGTAGCCGAATGACCCCAAAATTACTCATTCCCCATCTCCATGTCAATATTAACATCCGTGACAAATGTCATGATGATCCAACCAAAGGTACGACCTGTAGGCTGTGCCAGAGAATTTAGTCATGCAAACAGTAAAATCTAAGATGGCTGCCAGTAGCCATTTTTTTGGCCGAATGACCCCAAAGTTACTCGTTCGCATCTACATGTCATTGTTAACATCCGTGACAAATTTCATGATAATCAGAAGAACAGTACGACCTGTAGCCCGTGCTAATGGATTGAATATTGAAATCCAAGATGGTCGCTGGCGGCCATGTTTTTTTTCCTTCAGAATGACCCCAAAATGAACGGTTCTGGTCTAAATGTTGATATCAACAGCTATGTCAAATTTCATAATGATCCGACCACAAGTAGCACCTGTAGCCTGTATTGTTGACGAATCACACACACACATACGCACACACAGACGACAAAGCCATGGCAATAGCTCAAACTTTACAAAGTAAAGTTCAGCTAATAAAACAAATGGTTGGGTTAGTCTTAACTAACATATATGTGAGCCAGAGAGGCCCATTTCACATTTATTCTTCAGGGCGAAAACTATACGTGTGTTTCTGGTAATAAACGGTCATTGAAAAATATGGGTGGCCCAGGTGGGAAGGTGGTGTTTTCATTTTTAGCTCAACTTTACTTTGTAAAGTTTTAGTTATTGCCATGGCTTGGTATTGTCGTCTGTGTGTGTGTGTTTGTGTGTGACTCGTCAACAATTTCCTCTAGCACGGGCTACAGGTCGTACCTTTGGTCATTATAAAATTGGATCATTATAAAATTTGTCATAGCTGTTGGCATTGACATGTAGATGGGAACGAGTCATTTTGGGGTCATTCGGCAAAAAACATGGCCACCAGCAGCCATCTTGGATTTTACTCTTTGCATGACTAAATCCTTTGGCACGGGCTACAGGTCGTAACCCTTTTATGACTGGAGCCATGCTGGTTCAGCATTAATGATCCTGTGCCAGTGCATTCTATTATATATGGAGCCTCGAATATATAAGAAAATGCACTGGCTTACAAGGTCAAGGTAAATATTGTTAAGCCAATGAATTCTCTTAAATATAAGAGAATGCATTAATTCTCTTAAATATAAGAGAATGCATTGGAACAGGGTTTTCACAAAATTTCAAGATGCAGTCATGAAAGGGTTAACCCGAAGAAATTCACCTTGATAGTTGAAGTTTTGGACATCTTACTTCTACAAAGATATTAAACTTAAAATATCATGACAAACCTATGTCTCATATACCGGTACTCGATAATTTCCTAACAGGTCACTGAACAGGTATTGGGGGGGGGGGGGAGATAAAAGGACCTGAGTATCCAATTACCACCTAGTAGCTACATATGAGAAAAAATAAACTTATGATTTTATTGCTTATTATTGCTTTATATAGTCATGAAATGGTGAGAAATTAACTTTATTGAGTTGATTGTGTTGGTGTTTGGATGGATGGGTGCTACCCAAGTATGAGCAGGCTGATTATAATCCCCCCCCCCCCCCCACTCACGCAGAAGCTACATCAGGGAAATTTCCAGGGCTGTTTTGATAGCTGTTACAGGTATGGGTGCCCAAACTTGAGAAGCCCAAATGACCCCAAATTCCCAGTGGACAGTATTGAATCAACCTGAATTTTCAAGGCAATTCAACAATAAGCGCTGTATTAAAAAATCTGCAGTTGCAATACGGCCTTCATTTGCATGTTGAATTTTTAAATCAGAAATATTATGTCCTATTTATAATATATGCGTCTGTGTCTGTGTTGGTTCGGTGTAGAAGCCGTATTTTAAAGTTATATTGGGATACCGGTATATATCCTCTGCTGGAAACAGGTGTCCCCAAATTATCTCTGGATTCTTCCCTGAGCTACATATGAGAATGTTTGGACTATATAAAGCAAAATAAGTGATAATCAGGACTTGGTATCTCCCCCAACTTAATAAACTTTTTCTCGGATGAAGTATGGTATATAAAGCAAAATAAGCGATAGATGATGTTTTGATCATATGCAGCTACTAGATGGGCGGCGGAGAAGATTCTCAGTCCTGGGTATCTCCCCCGAGTCCACCCCCTCACAAACCCAGACTCAACCAAATTTTTCTCAGATATAGTTAATTTCTTGCCATATCATCACTATATAAAGCAAAATATGTGATTGTGAGGGTAAAATAAGTGGAAAAATATTATGTGGGTGGGAGATACCAATGTTGGTAGAGGAAAATTGTTCCACTTGTAGTCCACAATTTCCTAACAGGTACACAGGATATATACCCATCCCTGTTAACTGCATATGTTCAGCAGTTCTTATGATATTGGTTGGGGTAATGCATATTTTGGGAGGAGATATAACAAAACAAAAGACACCCATATGTAAGGCCAAGTGATAATCTGACAGATTTGATTTGCTCTTAAAGTGCCTTAAGCGGAATTAATTTATTTGCTCTTTTAAAAGTAAAATTCATCTATTTGAGCTTGAGCATAAATCAGATTGTCTAGATTTACTCTAGAAATAAAAAAAGAGTGAATTAGACTCTGAGAAAGGAATTACAAATAGGTGGACTAGTATATATTATTAAATACATGTATGATAGTCTCATGTCTTATTTACACTTAAGCGCAAATGATGTGCGCTTAATTGAGCTCAAATAAATGTTTTTTTTACATAGAGCATAATTAAATGATTGGGTCTATGAACACCTTTCATGTATGGTACATATTCCAGATACAGATAATTTAAAGGTACGGTTGGCCTTGGCGGTGGGTATCCTGTGAAAATATTTCCACCCTTCGAAAACCGCCACAAAAATAAAGAACATCAAAATGTAGACAGACTTTGTCCATATACAAATAAGAAATATCGCATAAACAGTATGTTATTGTCAAATGTTTGACCATTGTTATGTAAACAAAAGCATAAAAAGTAACTTTTCTGGTGTTTGTTTATATTATGATGGTAAACATAAAGAGCGTTCTTTGTTGGTGAATTCCTGATATGGAACTAATAAAGAGCGTTTATGCCATTTGTGTGTGTGATTAGCCAGTTCAAGAGTTGCATTAATATTGTGCTGTCTTCTGTAACACAATCAGGCTCTTGCTTAGGTAAAATATTGTAGGTCTTTATGATAACATGCTGTTTACGTGATGGTCATGGTATATATGAACGAAACTGTATGCGTTTTAATGTTTTTCTGTTTACGGTGATTAGAACAAATATCAATATTTTCGACAACTAAGGCCTCACATGCCTTTAATAGCACTTTAAATGTGCAAATGATTTACGCTGTTTAAATAATTTGCACTTAAGTGCAAATGAACAGGTCATGGTGAACCAACGATTGACCTTTATTAGACTAATCGCTATAGAATAGACCGATTGGTCATTCATCATATGCAGGCATTGGGGATAAGTCGAGTCACTCTGAACTGTTCTATAGTGGTAATTATATTACATCCAATACTTAAAAAGAGATAATTCTAATTTCTGTTGAAAGACACGGAATAATTATTTACTGAATATATTCAATATAAAGATAGACTGATCAGTTTTATACAGATCAACCAGTGGTTCACCGAGACCTGCAGATGATTGTTGAGCTTCGGTACATTCAATGCGATTATTAATAAACATGCAGGTCTGGGTGAACCACCAATAGATCTTTATTTAGACTAATCGATCTAATATAGACTGGTCTTACACCACCTAGATGCATCTGAGATAAGGGGAGTCACACTAAACTGTTCCATGATATCGTTCAACTTGGTAACTACTTAAAAACATTTGGATTTCTTTTGAGAGAATGAGAATATAAATAAACGTTTAAAAATCTTCAAACAAACACCATTTAAATATTCAAGAATTGGAGTGAGCGCCTCTCGGCTACTGGCAGTACTGACTCGGCATGTCAGTGTCAGCCATGTTTTATTGGATTTCAATCAATTGGTGTTCACCCAGACCTGATATTTAAATGTGAATTTGGGCTCCCTTTCCCATACAATTTAGTAAGACACAAACTTACGCAACCTTCCAAGTCTGCACGGGGTTGACATCAGCCGATATACTGCAACGTATTCATCGATCAGTTCATGCCAATAATGGAAACTAGTTTGTGACTCGTCTTCCATTCCAGATCATTCCAAATTCAACCTGCTGGCTGCTGTCAACTGTCTAGGATTACTTGAGTACCGGTACGATTAAACGGACACTGACCGTGGAATGTCGCATTTCCATATCACATAAGCGTTGCGAGTATAATTTCTGCAATATATGCTGTCTTTGTGGTGCGAATTTCTCACAACAAACGTCGTTAACTTGCGAAGTAACAATGCGGAAGTTACAATTTTTGGGTTTTCCCAAACCGGAGGTAAACAAATCAGACAGTGCTTAAAGTCACGCAGTCGGAGGACATCGCGTGGCGAGGGGACTGAACTCTGTTTTGCAACTTGCGATCGACGTACCACCGGTCATCTGAGTACTATCCCTTTAACAAAATGTTACATTGTAATTATGATAGTGGGTATTGCCTGAATTGTTATACAAATCGACAGTTAATATAGAGCATTAGCCATGCAGGAAATACACAGCAGCCGTTCGTGTGTGACTCAAAAGGTCACACAATATAGTAAATGTCTTATCCAGGTTCATCACTATATTATTTATAACAACGTCCTGTGTTATATTTGAGTCTCAGATACTTTACTAGTACTGCCACATTAGCTCCTGGGACCAATGATAGTGGTGAATACAACAATTTGTTGTGCGTTTTTTCCAACCACACAAACACAGTCTCTGCAGTTGGTATGAGTTTTGATATGAACTATAAGGTCCTCTGGTATAGAAAGTCAGGTCGATACAGGCGGATACGTTAAAGTTATGTGTAACTTCGCTCAATTTAGCAGACACTAAATCTTCTGTTGTAGAAGCAGACGAGTCTTTCATTATCACTATAATTTATGGTCTAACTACTTTGGATCTCTAAATAATTCATGCAAGTTTATCAGTTTCTTATTGAGGCTAGTTGTTTCCTGGTGATGTGGAGTGACTTCAGTAAAGTAGTTTGTTGTGCCTTCAAGTTATAAAAAGGAATATCAGGAATTAGGTTACCATAATTGAAAAAGGGACCTGGGGCTCTGCGATTTGGGAAAATCTCAACCAATGGCTGTCCAATTGGGAATTTTCAAGCAGGTGAACCCCTTAAATATATAGCCCAAGTTTTATTCGGCGTAAACCAGTATGTGACATCGATAGAGCGAGATGCTAGCATCTCGTTCTACGATTTAATTAGCTGGTTTATATACTGGGAAACTTAAGTAAAATTTGAGGATCCTTCTACTGAAATTAATCCCCTGGGTAAATTCTGAAATTTCTTATTAGAAATTGGGCAAAATGGGATACTTTTAGCATTAGCATATGCGCCTGTATTCGGCTCCTAGTGATGTCAAGGATCATCCCTGAACATCGTCGTAATATTGAAATGCGGCTGAAGACACAACTTTCCCAACACGCGAAACCAATCTCTGAAAAAGTATTCCATACGGCGTCCCTAAATCCTTTCTGTGGATTTTTTTCAGACTCGTGTGTCTGCCACCAGCTAGTGCAGACTCGTAGCAGCTTTCATTTACTGGCTGCTTGCCAACGGATTAGGGATTTTTTTTAAAGAAAGTATGGGTTTATGTAACCAATACTCAATCCGCTTGTAACAAAATCACATTTAAATGTCATAAATTTCGGCTGCAAATGTGGAATTTTATATGGAGGGGGTAAGGCACGTATATACTGCGTATATACTGCTTATGCAGGGGCTCAGCAATGTAACAGCATGAGTTTTTCACCCATCTCGTTGTCTGTTGGCTTTACCGGTATGTCTTGAATTCATGTTGCAGTGTAAGTAACATGACTGTAGAGTTATAAACTGTTCAAATATATCACGAAACTAGTCGGACAGCATCATTATTGCTCCGTCGTACCTAGACCTAAAACAGGCACCCGACTATTGTGTGCTCGTAATTTTGTGTGAATGTGTGTGATCTCCTGCCACTGAAGAGTCAACCTGCAGTTCAATTTAAATTCGGAATTGCTCAACAACAAGATGTTAAGTGCCTCCAAATATAATAGCCATATTAAACCATAGTCAGAATACATGGGCAGTTACTACACTACTCGTTATTTTAATGTCAGGCTGGTAAGACCATGAAAATGCTGAAAAGATTTTTGACACCTTACAATTTAGTCGGTTGGGGCCGATATTTTCAATCAATGACAGGTTGTTCAAGTTCAAAATGATTTTGCAACATCATGAATTCCCAATATACACATACACAATACAAAAGATCGAATAGTCAAAAAATAAAATTTTATTGAAATTTGGAGAATTTTTCACAATTTCGGTCCTTTTCTGGAGAAATTGCACATATTACTATTCCTTTTTGTCCCCAAAATAATTATAGGCTATACATAATCAATTATAAATAAAATGTAGTTGACTGTGATGGTGAAAAACAATGACAATGTGACCATTCCCGACCAATATCCATATATTTTAATTTCACTGAAATATGCACCCTCGGTGGAATTGCTATAGCATAAAATGCTCACATCGGATTCTTGGGGACTTTTAGTATGTTGTTCTTTACATATTCGCCTTCAAATTCTGAAAACTATATCTTCAGTTGTATTTTGTTTTCCCCCCAATAGTGCACCCTAATGTTCCTGGACTATGTGGTATGATTTGAACGATGCCGATTCTTTCTATACAGTATAGTCTGCGACACATTGCTGAGACTTACCGTATTTTAATCTTATAATTATTAGCCTGAGATCATATGCCATATGATGACAATGCAAACAAAAACAGCTTCCCATTTTAGTGCAGTTGATGTGTCGTGGAATGACATATTGTTTTGGCCAAGTGTTGCCAGCGAAAACAGTTTCACTTCCTTGTATTAAAAAATGCTACTCCACTCATATCGGGGGGGGGGGTCGGAAAAGGTTTTCAGACATGCGCGTATGAAATTGTTTTGTCTTTGGCCATTTTTGGGACTCACCCAGTGGCCACCCCTCTGTTTGCGTTCAGCAAGTTTTCGGGAGAATATCAGTGACAATATTAGAATTATCCTATCAAGTGCCTACTATAGTTTGTTGCATAGCGCAGATAATTCACAATGGCTAGCAAGCAATATCTTGAGTTATTGATAGCATGTGATATGTCATGGGTGGTATATTCATCTGTTTGTTGCACATTGCGCAGATAATTCACATTGGCTAGCAAGCAATATTTTGAGTTATTGATAGCATGTGGATATGTCATGGGTGGAAAGAACTGATGTTTTCAAACCAAAAATCAATCAATACCAAAACCCATGCAAGTGAAGAATGAGCCTTGATAAACCAAGAGGTGTGTTATGCGAAAGATCAGATAGAAAATAGTTGAGTTATTGCATCGGATTAGCATTTTTCTGTGGAATTGATGTAAGGGTTATTTTTATTCTAAGCCAATCATTGGAAAGATGCGACAAACTATACAGGTGAAGGGTGTGTCACCCGGAACCCTGTAATGAAATTTCAACAAGATCAGAGGAAACATTTTATCGCATCGGATAGCACATGCCAATGTGATGTATTGAAAAGGTAAAACAATTCGTCAATAATTTCAAAACTGATCACTACCAAAAAATATACAGGTGAGATGTATGTCACCGTGAACCTGAATAAAAATATGAACACACTCGGATAAAACGGAGTAGTACAAAGTCATGGCGCTTCACATGGGAGGGTCAACTTATACTGAGCAGATGACATCATTCCTGCATAACATTGGCCTGGAACACTGAAAATACCATAGCACTCACCACGAATCATGTAGCAGTTATAACCCACATAATTTGCCATGTTTAATACTAATAGCCAGCCACAATCACACCTGACATAATT
The DNA here is from genome assembly GCA_032622095.1 of Siphonodentalium dalli. Taxonomy (NCBI): domain Eukaryota; kingdom Metazoa; phylum Mollusca; class Scaphopoda; order Gadilida; family Siphonodentaliidae; genus Siphonodentalium; species Siphonodentalium dalli. The sequence goes on along the minus strand of CP136065.1, from coordinate 108,447,950 downwards.
ATGATAAACAAACGAAACTCCAGGCAAAATAATGTTCTCATATATTTAATTAATCTCAAAAAATATGATTTTGATGAGGTTATGTACATGCATGAAAATAGTTCACATTCTGCCTCACATTGTGTGCATAGTCATCACTTATACGAACATAATGTCACATTATATACCATGTATATGTAAGCACTATGAAACTCGGACCATTTGTCCCACAATGATTATAGATCGCTGTTAAAGATCAAACAGGTGCTTCTGTTGGAACGAGCAGGATATCATGAACCTGTAATACAAACAAATGGTTTTCAATGGACATGTTCATTTTGGACCTCTAAATTTTGTCTTTGTTTATTTTGCCAAAATCATGGTTAATACCCAGATGTTTTCACTTTTTCGCACAGAAGTGAGGCAAACGCTCTTATTGTTCCATACCAGGAATATACTAACAAGTGGTTGTACCACGGGTACCGGCATATCATCGCGGTTGCCAATTTAAACATGGACAGGGTGAAACCCAAATTTAAAATAAATAAAAGGTCGCAGATTAAGAATACAAAACATTAAGAATACAAGCTCGGACAAAAATATGCACTCCACTAAAACAAAGTCGGACGGACCTCACAATCGCAGGTGTACAGATCATCATGGTACTATTTGTATATATTTAACTATTATTATCTCCATACCTGTGTTATGTATAGGTTTATGAGAAATAAACTGATTGATTAAATATCTGAACCATTAAGTTTAAACAAAATGTAGGAATAAAAGTTCGGACAAATGTGCGACCATGGACGGATGGACAGGCGGACTGCAAGCTGATTTCTATGTACCCACACCCCATAACTTTGTTGAATGAAGAATAACTCTAAAATTGAAAACACAAATATCACAAACATGTTATTGAAAGCACTATGCGTCTTTAATGGATGCAAAACCAATAGAAAATAAGATCGTTAAACTTGTGAAGACATAATTCTCAAACTTTCAAAGCATGACCCAAACCGAACAACTTGCCAAACAAGTATCTGATAATATCCCAAGCATATGTTATTGGATTTGTCACACGCTATATTACCGGGATTATCTTTTTTGATTACAAATTATTCATTTTGTATATTTAGCTGTTCGCATTCTGCCCTTATTATTATTATATGTTTTGCCAATTAAAATTATCTTACTCACTTGAACGTGTGGCGGTGCTGACAAAGCGTATATCACCGCATCTGCAACGTCATTTGCCTCCAGGCACTTTAATAAAACGAAACGAAAATAATTAAAGGGGGATTGTATTCAAATTTTCTGTATTTGTATTGAGGTAATAACAAGAACTTTATGAAAATGCCAAGTGTGAGTACCAACGGATGTGGACATTGCTCCCGAATAAAACATGTTGGTCGACCAAAAGACAACTTTCACTGAACTGAGTACGACGGGATTGAGTATACGAATCGACGGGAATACAAATAGTTTACGAATGGCAGCAAAACCGGAACGCATTGAATAGAACGCTAGTCATCGAGGTCTCCTTGTGCAATGTTCAGGCAAACGACTCATATAATACAATTGCAAAGTATGGATACCAAAATAGAACACGAAAAGTTCAGGAAATGGAGGAATAATTAAAGACTCGTACATGCAAAACTGCATCCGCGGACGGACGGGCAGACATACTGACAGACGGAAAATCTGGTACGTATACCTCCACCCGCAACATCATTGTATTGGCTATATAGTAATCGCATATCAGTGGATTTTCGCCAATTAATGCTTGGTCTCACGGGGTTTCATAAACAAATAGGTTACCTTTGTATTACAGTTTGTAAATTATGTTTAACATTGTAGATTCCAGGACCTATAATACCAACCTTGTATTTGCTGTAAGCGCTGGCGGCCGACTCGTCGTTAAAAGCTCTTTGTCGGAATTCTGTTTCAGTCAACCCAGGACTTATGCACTAGAATTAAATGTGGATATGACTAGCAATGGACAGCTTTAGATTTGAGAATATGAGGTATAGTGTGGCAGTCACCGTGCATGCAGGGAACCTAAATTTGGTGTTATTGTAAATACTAATGTTGTAGTTGGATATGTTTAGATTGGTGGATAGCAAACTTCGGACAACAAACACCAAGAGACTGTCGAATATGAGGCGTCGTTCTTCTAATTATTACCTATTTTGTGATACTTGTATCAATAATTCATTTTGTAATATCACAACATGAATATATGATATCGCAAAATCGAATATATGATATCATAAAATGGTAAGCATTTAGTGATATCACATATTCGAATTTGTAATATAATATATTCATTTTGTGATATCAATAATTCGAATCAAAAGACTATTTATTGATATCATTAAATGCATTTATCACAAAATCGAATTATTGATATCACTAAATGCTTTCTATATTGTGATATCATATAGTAGATTTTATTATATCTTAAATTCAGTTTATGATATCACTAATTCGAACTAGAGATGGGCCTGTCCCAGATGGGCCTGATGTATACCCCCGTATTCAACATGTTATTTGAATGTAGTAGTTGTTACTGTATATTGGGCACTGAAATTATGTGAACAGGTAACCCTAAATCCCCTAAGCCCTAACACTAATCTTGAACCTCTTAACCCTTAATCCTAATCCTAAAAAATAATAAAATATCAGTTCCCATTGCAGGTGCACAACCCTAACCCTAATCTTAAACCTATTGACCGAAAAATGTAGGAATAAAAGCTCGGACAAAATTATGCATGTTGCGAAAATGTTCTAAGTCGAAAAAGGGGAATAACTCCACACAAAAATAGTCGGACAGACGTCATAATCGCAGGTGCACAGGTTCCCATCGTATTAAATATCAGTGCCAAGATTTAAAAACATTGACCTAAAAATGTAGGAATAAAAGCTCGGACAAAATAATGCATGTTGCAAAAAAAAATCTAAGTCGAAAAAGGGGGATAACTCCACCCAAAAATGTCGGACAGACGTCATAATCGCAGGTGCACAGGTTCCCATGGTACTAAATATCTGTGCCAAGTTAAACAAAAATTACCTAAAAATGTAGGAATATAAGCTCGGACAAAATTATACATGTAGCAAAAAATTTCTAAGTCGAAAAAGGGGGGATAACTCCACCAAAAAAAGTCCGACAGTCGTCATAATCGCAGGTGCACAGGTTCCCATGGTGGTGGATGTCCGTGCCAAGTTTCACGGAAAATGATCATAAAACGACTGAGAAAAACTCCGGACAAATTTGTGTCCACGGACGAACGTCATGACAGACGGACGGACGGACAAGCTGATTCCAGTATACCCCCCCCCCCCCCCCCCATAACTCGGTTATTCTATGATATCACATATTCGATTTTATTATATTACTATTTCACGGATTCACGGGGCGATGTTCTTCTATTTATTACCTATTTAGTTATATCAATAACTCATTTTATGATATCACTAAATGAATATATGATATCACAAAATCGAATATGATATCATTAAATATTTTTATGATGAAATTGATTTTAATATATCACTAATTCCAATTTGTGATACCATAAATTCATTTTTATATCACAAAATCGAATATATGATATCACAAAATAGTAGGCATTTAGTGAGATCAATAATTTGATTTTTGTGATATCATAAACTCATTTTGTGATATGATCAATTGAATTTGTGATGTCACTAATTCATTTTGTGACATCAATATCAATAAATAGAAAATGGCATACTAGTAGCTGGACTAATATTCCTTCAACACTTTGTGACATCATTAAATCATTTTATGACATCATAAAATCGAATTATTAATATATCACTAAATTCTTTCTTATTTTGGAATATCATACAACCACCTCGGCTACGGGGACATCCTTAAAATGAAGCCCTTACATCGAGAATTGAGAAGCACATCATGCAGTCTGAACATGGGTTCGAATATTGAATTAGAACAGGTCAGCCATTATATTGGAACAGCACAATGCACTTCCTCCTAAATTTTATCTGTGACCATACGATAAATAATGTGCGCATGCGTGCAGTTTGTATTGCATGGATTAGCATACTTATTTGGAAATAATTCGTCAGTTATTGCGTACATGTATATATAATGAAATAAATGAATGTTTAGAGATATACTCCGACAATAAAAGTTTGCGATATATAGGCCTACTCACCGTAGATCTTATGTGAGATTTCATTCCCCTGAGCTCATTTCTAACTCCCTCGTTGATAGCTTTGACAGCGAACTTTGTTGCAGAGTATACACCAAAGTCTGGGTTTTTAGATATGCTGTGTCCGTTCATACTATATGAAAGAAAATGAGTATCAAACAACAGTATCGCCATGCATGCGTGACATATAATATATCCTTTTTGATATTTAAAAAATTATATTTGAGAAAGATATTGAACATCAGTGAACCATTTTATTCAGATAGAATGCAAACAGATATGGATCATATTATATAGTCGGGGAATGTACCAAATAGTAATCGTGTATGTCTATATTTTAATCTATACTTTGAATAGTCAACCCTTAGTCTAAAAAACATACACTGTATACTAAATACCGGCTACAAAATTAAACATTCAGAGCATTGTCAATTCTATTGTCAATTCTTAATCTAGAGTACATTTATAACTATAAATTTTGTTGTTTCGTGCATGAAATTTTAAATGTTAAACCTTTAGTCTGTGATTTAGATGACAGTTGATGACCAGCCCCCACTGCCACTTTACGCCCATGCATTCATGGGAATAAACACACGTGCTAATGACTATAAACACACCTGCTAATGAAGAAAATGTGACCATCATCAATACTCCTCTTAACCATGGATTTGGTCGCTTCCCGTGTACATACCATCAGCGCCAAAACGTTCACCTAAAATATAGGACGAGTGTTTACAATATCAGATCAAACAACACCGGCCATCAATCGGATATTATACAATTATATTATTGCATTGTTTTCGAGGTTGCCATGGACAGTCAGGAATAAAAATAAAATGAACCAAGAATAGTTAGAATACCTTAATTCTGCAACTCAAATTGATCCGACAAATAGTTAAGTTACAACCATTGTTGTAACTGGTCGTTTGGAACCCCGAATCTAATACAACTTTAAGTCCGAAAAATCTACTTCACATGCACACTACGACATTTCCACGACTCCTGTATATCGATTTTAAAGCTGTTCCACTAGTAAACCTATTTTAATTCACCACCCAGAGTTATAGCACAGGAACAAGTTATATCTGAGGAGCCAAATATGCGTGTTTTCACGCTCTTCTCGGTAGATCACAAAATAATAGAAAAGAAATAGCCCAGACTGTGCAGACATCCAATCTCCTCGTCGGATCTCCGATACCGTAAACGTTGTTACTGTCTACGTTTGGATGGGGGTTATAGCACAACCTACACAAAATGATTTTAAGATATCACAAAATGGAATTAGTGATATCAAAAATCCATTCGCTATAGATGGGGTCATATCATATCTGCCATCTATATTCGTCTTCGATAAATCAACACAAGGTTAAAGTTTTTCCCATAGATATGTTTTAGCCGTACCATATGGGATTAATGGTTGACCGGTCACCTCGATTCGCGCACTGATACATAGTGTTAGGCAAGTAGTGCACGTGCGTTCATATTTACAGTTATATAGCATGCATGCTTCAACTTGTTTGTCGAGAGTCTTTCATATAGGCGAATGATTCACACGAATGCACAGAGCTAAGGATTTGTTTTAGAAAAGCCGATCAGTCATCAGAGTCAGTGGTGTAGAAAGCACAGGCTCGGACTGCCATATGTTGTATTGTAGGGTGAAGGGACGTGCACACTGCAGTCCAAACATCCTACCCGGCCTTCGGCCGGTAACGACTCAACAACAAACCAGATGTTGCAGAGCATCTGACATCGTTATAGTATAAATGGACACGCCATGGGCCCTCTCCTCCCGAGTCATCCAATTATGGGATATACGACCGATCAACCACATTGTCGGTACATGATAAATCAAATAACGAGGGACTCCAAACATAAAGCAACTCACCATATTAGTATGTTAGATAAATATAGCAGGGACTAATTTTGGACTCAGACAGCAATATATAATTATATATGGCGATGCCCTGACATTGCCTTTATTTCGTTGGGCATATTGTATGTTACGTTGAGACAAGACTTAGTGTTAGAAAACCACTTAAAACATGCATAGAAAAAAGAAAACTCGTGCCTTTGCTATAACCAGGTCTTCCACTGCTATATAACCGATCCACGGCGAATAAGGCAGTTGGATATAACCCGATCCTAAATTGAGAAAGTAACGACTTTTTTATTGTGTCATATAGAAATCTGATGACAGGAAACGATCAACTGAGACTTATAGATACCACATAAATGCATCAGTAATGATCTAGTGTAATGTTCTATGTCTATCCTGGACCAAATTCAGAATCACAAAATGTGTGAAAATATGCGACTGTGTGTTTCAAAATAATTTAATTTGAATATGATGGGCACAATTTTTGCGCACATGTACCTGCATGGCACAATATACCCCACCACCCAAAGACATTATATACAAGACAAGGTAACAATCTATCAGACGACCCAAATTCCCATCACCTCGAGTCGTCAAGCTGAAATCTTTTTTAATTTTATTCAAACTATTTTTGTCCCCGAAGGACTATGGTTAATTTTGGCATATCGCCCGACTATATCAGTTGATTATTTCAAAAGTTATAGGCATCAGAACAAAAACATTCTGGTCGGACATTTACTGGGCACACCCGCTGAAAAACATTTTCATGGGGAACAGACATTACAGCGATATGTTGTCAGTGAAATCCGCCAAGACTTGCATTGGATCAATTTCGGGTAAGTTTCTATTGAGTTCAACTCTTTAAAGAATTTACCTTAGCAACCATGACCGAGATGTGCAGTTAAATAGCTTTCTTGAAAGTGGGAGACATAATTTGTCTTCCATTTTGGCGACATTTTCTTGTGAGCAATGTAACTTCATGGCTCGGTCATGGGTGCCATAAGAACGTAGTTTATGGGTTGAAATAAATAGAAATTTAGTACCCGAAATGTAAGTCTTGATGAATGCCACCGGCAAGAAATGGTTCTCCTCTCGGAAAATATCCGACCAGAAATTTGACCTAAATTGTTCTTCTGTTACTACCAACCGATCGAGTCGGTTATATAAAAAATGTAGCCCTTCTTTAACAAAACAAGCGTTATACTGTGAATATATAACATAACTAGCCGATGAGCCCGACGTTGTCCGGGCTATTAAAAAACCAAATTTCAAGTCGATAGCTCTACCCAACCCGAATTTCAAGTCGATAGCTCTACCCGTTTCCGAGATCTGGTCTGTGCATGCGCGAAGCTGGCGTCGCACGGGCTCGGCGACCCGATAAAATTCGTATCCGGGGCAAAATACATTCACATACCAAATTTCAAGTCGATAGCTCCACCCGTTTCCGAGATCTCGTCTGCGCATGCGCGAAGCTGCCGTCGCACGGGCTCGGCGACCCGATAAAATTCGTATCCGGGGCAAGATACATTCACATAGCAAATTTCAAGTCGATAGCTCCACCCATTTCCGAGATATCGTCTGCGCATGCGCGAAGCTGGCGTCGCACGGGCTCGGCGACCCGATAAAATTCGTATCCGGGGCAAGATACATTCACACACAAAATTTCAAGTCGATAGCTCCACCCGTTTCCGAGATCTCGTCTGCGCATGCGCGAAGCGGGCGCCGCACGGGCTCGCCAATACGACAACGTCCACCGCCTGGTCAAACTACCCACACGTACCAAGTTTCGTCCCGATCGGTCGAGAATCGTAGATTTGTATTAATGACAGACAAACATACAGACAGACAGACAGACAAACAAACAAACAGAGGTCTTCAAAATATATATGAGATAAAACATTTTTGGTGGGGTCTATTGTTCCATGAAATATCATAATGTATATGGAGGGAAATAAGTTGTCTGGGATATTTATTTTCAATAATATTTGTGGTCTACCAATGGGGAGCGGTTTGTGTAAACATCCATATTTGGATCCTCCATTATAACGCGATCCTCCGCTATAGCCCGCTCCGGTTACAGTGGATGAATGTCCATTGTCGTTCAGGAAGACCGACATGTATGTGATCATAAAATTCGTTATGGTACTATAAATAATGAAATTAATCGTCCTATTTCTGGTGATGTTGTACAACAATATTACGACACATGTAGGCAGAGTTGGTTTATTTGTACTCACATCGAATTGTTCTTTCCATTTTCTCGTCTCTCCGTTTAAAATTGAGCTCGGCCATGCAAGCCCAGCATTATTAATGCAGACGTCGACGCCACCATGTTCTTTCTCTATCGTTTCGAACATGGTGAGAATTTCGTTTTCGTTGGTCAGATCGCACCTCATCGGCAAAAGTCTTCCTGGCTCGTCCTTCAGTGTTTGTGCCAGTTCCTATATACACACCATATATAATCAGCATTGATTAGCATACATAGAACAATCAAGGGTCCGAATATATTGTATTCAATAAAACCCCTTTCCCAATGACAAAAGTACCCGATTTTCCCCAATCTCTAACCTGAATTTATACATAGTCAGCAAGGATTAACCTGCATGGGTAGCATCGGGGGCCGAATACAGGCTCCTTTCCAAATGACAAACGTGTCCCATTTTCCAATCTAGAAATACCCAAATCCAGCACGGTGATTGATTTCATTAAGATCCCCAATAAATATTTCCAAGTTTGCCAATAAGAAGTGACTAGTTGATGGATTAGTATGTATGGTCTTCGTTTAAAGTCGCCGTCGCAATAATTCTAACTAGAATGCAATCAGAGAGATGCCAACGTGCGCAAAAATGTAATAAAAAATAATTAAAAAAATAATTTCACTGTATTTTACTTAATTTATTTAATTTAATTTAATTTAATGTTAGCAAAAAAAGACAATTACAATCTTCAATAATTTTATTTAGGGGATAACAGTATGGTGTTTTGTGATTTCGGAAAGGTACATGGCGAATATACTGTGGCAAATTTAGTTAATGGGCGACGGCGGGTATTTGCCACAGTATATTCGCCATGTACCTTTCGAAATCACAAAACACCACACTGTTATCCCCATCCTAATGCTCTTCGAACTTAAAAATGTTATTTAGACAAACAAATGGCTCGTAATTATCAACGAAATGTGCGGCCATAGAAAACACTCAGCCAATTCACGACTTTTTATTTTATATTTAATGCGCTAGATAAAATATAGTCCCCCAATTACCATTGCTCTTATCGTTAAAAATACTGATAAACATGAAAAATTGCCACCTCAAATAGAAATAAATATGCACAACAATTAGTTTCTGCATGTACCTGATGTCTTTTTCAGATGTTTACCACTTATAAATTGCGGTTTTGATTTTACCGCGATCATGAAGTTGAATTGAAACAATGGGAAATTGTTTACTCAATGCGATGTATTGCACGCCGTGTCTGTCGCGGTTTCATGTCAAGAAATTTGGTCAAATGATATCGAGACACTGACATTGGTGGGGTATAACGTTGTGGTGTTTTGTATTTTCTGAAAGTACATGTATACAGGGCGAATGTTACGGAATGTACTGACTTGTCAATTTTCGACAAAAGCCACATCGCTGGTTTGTTTATATAGCAACGAGCTAGCAACGGAAGTCAGTGCCAAGGGCGTCAACTCTATAATCTACTCCGTAACGTCGCCGGTATGTACTGCGTAAGGGTGACGTCATGGAGTGAAATCGGTATGGTGACACCAACGTACGTACCTACGAATCTGACTGATCGCCATACTGTTGCGCGAGCGCACGTAAATATATGCTCATTTATTCATACTTGTATTTAGTTATGCACACTCATTTCATAAAACAATCCCCCGTTGTCTGAGAAATATGAGTGTTTACGTTTGTGGGTGGCTGGGTGGTGGCACTGATGCCTCACTTCGTCAGCTATTTGACGGATCCAAAGATTTGCGAGAAAGCGTGTGACGTCACTCTGTACCTTTGGGAATTCCGACAGTATTTTCTCAATATGGAGGACAGAAACATTTTGGAGATTTCTGAGTCTAGTGGGGGGGGGGGGGGTGTCGGTCCACCTTGAAATTTTCAACTGCACACGCCTTGAACGAATCCAAATTAGTACGTTCGGAAAATACCAGTTGCACCCCCCCCCCCTGTTGGATTCCAACTGGTACCTCAAACTTTCATATTGATGAAAATGTCCAACCTGACCCCCCCCCTAAGGTGGAAATAAATCCAACCGATGGCCATTTCAGACCAAAAGTAGAACAAATATGCTGTTGGTGGTTTAAATATAACATATTCCCCGCTAATTACAGGTTGGAAAATCAGACAATGAAGATAAATTCAACCTGAATGCAGTGTAAAATTTCTAACTAACTGTCGGGCATGAAATTTCCAACTGACTAAAATGTTGACTTAAGTTTGAGTGTGACATATCCCCCCCCCCCACCCCCAACCTCCAATGTCACCACGTCCCTGTGGATATATTAAAAAACAAACTATTGAGCTATTGACATAACTACAGTAAAGGCAAAAGTTTGGTAACCATTCAGCATTTTAGAGCACTTTCCATGACCTAGCTTATACCAAGCTAATTGTGCCGCACTCAACCCCCTAGTGTCCAACCGACACCAACAACCCCCCCCCCCCTCCCATCGTGAAAGGTAGGAGGGTCAGAGTGCCCCCTATGCCCACCTACTCTGGTAGTCGCATAAAATTCAGTCTGGAGTAAACTACATACCCACACTCCATAAAATCATTCACAGAATCCTTTTCGATATTTGTGAGAGGCTTGTGACGCTGGGTGAGCTTGTATGCGAGTGACGTAGAGTTATGTCGCTTAGTTCACTTGACAATCTGCAAAATACTAATATACCGGTACCTGAGTTTTCTCTGTGTTTCTGCTGCACCCAACGACTTTCATCCCTGAGCATACAAGTTTCTTCGCGATAGCAGCCCCCATTCCAACTGACGCGCCAGTGACGAGGGCAACTCTTCCAACCCATCGCTCCATTATTGGTATAGTTAACCACGTTGGTAAACGCTCTGGAAGTATTTATGGTACAGACCGTAAACTTTAGCTTTGCGCATGCGCCCGGGGCTTATGTTGGACGGATCCAGATGGAACGAATTCACTTCTAGATAATGCTGTCTCGTGTCAGAATTTATGTCGATGGTGGGGGAGGGGGGGGGGCTGTAAATACCGATATATCAATAAAAGAATTTTGGAAGCAGTGATATTATATGTCATTTAATATCGGAAACGTACCGCGAAAATTACTGTGCCCTGCAGGCTGTGTCGAGAAACTACGTGTGTATAGGCCTGAGCCTTTTCGTCCATGGATTCGTTCGACCGTGCATCAAAGCGATGGAGGTCGGTGGTCCGCTTATTCCGCCCATCCATCAACGGATTGTTCGCTTTGCTTGCGTAATCGTTTCACCCTACACGCGTTGCAGTCTTGTAACTTTCACTTATGGGCAGGGATGTGGCTAGAGGGTCTCCGCTGGGGGGGGGGGGGTGTCCACCTTGGGAATTTCCAACTGCACCCCCCCCCCCCCCCTTGAGTCGGAATCACACCGACACAACTTTTTGCATAATTCCATTTGCACCCCCCCCCCCTTGAGTCGGAATCGTACCAACACTACTTTTTGCATATTTCCATTTGCACCCCCCCCCCCTTGTACCTCATGCTCAGGCCTAATTTCCTATATATTCATAAGCCATGCTTCTATTTTCCCAGTATGAGAACATTAAGATCTGAAAATTGCCCCCAAAAAAACAACTAGTGATCTAATTCCAGACAAATGCACACAGCTACCGACAACAGACCAGGAAACACCGGGCCGACCATGGTTGTTCGGCCCGGTGTGAGAAAATTTGGAAAACTATACAAGAAAATCGCAAATCCTAGCATCAAGACTGGTCTCAACTGAAGCTTTCCTAGTGTTGGAAATTTCAAACCTCATACTCCCCCTCAGGTTGGAAAATTCTTCAACTGATGACCATTTATGTCTACAAGTTTGACCAAATGTAGTAAAATATTGTTTTGCTAAACTAATTAGCAGTTTTGTATTGGCCATGTGAATGGGGCAATGACACACCGGGCCGACCATGGTTCGGCCCGGTGTGCGAAAATTTTGAAATCTGAACAAGAAAATCGCAAAATCCTAACATCTAGACTAGCCTCAAGCCTTCCTACTGTTCGAAATTTCAAACCCTACACCCCCACTTAGGTTGGAAATTTTCCAACTGATGACAATGCCAATGACAATGTTGACCAATTGTATGACAATATTGTTTTCTTAAATTAACTAGAAGTTTTTTCACTGGCCACGGGGGAGAGACCAGGACACAAGCTTTCCAAGTGTTGGAAATTTCCAACCTGTCACCCCCCTAAGGTTGGAAAATTTCCAACTGATGACCATTTCTGTCAAAAATTTTGACCAAAATAGGAACATATGCAAATATTGGTCGAAAAACAATAAATTCCCCCAATAAATTGTTTTATAATCAAACTACAAGAACATTTTCAACCTATTGTTGGTGTGAAATTTCGTTGTGGCAGGTATGAAATTTCCAACTATTGAAAATATAGCTCTCTGCTGGGGGGGGGGGTGAGACACCCCCACACCCCCCCTCTAGCCACATCCCTGCTTATGGGATTGGTTTGGTTTATTTTGGGGTTTACATTTTATATAATCGTTCAAAGGCCCACTTAAGGGTCAGACGCACGTTTTGCCAAAATGTCCTGGTATTTCAAAATGTATTTTCTCTAAATCTATCAGGAATATCTTTGTGAAATTTTGTACAAGAGATTATTGTGGTACCATACATAAGAACCATTGGACATTTGGTTATTATAATTTCATTTACTTTACTTTTATGGCATGAAAAATCTTTAAAATTTCACTGTGTTCAGGTACCGAGAACTACTGTAAAACAGATTTTTTTCGAAAGTGCATTTCATATATGCATGATATCATATCTGAAGATCATGAGAGGAGACTTAATTTTTCTTGATTCATGAAATTAAATGATTATTTTCATTCAGAAAGACAACTACCATAAATAATTTTTTATTATTGAGAATTTTCATGCCATGCTTGTTGGTCATTGAAAAATTGGGCTCAGTTGAGTTCTGGGTCATGGGTTCATAACCAAGTTAAATCTGACCACCATATCTCTTAACACTGTGGCCTAATTTCTGTTGATTGCTCCCTGCTTGAGTGGACAGCACCACATTTGAACATTTGTTTTCATTGGGCTGGCATATTTGTGACTGCTTTATTCTTCATTATAATACTTGGGGTATGATGCTATAATATGCAATTAAAAAGCTAACTCAACATTATGATACAAATGAAGCCTCCTCTCATGGAGTCAAGACAATAAGCTATTTGATGGTTGACATGTTGTTTGAAATTATAAATTTTTCTGGCAGTTCTCGGTACCTAAAGGGACAGAAACGAAACAAATATTTTCAACCTCTCAAATGTATTAAAATCCATTATTGTTATTGTCTCTTTATGATTGCTCTGATTCTATATATAATGAAAATTATCATATGTAAAATTCAAGATTTTTCACCAGATAGATCCAGAGAAATTCTTTGTTGAAAATCACTTGCCATTTCTGGCTGGATTTACTGTGATTTATGCAAAACGTGCGTCTCCCCCTTAATTTTCGAACCCCCAGATCACATACATAAAATATATGCCATATTATATACCATTTGAAAGAGGAAGCTCCAAAACATTGTATTATTAACTTATCCGGTGTAATAAACTGTGAACATGTTGTTTTTGTTGAGTTACCGACGTGTTTTGAGTTTAAATTTCGTCTGGTTTTGTTGTGCAAAGTGCATGTATTATTTTCAATGGAGGGGGAATAACTCTATATTTTAAAGATAGAGTTATTCCCCTTCAATTGAAATATACATTTTTAGTTTGAATTCTGTTACATTCTGGTAGTCAAAAGGGGGTAATTTGTTTTATTATTTCAGATGTTTTCTATTTCTCTAAGGTCATCTTCTGAGACACATCAGGCGTTTCAAATGGTGATGAAGTATAGTGTTTTAATCATATTGTATGGCATAGATTGTTATTAAAATTGTATATCAAGGCACTATAAAAAATAATTGGTGACTCGAAAATTAAGTGGGCCTTTAAGCCATACATATCACGATGCAAGTTTTACGGGTGGGGGGTTTTAACAATTGAGCAGAGAGTTAATTTCAACGGGAAATCACTCCACTTGACGTAGAAATCACCCGGAAAGCAACTGGAAAACTTGACCCGATACACGATTCAGTTCACCTACGCTGTGCGTGCATCACGGATCCACGCTTATCGGTATTTGAGCCAGCTTTGCCGTTGCTATATATAATATAGAATGACACAAGTGTGTGAACTGGTTATATATATTAACGTTGTGACTCGATGGTAAAACGAGAACCGTATATGTTCGAATTTTACCTCGTGACACGACAAACGCGTGTTATATATAAGGATTAACTGTCATGTGGACTGTTTTTATGGAGATGTAACCGTGAGGTAAGTGGTCATAACTTGTGTAAAACCCGAAACGTTTTACATACAAGTTATACCACTTACATCACGGTTACATCTCCATAAAAACAGTCCACATGACAGTTAATCCTTATATTTATATACATTTAGCGAAAAAGCCACTTTTGTAAATGTATTTAAATCTAAAAGTGTATCGTGACAAAACCAGCCCAAAATATCCCATAGCACCCTTGGCAAAAGTTAACAGGAACAATTTCTCTTTATATTGAAACCCGATGATTTATTAAGTCAACCCTGCGCGAGTCCAAATGCGCCCAAAACATTACGCGTTCGTCTTTCCAAAATCTGTGACGCGTCGATGTAATTATGAGGCTGCAGTAACGAGCTGTTGCGCGTTCACCGAGAAATAACTGCAACTAGCCACGTGGGCGCCGACCAATCAGAATGCTGGATTTAGTGATAATCACACTTAGTATGTAAATATATAACGTTACATGTTCACCCAACTGCGTTGTTCTGTTTGATGCACGCTCTGAATATTGTAGCTTGAAATATACTTAAATTTAGGTTAATATTGTTTTATTTAAAGTGATGTGAAGCACTGCGGATAGGTGATCAAATAGAAATGGAGAATAATCTTGCTCAAAGTAGTTATTTTGACAAATATTATATCCAAATTGGCAATACACATCGTCATTCTTATATATTAATTAAATGCATTGACTCTCTAGTCGGATTCCTTGTCATTTTGCATTTTTGGTTTGTTAAAAGCGATCTGAAAACGGATTATGTATGCCTAGTATGTGTGTTTTCGGGATTGACTTGTTTCCATTCTTGAATTTTGGCGGGTCGGCCTAAATCGGGGTCAACATCATTTAGAGAGCGTTTCGTATTTACAGAAAACGGTATATGGTGCCATCTGGCGTATGGTGATCGGTGCGATTTGAAACTTATCCAAACTACTAGATATGACCATTACATGTATTTTTGAAAAATTTGATGTGATCGATTCAGTACAGTTGTGATCAAAATTTAACACTGAGCCCTATGGAGATTCTAGTACTTTGGATAGATGGCGCCATTTCGCGTATTATGATATGCGCGTCCTGATATTCCTAAAAAATTCTAAGTATGAAACACAGACGTAGTTTTAAAAGAAATGGATGTGATCAGATGATTCTTGCTGGCTACAGTTGCGATCAAAATTTAACACTTAACCCTATGGAGAATTTCGTGTTATGCTCAAACGTTGATTGTAATATCACTTATTGGCAATCGTGCGCAAATATATGAAGTTTAACACTCGTGTTTGACCCACTGTAACTATCCGTGATTTAATAGTTGCAACATATGATATAGTTATGCCTCAAGATACAGTAATTGGCAAAAGTAAGACAGTGTCGAATGGTTTTGTAGTTTCGATAATATGCAGCCTGTTCAATCAAATGAAAATATTCACAACAAGACTGTTCACGATGTGATTACATATTATATCATTGTTTTATTTGATACTTGTCTGTATTGTTGTCCACTGACTATAGTTTTAAAACCACATCGTTGATCATAACGGGATGTAGTGTCACAAATACACAGGTATAGATGGTAGTTGTTCGCTGTCATTAACTCAATCGTTGTCATAGGAGTCTATCCCACATGCACTGAGAGAATCTGTGTTTTCGCAGGATTTGTGCTACTGATAAACGGACATTTCGGTGCAGCTGAGATCTTTACTATAGCGGTATAGGCTTTGCTTTCACGCTTCCCACGCCAGTTACATTTGATCAACTCCAGTGCAGCGACTGAAACCCAACATTCACCATCAATATTCTGACCACAGTTAATCTCCACGCTTCGTGAATAGCTGTGAAAATCAAGTAAATTCGAATTTCGACTAGAGTAGAGCTTAATGAGTAAAATATGTATCAACCATAGATGCATGTTCCTGCATTCCGAGTAGGTGCTTAGTAACCGCTACTAATGAGCTATCGGGTCCGGTGGCAAAGTCTCACGATCTTATAATGATCAGTGGCCTATGCAGAACATGGCTGCATATATAGTTTTAGACATGCATGTGCCCAACTTTGAACAAAGCCAGCACCATGTGATTAGACACTGACTAAATTAAGGCAATACCAATAAATGATTAGTACACAATTGTGGTATTTGATTAGCAACCGTTGCTAACCTTAAATAAGACATCTGGTTCACTTTGACGACCAGGTATATCTAAAATTTCACATTTGGGTATTAACTGTATCGGAAACGCAAATGTCGAATTACGACCCTATAAGCTATAATTGCAATTTCCAGTGAATTCCTGGTAATTTCCTAGACTAAGTTTCTCGATCTTATAATGATTAATGGTCCATGGGGCACAAACATGTGCAGTTTCATATCTGTGTCATCATTTGAACATAACCAATACCATCTGACTATATACACTATCTCATTAACGGGAAAATACCATGGCCGGTTCAAAGCCAAGTATGTTATTGGGGAGAACGATCCATTAAGCCTAAGTCGATGGTTTGTCACAACAGATGGAGTCATGATACATTATGAAGGATGATGGAAGGGTCCCCTTAACTATGTTCTTCGACACAGTATTGTCCCCGCACTGTGTCACTTGTATCTTACTGTGTTGTACTATATATAAGACCAAGCACATAATGCACATATATATCTTCTTATAAATAAATTTTCTCTTAGAAAGTGTCCAGAGATGTCTTGCCTATTTATACTGACAATTTATTTTTATTCTTGTGGCAAAGTATTTGAGGGAGAGATTTGTTATGTTGACAAAGATGTTAATTTAGTATGTGAAATATGTATCCCGGGGGAGGTATCGAGTGGACGGAGAAAGTGTTTTC
Source organism: Siphonodentalium dalli (assembly GCA_032622095.1). Taxonomy (NCBI): domain Eukaryota; kingdom Metazoa; phylum Mollusca; class Scaphopoda; order Gadilida; family Siphonodentaliidae; genus Siphonodentalium; species Siphonodentalium dalli. The sequence continues at coordinate 108,430,462 of CP136065.1, read as the reverse complement.
TTTATACTCTAATGAACATAATTTAAACTCCCAATTTGGATAAACCCGACCAGGAATGATAGAACAACCATCTATATAAGCCCAGCAAATATTTAGCAATAAACATGGACATGATAACATTGTTTAACATTTTTAAACAATACCACACTATCCACATCTATTTGGCTAAACATATCATTGGCATATAGATGAGTTGTTGTGGTTGTTACGTTGATGCTGGTCGGGTTTCTCCAAATTTAATACTAAAACAGAATGTTCCATAAGCTACGGTGGCTAGTTTAGGACATGAGAATTTGTTTTTTATTTCACGAAATACTAATTCGTAGTCACGAAATACTAATTCGTGGCCACGAAATAACTGATTAACCTTTGCATATATATCCAGATACCTTTACCTACATAAAATGACAAAATAATTATAACTGATAACTGATCAGAGGGGTCCATATAATTATGGTACCATACAACCCCCCCCCCCCCCCCCCATTTTAGGTCGAACACAGTGTGTTGTAGGGTGACCCCTGAGACAAACTAAATGTTCACCCACTTTCACCATCCCCGATCCAAAATGGCCACCCCCAGATGGGTTCAAATATGACACCTATATACAATTTATCGACCCCTTAACCGTTTGATGTGGTATAATTGGTGCTGTCGGGTGGCCCCCAAGATATACTGAATGTCGTGGGTGCCCATGTAACCCACCCCCAGGACGGCGGCAACTTTGAATCGGGTTGGTGAAAGGGGTGATTACTTCATTTGTTTTACGGGCCACCACGCAACTAACCAGGACGGACCTGACTCCCAACCAGGCATACTTAGAGTCAGGAAACAGCTGGTGACCTCGACCTTTCGCCAATGACCCTCGACCTCTGCAACGTGGTAAACAAACTTCACCATTTTGGAACAAGACGGCTGTCAATCAAGACTACCACGCAACACGCTTTATCTCAAATCGCCGTGGCTCATGCCAAGATGGCGGACAACTGCAACCAGATCATCTCTATCCGCTTCCTATAGGAATCAGGGAGCTAAATGTGTTCTAGAGTCGGGGAGCGAGTACACCGTGGAACAAAGGTGAAGGTAACTGAAGAATGACCTTCACCTGATACATGCGACACGTTGTTAAAGGATGACATCGCGTTTATTTGATTTGTACATAATATCTAAATAATTTAAACTGGTGAATGAATGGGGGAATGGATTTTTGTGAGCGGGAAATTTATTTAACTAGCTGCTGTAGTTCTGGATTTTTCCAGATCAAATTTGGCTGTGTGATAGCCCCGTCGTACACTTGGGGATTTATTTTTAAAAGTAAACACATGACCTATGATTTTTCTTGCATTTTCGTGATCAACTGGTGTCAATCTAGCTGGGTAAACATCACTGGTATGGCCTGCAGGCTTCAATTCAGTGAATTTGGCGGAAACGTTAACACTGTCGCCTATGGGAAACCATTTAGTTCAGTGATTCCATTACAAAGTGACTGACGATCGTATATCACAATTATAGTCCAGTGCATTTATGAGAAAAAAATGCCACACCCGGAACTAATTGCAACAGAATTTTTTTTTGCTGGAATAAGTACATAAACCCTCCATAAACAACATACTAAAAATCGGCAAAAATCGGAAAAAGGGAAATTGGTGAATTTCGTGAAATAAATTTGGGGAAATTTGGTCAAATCATCAATTTATGGATGTTCATGGATGCATATAAAAACAATCAAATTCACAAATCCTACAAATGGTATGTGTATTGTGTCGAAGAATGAGCCAAAATGCCTTATTTATGATTAATTATTTAAAAACTAGAGCGAACTGAAGGGATTTTTCAGTGTTATGGTAATTTCCTCACTAGATTAAACACAAAATATGATTAATATGTGTATCTATAATTAAGAAGAAGATTATATTCTCAAACAAAATGTGTGTTCCATTGTATGGACTTGACCAATTTTGCCTCTGACACTGAACGTGTGTGATGAAATGCAATATTTGAGGTCATGTAACTCAATAATTTAATACCCATATGCCATGCTTTTCTTATAACCTTTTAAGTATGTTGGATTGAACAAAATGTAAAGGTATTAACAGGACATTATTTAAGAAAATCAACTTATGGCCCTTTGAATACTTAGTTTTAGCTTGTTTCCAAAGATGCCAGTTTGAGGCATTTTTGTCCAATCTAAAAGGTTTTGGGCCATAAAAACAAAAAACAATGGGTGTTTTAATGTGTAAAATTATTTGAACTTTCCTCCCACAACAATTTAGTGATAAAAAATTAGCCTAACATTGGTTATGCCATAGTATTTCACTTGATTTCTTTCATTTTTCAGGAAACTGACTCCATATTTTAACGTTGGTATAGGGGTAGGAAAAATCACAAAATGCAATCTTTTCACCAATTTACAGCCATTTCAGACACAATGTTGGTTTCTTCCAGTTTGTGTACATTCCTGTTGCATTATAAAACTGCTTAATACATTATCGGACGTTGATTTAGAATTTTATGGTTATGTTGTATAAAACAATCTCAAAATAGCCAATTTGACATTTCACTGCCAAATTATGACAAAAAATATTATAGCTCTGTCAATAAACATAAACAAAGGAAATATGAAATTATGTATGAAAGAACAATGTAAGCAGAAACTGTTAATATAAAGTTTTCTGCTTCAAGATGCATAATTTTTAAGATTTTGTTTATATGCTTTCCCCTACCCCATTTTTCTGCCGTTCAAATTTGGAGTATGTTTCCACAATGATGAGTGAAATCCAGTGACATTCATTGGTATAACCATTGAAATGCTATTTTCTCAACAAAAACATGATTTAAGAGGACAGATCACATAATCTTACACAATAAACTTTCGTTAATTTTTCTGAATATGCCTAAAATCCTTTTAAAATTGACAAAAACGTCCCACAATAGCATTTTCGGAAAAGAGGCTAGACTAAGAGTTCATAGGACCATAATTTTATTTTCTTCACCAATGTATTTGGAAATTCCTTCACAATTTGTTCAATCTAGTATTCTCAAAATGTTATGAGAAAAGCAGAGCATATGGATATTAATTTATTGAGTTACATGACCTCAAATATGGCATTTCATCACACGAGTTCTGTGTCAAGGCAAATTTGGCTAAGTCCATACAATGGAACACACATTTTGTTTGAGAATATTTTATTCTCCTTATTCATAGATGCACAGATTAAAGGTACTCAACCCGATAAAACTCCTCTCAATTACTATTTCAATGGCTTCGGGGGTCAAAAAAATTTGATTCGAGTCGAGGAAGTCACCCATCAAAGCTCAGATTTGTTAGATATCGATTTTAGAAATCTATTATTTTTCATTATCGGGAATTCTTACTGGCCCAGTACGTAGTCAATTATTACCACTTGATTATAGAGTTATCCATCCTTGTCTGTTTGAATAGAATTTTGGCGTAAAATCTCGAGCATGTTACCAAATTGACGGCAGTTATAAGTACTCATCTCGAGAACATAAGAATTTTCAAAAATCAATATCTAATAACTCTGAGCTTTGTTTGATGGGTTCCTCGACTCGAATAAAATATTTTTAACCCCCAAAGCCAAAGAAATAGTAATATAGGACCCTCTGATCGGATTGTTGTTGTTGGAATCTGTTGAGATGGGGACCCTCTTTACGGGTTGAGTACCTTTAATCATATTTTGTGTTTTATCTAGTGAGGAAATTACTAAAACAGTGTAAAAGTAATTAATTTTGCTCTAGTTTTTTAAATAATTAACCATATAATACGGCATTTGGCTCATTCTGCGAAATTAAGGCTCCGAAATCAGGTAAACTGGCGTTTATGAAGGCACACAACTCGAAAAATACTTAAGGAATCTGGGAATGGTTTCCAGTTCTGGATTCAGGAAAATGTGGTCGACAAAATAGGCATGATATTTGTAGGACTTGTAAATTTGAATTTTTTATATACATTCATGAAAACCCATAAATTGATGATTTGACTAAATTTTCTCAATTTGTTTTCACGAAATTCACTAATTTCCCTTTTTCCAATTTTTGCCGATTTTTAGTATGTTGTTTATGGAGGGTATATGTACCAATTCCAGCAAAAAAAAATTCTGTTGCAATTAGTTCTGGGTAAAACCATAAATGCACTGGACTATTAGTTATTTAGTGGCCACGAATTATTTATTTCGTGACCACGAATTAGTTATTTCATGGCCACGAATTAGTTATTTCGTGGCCACGAATTAGTTATTTCGTGGCCACGAATTAGTATGTCATGGCCACGCAATTAAAAAATATTCCCATTTCCTAAAAGTTTTGACTGACACTTACATAAATATGACTCCCATATTTGTTAGCACACAACTCCGTATTATGCGGTACTTCGTCCTGGCAATAAACATTAATTTTGTCAATTGATGAAAAAACACCATCAATCAATTTTACAACGGCATCCTGAAACTTTAGTCTTGATAAACATTGCATTTGCATAATAGTGGACATTATCACTGAAGCACGTGATTGTGATGTATATGATTGATGTGAACCACAGTTTTTCAACTACTGTATCTGACTATATTGCATGTAAATTTTGTAAAAACACATGTAGTTACGATAGATTACACGTAAGAGCCATGCATATATGATAGCCATTAAGTTCCACCACTGTGAACGATTGAGTAAATTGTCAAACTCTCTATAGGATCCAACGTTGGTTTTGTTCGCAACTGTGGTACTGTACCAGTGGAGACTTATCTGACGACACCATTCTCAAAAATACATTTCAGAGTCATACTTGATATATGTGCACAATTTCAACTTGCACAATTCATGAAAAGGCTAATCGTGTTAGTTAATATCTGTATAATCAGGAAACGCTCTTTAAATTTTTTAAACCGTCCAAACAATTTGTTTCCACTAAAATGTCAGACTGGAACAAGTAGACTCTGAAAGTAGACCGCCATATTTGATACTTTTGTTAATTCCAACACGCACAGTCCACCAGAAGGTTAGTTATGAGGATTAATATTTGTATAATAAGCAAACGCTCTTTAAATTCTTAAAACAGTCCAAAAACTTTGTTTTCCAATAAAATTTCAACTGGACACAGGTAAACTCTGAAAGTAGACACGATATTGATAAATAAACCGTTCGCATGTCGTCTTAGACAATCCGAAATGGCGCGACCGTTGTTTTCGACCAAAGGAATCTGACTTGTGAAATCAGCCAGGGTGGGGGTAGGGGTAGCTTTTCTGCGATATCTTTACCAAAAATCGATGTATCGAAGTTTTGTTCGTGGCATATGATCAAGATATCCTTGTAGATTGTTCATGTTCGTCCAAGTGTGATATAGCTGATTTTAAGAATATACAATACCTTAATATTTGGGAAAGAAAATTGAAAATGCAGTCATAAATGCAAATCGTCTGATGATTTTTGATAAAATTCCACATTAAGATATGTAATTAAGTAATTTGTGGCAAGATCTCCCCATGTTTTTCGATTTCCAAGAACAAAGAAAGCCACTTACCGAACTTGCTATGCGTAATAGCATGTTTTTATTACCAGGTGGATGGGAAAAAAATAGAGGGGTACACAAACAAAAGCCCCACACAAACCTGTTTCCACTAAAATATCAAGCTGGAAACAGGTAGATTCTGAAAATAGACACACTGGTGGTATAGAAACTGTTCTCATATCGCTTTTAACATTCCGAAAACGCGCGACCATTTTTTTGCGACATAAGGAATCCGACTACTCGATGGTGAAATCGTTTTCGTTAGTTTATCGCAAATAGTTGCGTCCCGAATCGAGAAGTAAATATTTACAACTGAGGATAGTTCAGACGAAAAATTTCTATGGAGTGGTACGGTCGATTTGCTTGAAATTTTCGGAGATGTTACTAAAATGCTACATTCATCCAGTTGACATAGCGCCTGTATGCCAACTTGTCAGTTTCACATACCCGAACAGGTCCATAATATGTCTTTAATTGAACAAGCGTGTGTTTATGCAAACTAAAACCTGCACCTTTGACTGGGAAATTATCTCCTTTAGTTCAATTAACAGTTTAACCTGTTTCAGACGCTGTTTTTATTTATTTACTTTAATTCAGTCAAATATGAAGATCGATGTAGTCGACGAACACAGTAACCCACCATAAGCTGATAGATACACACAAAACACTAGTGTAACTTTCTGCATAAGGTATATGCATCCAATTTTCCAAAAACAAATTATAATTTTCCCAGCATATCCCTTGCTATCCAGTGAGATATCATTTCCCCCTGCGAGCTATTACAAGAGCCAAACACTGATGTGTTTTAGCTATTTTGGCTGTAATACATTTTAAGCTGATAACCTCTCAGCCTCTCAGGACAGTGAATTCAATCTTCATTTTCGAGTCACTGTTGACATTTGTAGAAATATCCATGACGTATCCGTTCAGTCCAGTGTTCAGTCCACTAAAAACAGATCAAAAGAAACGGCACGAAAAGCATTTTCATCAGCATTAAATGCTGTGAAGTGAGATGTCCTTTTCCCTGTCATCAAATCGTTGGGTATTGTGCGTTCCATGCATGGGGTCAAGGAGGTGGCTAGAGGGTCTTCACTGTAGGGGCATGCCCATCTTGAAATTACAAGCTGCATCCAGCAGCCCCCCACTTTGTGTTGAAATTTTCCGGAATTTCCAACCTGCATGACCCCCCCCCCCCCCCCTCCTCCCCCACCCCAGGTTGGATTTTTTTAAGTTGGAAAATATCCAACTGACTTAAATTTGGACTTAATATAGAAAAGTATGGCTACTATTAAAATTAATAAACGTCCCATTAATTTCTGGTAAGAAAATCAAACAATTTCAACCGATATGTTGTTAAAATTTCCAATAATTATTGTGTGGCGCACGAAATTTCCAATAGTTAAAAATTTTGAGCGACAATCATCGGGAAACCTCAATTCTGGATGATTCTAAGTCGAAAAAGAGTCCTAACTCTGTTAATAAAATAGATCGGATCACATCTATATTAGAACTAGATCTGTTGGGCTGAGAAACTCACATACCAAATTTGGTTCTGATCAGATTAAAAAACATGTTTGAGCAATCGCAGCCTGAGGGCCATAACTCGATCCGTTAAAAAAAAAATTCGGATCAAACCCATATTCGAACTCGATCTGTATTGTGGGCTGAAAAACTCACATATAAAAATCTGGATCGACCAGATAACAAATGTTTGAGTTATCGCTGCATGCGTGAATTCTAAGTAAAAAAAAGGGCCATAACTCTGTCAAAAATAACTCGGATCAAACCAATATTCAAACTCAATCTGTATTTTGGGCTCATAGCCAAAATTAAAAAAGAAAATAGTTCAGTTATCGCACCATGCGTAAAGTGTCAACGGACGGACGGACACCCAGACGTCCCGACGAACGACGAGTAGTCAATCCGGGAGTGTATATATTCCCTGAACTTTGTGTATTCAAGCTGTTTCAGAGATAAACAATAAATATTTTGAGAGAGAGAAACCACACTCATGCCCTCTTTAGAAAATAACTTTTCCCATATTGTTCCAAGAACTGGTAGATAAAATTGATTGTTTTTTTTTTTTGTTGCTTTGGAATAATACTGCAAGCAAGCGTTCAATCATCTTCAGAAAAGTTGGTTGTTGTTGTTGTTGTTCATAGAAGTGTTCTAAGTAACACATGAGATAAAGATGAAAATATCATGACGATTCACATCTTACTGATGAAATACGATTTGACACCATAAAACTACTACTGTCTTGAATATTTATGAATGCAAATTACGGGATCAAACATAGGAACACATACATGGGAACTACTGTCAGATATCAACTTTCAATTGAGTTTATTTAGTGTATTAGTGTATTTTCCTCTAATTTTATTTCAAAAGATCACCTTTCATAAAAAAAAATGTATGATTTTGCTGCCCAACAACAGGCCTGAAAATATGGTGCCGGACATTTGCAGAATGAGGTCCCAATGAGGAACATCGGGCTAGCATCACCAAATTTACCCTCTGTGGACCTCATTATGCATTGCAGCATCTGCTATGGGAAACCTAGACTCACATTTAAATTCTCAGATTATGCAATGTGCCATCTGCTAATTTGGGGATATAGAGAAACTAAAGTAAATGAAAGTGTCAATAATTTTTTGCTGAGCAATGAATAGAATGATAAAGAAGAAGGAAAGTAAAGTAGAGGTCACCCGATGATCCATATGAGGTGTGGTGATGATCGGATGAGGGATGTGGTCTGTAGGGTGCGACGAAGGATTTCGTCATACAAAGAGTAAATTTCAAGATGGTCAAAATAGGAGGCTCCCATCCAGAGGTCACCCCGAAGATCCATATGCAGTTTGGTGATTATCACATGAGGGATGTGGTCTTTATGGGTGTGCCAAAGGATTAAAGGTACTCAATCGATCAGACGCTCCTAAATTACTATTTCTTTGGGTTTGGGGGTAAAACATATTTTATTCGAGTTGAGGAAACCACCCATCAAAGCTCAGAGTGATCAGACAAAATTGCGGATGAAGATGGATAACTCTAAAATCAGGCGGTAATACGGTCAAATTTTGTGATTCTTTAGTGATAATACAGCCATATTTTGTTGAACAAAATGTTGATAAATAACAAGTTCTGGGAAATTTGATACCATAGTTGTCAGTGGTTAGCATTATTTTGTTGCAAAAAATCGATTCTGATAACTAAAGTGTATTTTGAAGAAATGTTGTTGATGTTGTAGCTTGATGGTATGGGGACCGTCTGATCAGATTGAGTACCTTTAAGTCATGAAAAGAGTAAAATCCAAGATGTCTGCCGGAGGCTATGTTTTTCATAAAAAATTATTCAAATCTAGAGGCGATTCTAAACATGCCTGTATATTTTCAAATCAATTCTCCAATAAATGCGGGCTGCTGGGTGTGCCGGTGGATTCAAATTTGAAATCCAAGATGGCTGCTGATGCCCATGTTTTTTAACAAGTTTTAGTCAAAATATGAGGCTCCCATCCAGCGATCACCCCGCAGACCAACTTGAAGTATGGTGATGATCGGGTGAGGGATGTGGTCTGTAAGGTGTGCCAAAGGATTTAGTCATGCAAAGATTAAAATCCAATATGGCTGCCGGTGGCCATATTTTTCATCGAATATCGTTCAAATTTGATAGCTCCCATCAACAGGTGATCACAATCATGTCTGCAAAATTAAATAAAAGGTCGCCGACCACAGTGTCCCCCAAAAAGGTGGCTAACTCCAACATGGCTAACTCCAAGGTGGCTAACTTCTAGATTGGCAATGTTAGGAATAAAATTAATTAATCCACATAAAAAGTTATTGAAATTGGCTAATATTTGCTTAAGTTATTGCACTGGAGAGAAATCGTCAAACTAAGGGGCATAACTCAGGTAAGAAAATCAAACGAAACTGGTTTTTAAACTCATCATAGATATTGTGGCAACCAATTCATAAACAAAAAATTATTGAAATTGGTTTTTATTGTTCGAGATATTGCGCTTATGACAAATGAAAGTGTCAATGACACTGTAGCTCAACTTAGGTAGGGGAATAATTTAATGGTTGACAGTACATGGAGGAATAGGAAAGGTGCTAATTGAAATGTCTAACCTGCGCCAAAGGATTTAGTGATGCAAAGAGTAAAATACAAGATGGCTGCTGGTGGCCATTTTTGTTGGCCAATTGACCCCAAAAGGACTCGTTCCCATCTACATATAATTGTTAACATCCATGACAAATTTTATGAAGATCTGACCAAAGCTACGACCTACAAATTTCATGATGATCAGACGAACAGAACAGTATGACCTGTAGACCGCGCCAATGGATTGAATTTTGAAATCCAAGATGGCCGCTGGCAGCCATGTTTTTTGGCCGAATGACCCCACAATGATTCGTTCCCATCTACATGTCTATGTCAACATTCATGACAAATTTCATAAAGAATAGTCCAAAGGTACAACCTGTAGCCCGTGCCAAAGGATTTAGTCATGCAAAGAGTAAAATCCAAGATGGCTGCTGGCGGCCATGTTTTTTGGCCGAATGACCCCAAAACGACTTGTTCCCATCTACATGTCATTGTTATAATTCATGACAAATTTCATGACCATCTGACCAAAGCTACGACCTGTAGCCCGCACCAAAGGATTTAGTCATGCAAAGAGTAAAATCCAAGATGGCTGCTGGCGGCCATGTTTTTTGACCGAATGACCCCAAAACGACTCGATCCGATCTACATGTCATTGTTATCATTCATGACAAATTTCATGATGATCAGACGAACAGTACGACCTGTAGCCCGCGCCAATGGATTGAATTTTGAAATCCAAGATGGCCGCCAGCGGCCATGTTTTTTGGCCGAATGACCCCACAATGATTCGTTCCCATCTACATGTCAACGTTCATGACAAATTTTATAAAGATTAGACCAAAGGCAACCTATAGCCCGCGCCAAAGGATTTAGTCAGGCAAAGAGTAAAATCCAAGATGGCTGCTGGCGGCCATGTTTTTTGGCCGAACGACTCCAAAATCACACGTTCCCATCTACATGTCAGTGTTAACATCCATGACAAATTTCATAAACTTCCGACAACACAACGACCTGTAGCCTGCGCCAAAGGATTTAGTCATGCAAAGAGTAAAATCCAAGATGGCTGCTGGCAGCCATGTTTTTTGGCCGAACGACCCCAAAATCACTCGTTCCCATCTACATGTCATTATTAACATCAATGACAAATTTCATGATGAACAGACGAACAGTACGACTTGTAGCCCGTGCCAATGGATTGAATTTTGAAATCTAAGATGGCCGCCAGCGGCCATGTTTTTTGGCCGAATGACCCCACAATGATTCGTTCCCATCTACATGTCAATGTCAACATTCATGACAAATTTCATAAAGATTAGACCAAAGGTACAACCTGTAGCCCGCGCCAAAGGATTTAGTCATGCAAAGAGTAAAATCCAAGATGGCTGCTGGCGGCCATGTTTTTTGGCCGAACGACACCAAAATCACTCGTTCCCATCTACATGTCATTATTAACATCAATGACAAATTTCATGATGATCAGGAGAACAGTACGATCTGTAGCCCGCGCCAATGGATTGAATCTTGAAATCCCAGATGGCTGCCAGCAACCATGTTTTTTGGCCGAATGACCCCAAAATGACTCGTTCCCATCTACATGTCAATGTCAACATTCATGACAAATTTCATGATGTTCCGATCGAAGCTACGACCTGTAGCCCGCGCCAAAGGATTTAGTCATGCAAAGAGTAAATCCAAGATGGCTGCTGGCGGCCATGTTTTTCGGCCGAACGACCCCAAAATCACTCGTTCCCATCTACATGTCAATGTTAACATCCATGACAAATTTCATGATGTTCCGATCGAAGCTACGACCTGTAGCCCGCGCCAAAGGATTTAGTCATGCAAAGAGTAAATCCAAGATGGCTGCTGGCGGCCATGTTTATCGGCCGAACAACCCCAAAATGACTCGTTCCCATCTACATGTCAATATTAACATCCATGACAAATTTCATGATGATCAGACGAACAGTACGACCTGTAGCCCGCGCCAATGGATTGAATTTTGAAATCTAAGATGGCCGCCAGCGGCCATGTTTTTTGGCCGAATGACCCCACAATGATTCGTTCCCATCTACATGTCAATGTCAACATTCATGACAAATTTCATAAAGATTAGACCAAAGGTACAACCTGTAGCCCGCGCCAAAGGATTTAGTCATGCAAAGAGTAAAATCCAAGATGGCTGCTGGCGGCCATGTTTTTTGTCGGAACAACTCCAAAATCACTCGTTCCCATCTACATGACAGTGTTAACATCCATGACAAATTTCATAAACTTCCGACCAAAACAACGACCTTTAGCCCGCGCCAAAGGATTTAGTCATGCAAAGAGTAAAATCCAAGATGGCTGCTGGCAGCCATGTTTTTTGGCCGAACGACCCCAAAATCACTCGTTCCCATCTACATGTCAATATTAACATCAATGACAAATTTCATGATGATCAGATGAACAGTACGACCTGTAGGCCGCGCCAATGGATTGAATCTTGAAATCCAAGATGGCTGCCAGCGGCCATTGTTATCATTCATGACAAATTTCATGATTATCAGACGAACAGTACGACCTGTAGCCCGCGCCAATGGATTGAATTTTGAAATCCAAGATGGCCGCCAGCGGCCATGTTTTTTTTGGCCGAATGACCCCACAATGATTCGTTCCCATCTACATGTCAACGTTCATGACAAATTTTATAAAGATTAGACCAAAGGCAACCTATAGCCCGCGCCAAAGGATTTAGTCATGCATAGAGTAAAATCCAAGATGGCTGCTGGCGGCCATGTTTTTTGGCCGAACGACTCCAAAATCACACGTTCCCATCTACATGTCAGTGTTAACATCCATGACAAATTTCATAAACTTCCGACCAACACAACGACCTGTAGCCCGCGCCAAAGGATTTAGTCATGCAAAGAGTAAAATCCAAGATGGCTGCTGGCAGCCATGTTTTTTGGCCGAACGACCCCAAAATCACTCGTTCCCATCTACATGTCATTATTAACATCAATGACAAATTTCATGATGAACAGACGAACAGTACGACCTGTAGCCCGTGCCAATGGATTGAATTTTGAAATCTAAGATGGCCGCCAGCGGCCATGTTTTTTGGCCGAATGACCCCACAATCACTCGATCCCATCTACATGTCAATGTCAACATTCATGACAAATTTCATAAAGATTAGACCAAAGGTACAACCTGTAGCCCGCGCCAAAGGATTTAGTCATGCAAAGAGTAAAATCCAAGATGGCTGCTGGCGGCCATGTTTTTTGGCCGAACGACACCAAAATCACTCGTTCCCATCTACATGTCATTATTAACATCAATGACAAATTTCATGATGATCAGGCGAACAGTACGATCTGTAGCCCGCGCCAATGGATTGAATCTTGAAATCCCAGATGGCTGCCAGAGGCCATGTTTTTAGGCCGAATGACCCCAAAATGACTCGTTCCCATCTACATGTCAATGTCAACATTCATGACAAATTTCATAAAGATCAGACCAAAGGTACGACCTGTAGCCCGGGCCAAAGGATTTAGTCATGCAAAGAGTAAAATCCAAGATGGCTGCTGGCGGCCATGTTTTTCGGCCGAACGACCCCAAAATCACTCGTTCCCATCTACATGTCAATGTTAACATCCATGACAAATTTCATGATGTTCCGATCGAAGCTACGACCTGTAGCCCGCGCCAAAGGATTTAGTCATGCAAAGAGTAAAATCCAAGATGGCTGCTGGCGGCCATGTTTATCGGCCGAACAACCCCAAAATGACTCGTTCCCATCTACATGTCAATATTAACATCCATGACAAATTTCATGATGATCAGACGAACAGTACGACCTGTAGCCCGCGTCAATGGATTGAATTTTGAAATCTAATATGGCCGCCAGCGGCCATGTTTTTTGGCCGAATGACCCCACAATGATTCGTTCCCATCTACATGTCAATGTCAACATTCATGACAAATTTCATAAAGATTAGACCAAAGGTACAACCTGTAGCCCGCGCCAAAGGATTTAGTCATGCAAAGAGTAAAATCCAAGATGGCTGCTGGCGGCCATGTTTTTTGTCGGAACAACTCCAAAATCACTCGTTCCCATCTACATGATAGTGTTAACATCCATGACAAATTTCATAAACTTCCGACCAAAACAACGACCTTTAGCCCGCGCCAAAGGATTTAGTCATGCAAAGAGTAAAATCCAAGATGGCTGCTGGCAGCCATGTTTTTTGGCCGAACGACCCCAAAATCACTCGTTCCCATCTACATGTCATTATTAACATCAATGACAAATTTCATGATGATCAGATTAACAGTACGACCTGTAGGCCGCGCCAATGGATTGAATCTTGAAATCCAAGATGGCTGCCAGCGGCCATGTTTTTTGGCCGAATGACCCCAAAATGACTCGTTCCCATCTACATGTCAATGTCAACATTCATGACAAATTTCATGAAGATCAGACCAAAGGTACAACCTGTAGCCCGCGCCAAAGGAAATTGTTGACGGACACACGGACGACAAACCATGGCAATAGCTCAAACTTACAAAAGTAAGTTGAGCTAAAAATGGTGAGAAATCGTCAAACTAATGGGCCTAACTGAGGTAAGAAAAATCTGACGATACTGGTTTTCAAACCCGTCCAAGATATTGTGACAACCAACTTATAAACAAATGAAAGTGTCAATGACACTGTAGCTCAACTTAGGTAGGGGAATAATTTAATGGTCGACAGTAAATGGAGGAATAGGAAAAGTGCTAATTGAAATGTCTAAGTAAGACTAGATGTACATGTCAATATCAACATTCATAACAGGTTTCATAATGATCGGATCAGGGATGTGGTGATTATGGTGTGCCAAAGGATTTATTGATGCAAAGAGTAAATTCTAAAATGGCCACCGACAGCCATGTTTTTTTTCCGAATTACCCCAAAATGACTTGTTCCCATCTACAGCCTTTACAAATCTCATAATGATCTGATCAAAGGTATGACCTGTAGCCTGTGCCAATGGATTTAGTCATGCAAAGAGTAAAATCCAAGATGGCTGCTGGCGGCCATGTTTTTCGGCTGAACGACCCCAAAATGACTCGTTTCCCATCTACATGTCATTGTTAACATACATGACAAATTTCATGAAGTTCCGACCAAAGCTACGACCTGTAGCCCGCACCAAAGGATTTATTCATGCAAAGAGTAAAATCCAATATGGCTGCTGGCGGACATGTTTTTTAGCCAAACGACCCCAAAATGACTCGTTCCCATCTACATGTTAATATTAACATCCATGATAAATATCATGATCAGACAAACAGTACGACCTGTAGCCCGTGCCAATGGATTGAATTTTGAAATCCAAGATGGCTGCCAGCGGCCATGTTTTTTGGCCGTATGACCCCAAAATGACTCGTTCCCATATACATGTCAATATCAATATTCATGACAAATTTCATAAAGGTCAGACCAAAGGTACGACCTGTAACCTGCGCCAAAGGATTTAGTCATGCAAAGAGTAAAATCCAAGATGGCTGCTGGCGGCCATGTTTTTTGGCCGATCGACCCCAAAATCACTCGTTCCCATCTACATGTCATTGTTAACATCCATGACAAATTTCATGAAGTTCTGACCAAAGCTACAACCTGTAGCCCGCGCCAAAGAATTTAGTCATGCAAAGAGTAAAATCCAAGATGGCTGCTGGCGGCCATGTTTTTTGGCTGAACGACCCCAAAATCACTCGTTTCCCATCTACATGTCAATATTAACATCCATGACAAATTTCATGATGATCAGACGAACAGCACGACCTGTAGCCCGCGCCAATGGATTGAATTTTGAAATCCAAAATGGCCACCAGCGGCCATGTTTTCTGGCCGAATGACCCCAAAATCACTCGTTCCCATCTACATGTCTATGTCAACATTCATGACAAATTTCATAAAGAATAGTCCAAAGTTACAACCTGTAGCCCGCGCCAAAGAATTTAGTCATGCAAAGAGTAAAATCTATGATGGCTGCTGGCGGCCATGTTTTTGGCCGAACAACCCCAAAATCACTCGTTCCCATCTACATGTCATTGTTAACATCCATGACAAATTTCATGAAGTTCTGACCAAAGCTACAACCTGTAGCCCGCGCCAAAGAATTTAGTCATGCAAAGAGTAAAATCCAAGATGGCTGCTGGCGGCCATGTTTTTTGGCTGAACGACCCCAAAATCACTCGTTTCCCATCTACATGTCAATATTAACATCCATGACAAATTTCATGATGATCAGACGAACAGCACGACCTGTAGCCCGCGCCAATGGATTGAATTTTGAAATCCAAAATGGCCACCAGCGGCCATGTTTTTTGGCCGAATGACCCCAAAATCACTCGTTCCCATCTACATGTCATTGTTAACATCCATGACAAATTTCATGAAGTTCTGACCAAAGCTACAACCTGTAGCCCGCGCCAAAGAATTTAGTCATGCAAAGAGTAAAATCCAAGATGGCTGCTGGCGGCCATGTTTTTTGGCTGAACGACCCCAAAATCACTCGTTTCCCATCTACATGTCAATATTAACATCCATGACAAATTTCATGATGATCAGACGAACAGCACGACCTGTAGCCCGCGCCAATGGATTGAATTTTGAAATCCAAAATGGCCACCAGCGGCCATGTTTTTTGGCCGAATGACCCCAAAATCACTCGTTCCCATCTACATGTCAATGTCAACATTCTTGACAAAATTCATAAAGATCAGACCATAGGTACGACCTGTAGCCTGCGCCAAAGGATTTAGTCATGCAAAGAGTAAAATCCAAGATGGCTGCCAGCGGCCATGTTTTTTGGCCGTTTGACCCCAAAATGACTCGTTCCCATATTCATGTCAATATCAATATTCATGACAAATTTAATAAAGGTCAGACCAAAGGTACGACCTGTAGCCCGCGCCAAAGGATTTAGTCATGCAAAGAGTAAAATCCATGATGGCTGCCAGCGGCCATGTTTTTTGGCCGAACGACCCCAAAATCACTCGTTCCCATCTACATGTCAATATTAACATCCATGACAAATTTCATGATGATCAGACGAACAGCACGACCTGTAGCCCGCGCCAATGGATTGAATTTTGAAATCCAAAATGGCCACCAGCGGCCATGTTTTTTGGCCGAATGACCCCAAAATCACTCGTTCCCATCTACATGTCAATGTCAAAATTCATGACAAAATTCATAAAGATCAGACCATAGGTACGACCTGTAGCCCGCGCCAAAGGATTTAGTCATGCAAAGAGTAAAATCCATGATGGCTGCCAGCGGCCATGTTTTTTGGCCGAACAACCCCAAAATCACTCGTTCCCATCGACATGTCATTGTTAACATCCATGACAAATTTAATAAAGGTCAGACCAAAGGTACGACCTGTAGCCCGCGCCAAAGGATTTAGTCATGCAAAGAGTAAAATCCATGATGGCTGCCAGCGGTCATGTTTTTTGGCCGAACGACCCCAAAATCACTCGTTCCCATCTACATGTTAATATTAACATCCATGACAAATTTCATAATGATCAGACGAACAGTACGACCTGTAGCCCGCGCCAATGGATTGAATTTTGAAATCCAAAATGGCCACCAGTGGCCATGTTTTTTGGCCGAATGACCCCAAAATGACTCGTTCCCATCTACATGCCAATGTCAACATTCATGACTAATTTCATAAAGATCAGACCAAATGTACGACCTGTAGCCCGCGCCAAAGGATTTAGTCATGTAAAGAGTAATATCCAAGATGGCGGCTGGCGGCCATGTTTTTTGGCCGAACAACCCCAAAATCACTCGTTCCCATCTACATGTCATTGTTAACATCCATGACAAATTTCATGAAGTTCCAATCAAAACTACGACCTGTAGCCCGCGCCAAATGATTTAGTCATGCAAAGAGTAAAATCCAAGATGGCTGCTGACGGCCATGTTTTTTGGCCGAACGACCCCAAAATGACTCGTTCCCATCTACATGTCAATATTAACATCCATGACAAATTTCATGATGATCAAAAGAACAGTACGACCTGTAGCCCGCGCGAATGGATTGAATTTTGAAATCCAAGATGGCCACCAGCGGCCATGTTTTTTGGCCGAATGACCCCAAAATGACTCGTTCCCATCTACATGTCAATGTCAACATTCATGCAAAATTTCATAAAGATCAGACCAAAGGTACGACCTGTAGCCCGCGCCAAAGGAAATTGTTGACGGACACACGGACACACGCACACACGGACACACGGACGACGGACGCCAAGCCATGGCAATAGCTCAAACTTACAAAAGTAAGTTGAGCTAAAAATGATTGAAATTGGTTAATATTTGTTCAAGTTATTGCGCTTACAACAAAAAATTAAGGGAAATCATCAAAATAAGGAGCATAACTCAGATAAGAAAAATCGTCCGAGATATTGTAGCAACCAAGATCAACCAACTCATAAACAACAAGAGCACGCGATCGGGAGTAGAGTGGGGCAAGGTTTAATTCATTTGTTTGAAACCTATGACTTAAGACGAAATAATAAAACACAATAACTTCAAGTGTGGTATTTTTGACTGAAAAACCGAATTTATTTTTAGCTATTTTCAGGGAAAAAAATCCTATAACTCTGGCAAAAATGGTCGGATCAGACTCAAATTCGAACTTGACCTGCAAAATCATGTAGACAGAACCCATATTTGAACTTGATCTGTATACCAAATTTGGTTCAGTTCACTCGATTCAATCTAAAGTTATCATCTGGAAACCTCATATAAGGTCAAATCTAAGTCGACCAGTTGTCCTGGTTGTCGTTCTTGATCAAACTCAAATTCGAACTTGACCTGTATTTTGATATAAATGATCCACAAAAAAATGGGATTTTCAATTAAACAATCCAAACTCAAGTTATCATCCAGAAACCAATGAAAAAATGAGAAGAAAAAAAAATGTTCAAAGTCGAAAGGCCCGTAACTCTGGGAAAAATCATTGAATCAAACTCAAATTCGAACTTGACTTGTATACTTGACCTGTATTCTGATATAAATGATTCACTAAAAAATGGGATTTTCAATTAAACAAACCAAACTTGAGTTATCAAACTCAAATTCGAACTTGACCTGTATTTTAATATGAACGACCCACAAAAAACATAATTTCCAATTAAACAATCCAAACTTGTAGCACAGCGGCCAAAAGCCAAAAGTGGTCGGGTACCCCTACCCACGGTAGAACAAGTTAAAACCAACTTTTTTTAAAGGAGAAATATATACTGTTGACGAAAATGATAGTGAAAAATAACGGAATTGGTGGTGGCTATTCTCAAATCGACGATGAACGATACCCACCAGTGACTTTTCCCAGAAACTAACGATTTTGTTAAAGTGAGACCTGCGGCTATGTCCTAAGTTATTTGCCCACATTGTTGGTGTTAAAATGACTACAACATACCATATATGTACCTGATATGCAAGAAGTGTTGGTTAATTTGGATTGTCGTGCCATTTGGAGCCGAAACATTTATTTTTTATTGAAAAATCACTCTTTTTCAAAACAATTATATTTTTCGAACATTATCATTCAAACGGATATTGCAATAATATTGAAATATTTAGTTCATATGGTGTAGTAGTTATCTGGTAAGCATATGAAGGAAGCAGTTAACATCAATTTTGAACGGCTTGCGAGATATTGAATTTTAGCTACCCCTCCCCCAAACACGTTTTTGGTCGAAAAAATACATATTTTTGATAATGACAGTACAAACATTTTCGAATTGATCTGAATGGGACCCAATATGAATCTCGTACTGAAAGCGTTGTCCAGATATGCCGTTTAATCGATTACAGATGTGTTCATGCTTTCAGACCCCCAGTTACAACAACAACAACAACAATTATTTTATTGATAGCAGGTAATTTTGCATGCATTAACATCGATGTTAAGTACTAAAACCTTTGTTATAAACAACACGTGACCAACTATATAATTCATATGGCTCAGTAGTTATCTGGACATCACAAGTAGAAAGAATTTGACAGAAATTGTCAACGGTTTTCAAGATATTGGAATTAGGTACCGCTCCCCCGGTCGCGATTTGGTAGAAAAACTACATATTTATGATAACAACACAGACCTTTCTAAATTATTCTAATGGGCATCCAATCATTATTCGTGTGATGAAAACCTGATGCGTAGACACCGCGAGTGTGGTTTTAGATTACCTCAGGTTTCCAATTAAACCCCCAGTTACAACAACAACAAAACATTTTATTTATGACATGTAATTTTATATTAACACATATTGACTTTGAGGAACTAAAGCATTTGTTCTAAACGACACATAATATAGACTAACATACTCATACAGAACAAAATCATTGTTGCTCCCCCGCCCTATTAGACGTCCTGAACACACCACGAACTGAAAAAATATGATCTCAATATTAAGAATCATGTAACTATAAAGGACAGTTACATAAGGATATATACAATGTTTATGGGTGGGTTTGTTCCCGAAACAGTGTGGCACTTTGCTTAGCAAATATGAAGGGCAAATTTGCTATATTTTTCGAGAACACTCTACCCAATTTAAAGACTTCAACACAATACGAAATTAAGCTATATGATCTCTAATTATCTATATTAACTGAGAGTGTGACGGGAATGCATAATGTGTATGAATGGGTTGTGCATGTGTCGATTTACACAATGTGGCTGATAAATAAGAAAGACGAATTTGCTGTTTTAGGATCCCCCCCCCCCCCCCCACACAATTGAAGTGTTAAAGTTGAACAATTCACAAAGCTGAAATGATTGCTGTAAATGTTAACTGAGGATGTGGGCAAAAATAGTAATATCGGGGCGCATACATGATGTTGATAGATGGGTTGGTTGGATCCCGAAAGCCTTTAGCACTTTACGAAAATCGGATGGCAAACGCCAAAGGCGAATAATTTCTGTTTTGTTGGACCCTTTATATGCCCATTTAAACTCTTGAACACACCATGCGCCGAATATTCATGCTTTTATTATTAAATCACAGTGTGAACGAAAGGTAGTGCTATCAGGGAATATACATGTTATATGGGTAGTTTGGTTCACAAAATCCTAGGGTACTTTACAAAAGGCGGCTGGCAAAAACCAAAGCTGAATATTTTCTTTGAGCACCCTACCCCAATTAAAGTCATAAATACACTAATGGATGGATATGTTCTCAATATTAACTGGGGTGTGGACAAATGGTATGTAATTCAGGAAATATACCTCTTCAGCGCATGATGGGTGGGTTGGCTTCCCAATGTCTGGGACACTTTACACAAAGTGGCTAGCAACGAGAAGGCGAAATTTCACTGTTTTGGGTACCCATAACCCTTCTAAACTATTTAGCACACACTGGGTCGAATCTATATGCTCTCATGTATTATGTATAATTTGTATGGGTGGTTTGGTTCTCGAAATCCTGGAACACTTTACAAAAGGCGGCTGGCAAATACGAAATGTGATTTGTTAGGCCACACTACCCCATTTGCACCGAAAGGATGTGCTCCCATTATTAACTGCGTGTGTAGAGAAATGGACGCTATATAAAGAGTATAGTATACCAGGGTCTTGAATGCCTGGGTCACTTTACAAAAAGTTGTTGGTGAAAGAGAAAGCCGAATACTCACTGTTTTTTGGGGGGGGGGACCCAATTAACCCATTTAATATCTTGACCAGAACTGAAGTTATATTCTCTCATACTTAGCTGAGTGTGTGATCGAAAGGTATTGCTATCATGGAATTATTAATTAATATATGGGTGATCTGGTTCCCCCGAAATCCTGGAAAAAGCGGCTGGCAAACAATAAAGGCGAATTTTCTATGTCTTGAGGACCCCACTATCCAACTAAGCTTGCAGTCTTACAAAAAATATATGCTCTCAATTTAACTGAAGTTGTGGACAAATGGGATTATTATCTGGATATACGAATCTGTTATGGATGAGATGGTTCCCGAAAGCCTATGGCACTTTACAACAAGTGGTCGGCAAACGAAAGGGCTAAATTTCACTCTCAGGGGACTCCATCCCTATTTGAAGTATTGAACACACCACTAGTTCAAGGCATTAAACCTATCCATATTACCCGAGATTGTGGCCGAATGGCTGTTCTGTCAGAAAAGATGCAATGGTCTCGCGAGCCCACCGTTCGCGAAAACACCGTGGCACCTTACACACAGCAGATGGCAAACGATGAAGGCGAATTGGAAGGGACCCATACCCCATGTAAAACCATTGAACCTACCACGAACTGAATGAATGTGCCCTCAGGGTCAACCGACGATCTGGACAAATGGTTATTCTATTAAGAAATACACAATTGTTATAGATGGGTTAATACCCGACAGTCAGGGACACTTTACAACGAGAGGCCGATCACGATCGGCAGATGTTTAACCCATCCCTTGGCGATAGTAAATTGTTATAATCAGAATCATAATCTTTTAATGTTGAATTATAGAGTATACTGTTATGATCTAAAGTAGTATATGACAAATGTACATAATAACCAGTAATAACACAAATTATTGAAATGTATGAGTCAATATAGAAGGGTTAATATAACATCTAAACTCTAGAGCCTGTCACCACTATCATAGTGTAAGCAGTTCTATTCATGTTGTTGCAAATTGCCATGTGAGATATCAAAATAATATAATTATTTATTTAATGGAAAAGGTTAAAAGACATGGAATGGGTAAAAGGGGTTAAATCACCTATCTCTGTCCTGTTTGATCCAATGTAGTCCCAATATCCAAGGACTTGGAGAGCTCCATTGGTCTAGTTAAATATATTTTCATGGCTAAGTTGTGGTTAATAAGATAGCAAAATCAATTTATCCAATAATTCACTAATTTGTGTCTCTTATAGAGAGCTAACATATGAGGGCTATAAATAACTCTCAATAAACCATGTCTTTTTATCTCTCTCACAGAGAAGCTGTGAGGCTGAGGTATTCATTAATTGTAAGTTACTTGGGTTATAATTGGATAATTCTTAGTTGAAAAAGGGCCATATCTCTGTTATAACAAATTGGATCTAACCCATATTCAAACTCGTTCTGTATTTTGAGTTGAGAAACTCATATATACCAAATTTGGCTCCTATCAGATGAAAAATGGTTGCTTTATCGAAGTATGTGTGAACTATATGTCAAAGGACCATAACTCCATTAAAAAACATCCGATCAAACCCATATTCGAACTCAATCTGTATCTTGGTCTGAGAAACTCATATACCAAATTTGGTTCCAATCAGATAAAAAATGTTTGAGTTATGGCAGAATTCATGAATTATAAGTCGAAAAAGGGCCATAACTCCGTAAAATAAACTCGGATCAAACCCATATTCGAACTCGGTCTGTATTTTGGGCCGAGAAACTCACATACCAAATTTGGTTCCGATCAGATAAAAAATGTTTGAGTTATGGCAGAATGCGTGAATTCTAAGTCGAAAAAGGGACATAACTCTGTAAAAAAAAGTTGGATCAAACCCATATTCGAACTCGATCTGTATTTTGGGCTGAAAACCCCATATACAAAATTTGGTTTTGATCAGGTAGAAAATGTTTGAGTTATCGCATTACACGTAAAGTGTCTACGGACGGACAGACGGACGGACGGACGAACGACGAGTGGTCAATCCGGACAACGACACTATGTTTACCATACATGGTATGGGTAAACATAAAAAGCGACTGAAAAATCAATAATGCGATTAAAGGTACTCAACCCGTAAAGAGGGTCCCCATCTCAACAGATTCCAACAACAACAATCCGATCAGAGGGTCCTATATTACTATTTCTTTGGCTTTGGGGGTAAAAAATATTTGATTCGAGTCGAGGAACCCATCAAACAAAGCTCAAGAGTTATTAGATATTGATTTTTCAAATTTGTTATGTTCTCGAGATGAGTACCAATAACTGCCGTAATCTGCTCTGGATGTGTACCTCAAATCTATTCAAACAGACAAGGATGAATAACTCTAAAATCAAGTGGTAATTTTAACGCAATTTTTACTGAGTTCTGGGCCAGATAGTATTCCCGATAATGAAAAATAATAGATTTCTAAAATCGATATCTAACAAATCTGAGCTTTGATGGGTGACTTCCTCGACTCGAATCAAATATTTTTTACCTCCGAAGCCATTGAAATAGTAATTGAGAGGAGTTTTATCGGGTTGAGTACCTTTAAATGTTTGTATTACCCCCTTCCCAATTTGAAGACTAGAACACACCACGGACTGGAACGATATCATCATTGACTGCGTGTATGGACAATGGCGAGTTAGCTGTACAAAGACGAACACAATGTAAATAGATGGATTTGGGTTCTGGAAGAATGAGCATTTAACGAAAAGTGGCTGGAAAATAAGAAAGGCAAAATTGTGAGGACCCCTACTTTATTTGAAGTCTTGGATGACACCACATGGTGAAATGATATGACCTCAATATTAACTGAGGGCTTGACCAAAGGTTAGTTTTTATCAGGATATACATATGTGTTGGTTCCCGAAAGTCTGCATCATGTGGCACTCCACAACAAGCTACTGGCAACTGTTCACTGTGTTATGTACCCCTACCCTATTTGAAGTCTTGAACACATCATGTACTGGAGGGATTATGAATTCAATATCAACTTATACTGTGGCCGAAACTATGCGATATATAAGGCTGCATTGGTTTCCGACCGCATGTGACACTTTACAAAAATCGGCTGGCAAATAACAAAAAATCAATTTTAACTGTTTATGTGACAATTACGCTATTTTAAATCACAAAAACACCACGAACTTGATGAACATGCTCCCAGTTTTAACCCAGTCTGTGGAGATATGGTAGTTCTATCCGGAGGTAAACAATTTATCTGGGAGAGAGATTGTTTGGGGAAAATTAGGATGTAATCCAGTTGGAACTGATTGGATACAATGATATACACATAGTTTCGTTGGAGCTGATTGGACGCAATGACCACAGATAATGTTGTTTTCGTCATTGATACGTTCGTCGCCGTGAGATTGCAGACGATCTGGTGGTGGTAAATTTCGCGCTCAGCAGGGTTTCAATGCTTTTCAAACAAATGGCAGCGTTATGGAAATCGCTTTGTTTTCGAGATAAATGTCTGAACCCGTCAACTATTTTAATATTTTCGCGATGACTGAGTTGCTGTACATACAAAAGAACATTTCTTATAAAATTACATTCAGAATACCGCATAGAAGTTCAGTCTTAGGACCACTGTATTCCAATAAGTAATGATATGCTATTTACCACAATGACAGAGTAAAGTTCTGAACAAAAATATGTAATTTTTCGACCAAAAACGTGTTTGGGGAGGGGTAGCTAAAATCCATTATTTCGCAAATTCTTCTAAATTTCTGTTAACTGCTTTCTTCATATGCTTGGCAGATAACTGCTTCACCATAAGAATTAAATATTTCGGCATTATAACAATATCCATTTGAATAATAATGTTCGAAAAATAATATTTTTGTGAAAAAGTGCGATTTTTCAGCAAAAAAAAAATGTTTTGGCTCCAAATGGCAGGAAAATCTAAATTAACCAACACTTTTTTCATATCAGGTAGAGGTATGGTATGATGTAGTAATTTTAACCCCAACAATATGGGCAAATAGGCTAGGACACAGCCACAGGGCTAGCTTTACCAAAATCGTTAATTTCTGGAAAAAAGTCACTGGAGGTTATCGCTCATCGTCGATTTGTCAATAGCCACCACCAATTCCGTTATTTTTCAATTTCTGTCAAATTCTTTCTACTTGTGATGTCCAGATTACCACTGAGCCATATGAATTATATAGTTGGTCACGTGTTGTTTATAACAAAGGTTTTAGTACTTAACATCGATGTTAATGCATGAAAAATTACCTGTTATCAATAAAATAATTGTTGTTGTTGTAACTGGGGGTCTGAAAGCCTGAACACATCTGTAATCGATTAAACGGCATCTCTGGACAACACTTTCAGTACAAGATTCATAGTGGGTCCCATTCAGATCAATTCGAAAATGTTTGTAATGTCATTATCAAAAATATGTATTTGTTTCGACCAAAAACGTGTTTGGGGGAGGGGTAGCTAAAATCCAATATCTCGCAAACCGTTCAAACATTTTGTTAACTTCTTTCTTCATATGCTTGTCAGATAACCAGTACACCATATGGACTAAATATTTCAATACTATTGCGATATCCGTTTGAATGATGATGTTCGAAAAATATAATTTTTTTGAAAAAGAGCGATTTTTCAACAAAAAATAAATGTTTCGGCTCCAAATGGCACGAAAATCCAAATTAAACAACACTTCTTGCATATCAGCTACAGATATGGTATGTTGTAGTCATTTTAACACCAACAATGTGGCTAAATAACTTAGGACATAGCCGCAGGGCTCACTTTACCAAAATCGTTCATTTCTGGGAAAAGTCACTGGTGGGTATCGTTCATTGTCGATTTGAGAATAGCCACCACCAATTCCGTTATTTTTCATTACCATTTTCGTATAGAGTATATATTTCTCCTTTAAAAAAAGTTAGTTTCAACTTGTTCTACCGTGGGTAGGGGTATCTCGAAAACTAGAGCTCTTTTTCAATTTGGCCGCTGTACTATTGAGTTGTCATCCGGAAACCAATGAAAAAACAAGTAAAATTGAATTTTCTAAGTCGAAAAGCCCATAACTCTGAGAAAAATCATCGGATCAAACTCAAATTCGAAACTTGACCTGTATTTTAATATGAACGACCCACAAAAAAAACATAATTTCTAATTAAACAATCCAAACTTGAGTTGTCATCCGAAAACCAAAGAAAAAACAAGAAAAATAGAATTTTCTAAGTCGAAAAGCCCATAACTCTGAGAAAAATCATCGGATCAAACTCAAATTCGAACTTGACCTGTATTTTGATATCAATGACTCACAATGACGGAATTTTCAATTGAACAGTCCAAACTTGAGAACATCGGATCAAACCCAGAATTACAGAGCACCTGTGTTCTTGGTTGAGACACCTACATACCAAGTTTCAATCAAATCAAATTACTGGAGTTATAACTCCGGACGGACGGACGCACAGACGGACGCGGCTGATTACAATAGTCCTCTGAAAATTTTGGGGGACAAAACTGATACGGCCATAAACACGGGCTGCAGGGTGTGGCGATTGATTCAAATTTGAAATCCAAGATGGTTGCTGGCAGCCATGTTTTTCATCGAAATATTCGGAAATATGTGATAGCTCCCATCTATAGGTCACCCCTTCAGGGAAGTTTGGTGCAGATCGGATGAGGGATGTGGTCTGTAGGGTGTACCGAAAGAAATTGTTGATGCACTCATGCCCAGATGGACGCACAGACGACGGACGCCAACAATTGGCATTAAGCTCAAACTTTACTTTGTAAAGTTGAGCGCAAAAAAGAATCTTTGTGAAGAAGTTTCTAAAAAGAAACTTAAAAAACTTATTATTTTGATAATAAAGATACTTTCCAGAGAATATGAGGTCTAAGCTGAATGAGGTCATCAGATGGTTAATTTAGTGATGCTAGCCCACTGTGCTACCCCGCTGTGCGGGGTAGTGTCACTAAATTTACCCACTGGCCACTGCTCTGGGGACCTAATTCTGCAAATTTCCAGCACCATATTTACAGGCCTGCACAACAATGATAAAGAATAAAGAGCATTCTTACTTAAAGGTACACAATCTGATTTGATGGTCCCCATATCACCAGATTCCAAAGACAACATTTCTTGAAATGCCACTTCATTAATCAGAATCAATTAATTGACACAAAATAAAATGCTACCCACTGTCAACTATAGTATAAAATTGCCCCAAAAGTGTTATATATCAACACTTTGTTCAACACAATTATGTATCGAATGTTTGTCGGTCGGCACTCCTCAAATATTTGTCAGACCGCCAAATATTCCATGTGGTAAAAAATAATAGATTTTAAAAATCGGTATCTGATAACTCTGAGCTTTGATGGGTGGTTTCCTCGAATCGAATCAAATATTTTTTACCTCCACAGCCCAATAAATAGTAATTTAGGAGAGTTAATTCAGATTGAGCATCTTTAAACTTAACTCAGAAATGTTGACCAACTTGGTGTCAAAACTCATTGATATGCAAGGCAAATCATAATCTTCTAGACTGGAATTAGCCAGTCCAGGTGATTTCTTTCTTTTGTACCTGTTGGCTCAAATGCTAGTGAAATACTAGTAGTTGTATACATGCTCTGTATGCCTCAGAAAGACATACTGGCATCATAAAAATTTATAAGCTCCTTTTAAAGGTACTCGATCCGATTCGATGGTTCCCATATCATAACAACATTTTTATGTTTACCCATACCATAGTATGGTAAACATAGTGTCGTTGCCCGGATTGACCACTCGTCGTTCGTCCGTCTGTCTGTCTGTCCGTAGACACTTTACGAGTAATGCGATAACTCAAACATTTTTTCAACTTAGAATTCACGCATTCTGCCATAACTCAAACATTTTTTTATCTGAGTTCGAATATGGGTTTGATCCGATTAATTTTAAAGGACTTATGACCCTTTTTCGAAAAAAAAATCGATTTATTTTTTTAACTTATATAATAATAATAAAAAAAATGTCATTGACATTTGTTTTCATATAGATACTGATGATTATGATAAAAGTTGATAAAAAGATTTCCAATGTGTCCCTTTAATTTGACTTAAAATTCATGCATGCTGCCATAACTCAAAAAAAAATTATTTGACCAGTACCAAATCTGGCATGTGAGTTTCTCAGCCCAAAATACGTATTGAGTTCGAATATGGGTTTGATCTGATATTCTTTAATGGAGTTATGGCCCTTTGACATAGAATTCATGCATGCTTCCATAAATACACCATATCTCAACTGATAAGAACCAAATTTTGTATGTGAGTTTCTCAACTCAAAATACAGATCGAGTTCGAATATGGGTTTGATCCGTTATTTTTTAATGGAGTTATGGCCCTTTTTCAACTAAGAATTGAACAGAAACCCTAGCAGTCTACAATTAATTACCAGTGATATGAAGTTTAACTCCTCAGATCGGCCTCTCGTTTTAAATGTCACTTCAGTTATCAGAATTAATTAATTGCCCAAAAATAATGCTAACCACAATCAACTATAATATAAAATTGCCCAAAACCTCTTATTTTAAAATCAACATTTTTTTTCAATGAAATTTGCCGGTTTTCAAATATCTGACACAAAAAAGCCATTTGATTTTAGAGTTAGCCATCTTCATCTGCAATTTGGTCCAAGACCGTCTTCTCATCGACTGTTTACTGGGCCACGCAAAATTATCGTTGGTGACAAATAATAGATTTAAAAAATTGATATTTGATCACTCTGAGCTTTGATGGGTTGGTTCCTCAACTCGAATCAAATATTTTTTACCTCCGAAGCCAAGAAAATAGTAATTTGCGAGCGATAATTTGGATTATGCTTCATTAAATGTTCCTCACAGAAATTAGATGAACTCTCTTTACTTTCATCATATCCATCCTGAAAGAACTAACATAACACCCTATTTATTATTACATGTTGGAGAAAAAATGGTTCCTTCTTTTCTTTCTCAGCCACTGATTCTCATTGTTCAATATGACATTTCAAGGTATTCATGTCAATATATAAGTATTTCATGTATTTATTGGCCTAACTTGATTCAAGGAACACAACAGAAGGAAGATGTTGCTAGGTTAAATTTGAGGCTTGGGGATTACATGTAGCTTCAAAGACAGTCTATCTCTTCCTATAACAAGTTTTATATAGTTTCCAGGGTATGACATAATAAATATGAATTGAAGACCCCTGTCCGGAAATGCTTATATCAATTAATATTGATTGTGTTTCAAATTTTTCTGGTAAAATACATGTATACAATTAAATTGGGACATTTTACAGCTTGCGGACCATAGCAAGCGGGAGAACTCTATCTCTATCTTATCTCTATCTGAGATCGCTTGATTGTTTCATGATGGTCTGTTCAGAAAATATTATTGAAAAAATAACTGATTATCGCATTATATAAGAAAACGAGAGGCCGATCACGATCGGCAGATGTTAACCCATCCCTTGGCGATAAAAATTTAATATGATCGGATAAATGAGAGTTTTGGTGTTGAATTATAGAGTATACTGTTATGTACTATTATAGACAAATGTACATAACACAAATTATTGGAATTTATGGGTCACTGGCATTTATATAAGAGAATGCACTGGTACAGGATCTGTAATGCTAAACCGCCACAGCCAGCAAGCCCATGGGTTAAATGTGTAGGTGTGACCTGGACATGGAACACTTGGGTTAAGAGAGTCCAATTTAAGCTTACAATAATAATGTGTCCTAGTATACAGATAAGCAACCTCACCACTGACCCATTAATATCAATTATATAGCAGAGCTGTCAAAATATCACAGGAATTGTTTATGTTGAACACTGACCTCTCTATTAAACCAATAACAATTATAATGATATCAGACCATCTGAAGATATAACTCTGCAGCAGAGATGTCTACTGTTAATATCATGTGATGTTTATTGTTGAATCTTTATTTTAAATTAGATACCATAGCCTTCTTTATCAGATTATTTGCACATTGGCATAAGAGACATCAGAAAATAATATAGCCTTATCAATAGCTAAGTAGTCCAAAGGCAATTGGTGAATTGATTTAATGTTGCTCCAAACAGATTTACCAGTACATATCACAAGATTTTGGACCGATTTAATCAAATTTGGTGTGGTGATTCGGGGTACCCTTGGCAGAGTTATAATGGTGTTAGTTTTTCAAAAATTTTTAACTTAAAAACTTTTTAATTATTTAAAAAAATTAAAGGGACACATTGGAAATCTTTTTATCAACTTTTATCATAATCATCAATATCTAAGTGAAAACAAATGACAATGTCAATGACATTTTTTTTATTATTATTATAAAAGTTAAAAGTAAATTTTGTTTTAAATTGATTTTTTTTTTCAATTTTTTTTTCGAAAAAGGGTCATAACTCCTTTAAAATTAATCGGATCAAACCCATATTCGAACTCGATCTGTATTTTGGGCTGTGTAACTCACATACCAAGATTTTGGACCGATTTAATCAAATTTGGTGTGGTGATTCGGGGTACCCTTGGCAGAGTTATAATGGTGTTAGTTTTTCAAATTTTTTTAACTTAAAAACTTTTTAATTATTTAAAAAAATTAAAGGGACACATTGGAAATCTTTTTATCAACTTTTATCATAATCATCAATATCTAAGTGAAAACAAATGACAATGTCAATGACATTTTTTTTATTATTATTATAAAAGTTAAAAGTAAATTTTGTTTTAAATTGATTTTTTTTTTCAATTTTTTTTTCGAAAAAGGGTCATAACTCCTTTAAAATTAATCGGATCAAACCCATATTCGAACTCGATCTGTATTTTGGGCTGTGTAACTCACATACCAAGATTTTGGACCGATTTAATCAAATTTGGTGTGGTGATTCGGGGTACCCTTGGCAGAGTTATAATGGTGTTAGTTTTTCAAATTTTTTTAACTTAAAAACTTTTTAATTATTTAAAAAAATTAAAGGGACACATTGGAAATCTTTTTATCAACTTTTATCATAATCATCAATATCTAAGTGAAAACAAATGACAATGTCAATGACATTTTTTTTATTATTATTATAAAAGTTAAAAGTAAATTTTGTTTTAAATTGATTTTTTTTTTCACTTTTTTTTTCGAAAAAGGGTCATAACTCCTTTAAAATTAATCGGATCAAACCCATATTCGAACTCGATCTGTATTTTGGGCTGTGTAACTCACATACCAAATTTGTTTCCAATCAGATAAAAAATGTTTGAGTTATGGCAGAATGCGTGAATTCTAAGTTGAAAAAGGGCCATAACTCTGTAACAAAATCTCGGATCAAACCCAAATTTGAACTCGATCTGTATTTTGGGCCGAGAAACTCACATACCAAATTTGGTTCCGATCAGATAAAAAATGTTTGAGTTATGGCAGAATGCGTGAATTCTAAGTCGAAAAAGGGACATAACTCTGTAAAAAAAAGTTGGATCAAACCCATATTCGAACTCGATCTGTATTTTGGGCTGAAAACCCCATATACAAAATTTGGTTTTGATCAGGTAGAAAATGTTTGAGTTATCGCATTACACGTAAAGTGTCTACGGACGGACAGACGGACGGACGGACGGACGAACGACGAGTGGTCAATCCGGACAACGACACTATGTTTACCATACATGGTATGGGTAAACATAAAAAGCGACTGAAAAATCAATAATGCGATTAAAGGTACTCAACCCGTAAAGAGGGTCCCCATCTCAACAGATTCCAACAACAACAATCCGATCAGAGGGTCCTATATTACTATTTCTTTGGCTTTGGGGGTAAAAAATATTTGATTCGAGTCGAGGAACCCATCAAACAAAGCTCAAGAGTTATTAGATATTGATTTTTCAAATTTGTTATGTTCTCGAGATGAGTACCAATAACTGCCGTAATCTGCTCTGGATGTGTACCTCAAATCTATTCAAACAGACAAGGATGAATAACTCTAAAATCAAGTGGTAATTTTAACGCAATTTTTACTGAGTTCTGGGCCAGATAGTATTCCCGATAATGAAAAATAATAGATTTCTAAAATCGATATCTAACAAATCTGAGCTTTGATGGGTGACTTCCTCGACTCGAATCAAATATTTTTTACCTCCGAAGCCATTGAAATAGTAATTGAGAGGAGTTTTATCGGGTTGAGTACCTTTAAATGTTTGTATTACCCCCTTCCCAATTTGAAGACTAGAACACACCACGGACTGGAACGATATCATCATTGACTGCGTGTATGGACAATGGCGAGTTAGCTGTACAAAGACGAACACAATGTAAATAGATGGATTTGGGTTCTGGAAGAATGAGCATTTAACGAAAAGTGGCTGGAAAATAAGAAAGGCAAAATTGTGAGGACCCCTACTTTATTTGAAGTCTTGGATGACACCACATGGTGAAATGATATGACCTCAATATTAACTGAGGGCTTGACCAAAGGTTAGTTTTTATCAGGATATACATATGTGTTGGTTCCCGAAAGTCTGCATCATGTGGCACTCCACAACAAGCTACTGGCAACTGTTCACTGTGTTATGTACCCCTACCCTATTTGAAGTCTTGAACACATCATGTACTGGAGGGATTATGAATTCAATATCAACTTATACTGTGGCCGAAACTATGCGATATATAAGGCTGCATTGGTTTCCGACCGCATGTGACACTTTACAAAAATCGGCTGGCAAATAACAAAAAATCAATTTTAACTGTTTATGTGACAATTACGCTATTTTAAATCACAAAAACACCACGAACTTGATGAACATGCTCCCAGTTTTAACCCAGTCTGTGGAGATATGGTAGTTCTATCCGGAGGTAAACAATTTATCTGGGAGAGAGATTGTTTGGGGAAAATTAGGATGTAATCCAGTTGGAACTGATTGGATACAATGATATACACATAGTTTCGTTGGAGCTGATTGGACGCAATGACCACAGATAATGTTGTTTTCGTCATTGATACGTTCGTCGCCGTGAGATTGCAGACGATCTGGTGGTGGTAAATTTCGCGCTCAGCAGGGTTTCAATGCTTTTCAAACAAATGGCAGCGTTATGGAAATCGCTTTGTTTTCGAGATAAATGTCTGAACCCGTCAACTATTTTAATATTTTCGCGATGACTGAGTTGCTGTACATACAAAAGAACATTTCTTATAAAATTACATTCAGAATACCGCATAGAAGTTCAGTCTTAGGACCACTGTATTCCAATAAGTAATGATATGCTATTTACCACAATGACAGAGTAAAGTTCTGAACAAAAATATGTAATTTTTCGACCAAAAACGTGTTTGGGGAGGGGTAGCTAAAATCCATTATTTCGCAAATTCTTCTAAATTTCTGTTAACTGCTTTCTTCATATGCTTGGCAGATAACTGCTTCACCATAAGAATTAAATATTTCGGCATTATAACAATATCCATTTGAATAATAATGTTCGAAAAATAATATTTTTGTGAAAAAGTGCGATTTTTCAGCAAAAAAAAAATGTTTTGGCTCCAAATGGCAGGAAAATCTAAATTAACCAACACTTTTTTCATATCAGGTAGAGGTATGGTATGATGTAGTAATTTTAACCCCAACAATATGGGCAAATAAGCTAGGACACAGCCACAGGGCTAGCTTTACCAAAATCGTTAATTTCTGGAAAAAAGTCACTGGAGGTTATCGCTCATCGTCGATTTGTCAATAGCCACCACCAATTCCGTTATTTTTCAATTTCTGTCAAATTCTTTCTACTTGTGATGTCCAGATTACCACTGAGCCATATGAATTATATAGTTGGTCACGTGTTGTTTATAACAAAGGTTTTAGTACTTAACATCGATGTTAATGCATGAAAAATTACCTGTTATCAATAAAATAATTGTTGTTGTTGTAACTGGGGGTCTGAAAGCCTGAACACATCTGTAATCGATTAAACGGCATCTCTGGACAACACTTTCAGTACAAGATTCATAGTGGGTCCCATTCAGATCAATTCGAAAATGTTTGTAATGTCATTATCAAAAATATGTATTTGTTTCGACCAAAAACGTGTTTGGGGGAGG
The DNA here is from genome assembly GCA_032622095.1 of Siphonodentalium dalli. Classification (NCBI taxonomy): domain Eukaryota; kingdom Metazoa; phylum Mollusca; class Scaphopoda; order Gadilida; family Siphonodentaliidae; genus Siphonodentalium; species Siphonodentalium dalli. The sequence goes on along the minus strand of CP136065.1, from coordinate 108,396,063 downwards.
GGTAGCTAAAATCCAATATCTCGCAAACCGTTCAAACATTTTGTTAACTTCTTTCTTCATATGCTTGTCAGATAACCAGTACACCATATGGACTAAATATTTCAATACTATTGCGATATCCGTTTGAATGATGATGTTCGAAAAATATAATTTTTTTGAAAAAGAGCGATTTTTCAACAAAAAATAAATGTTTCGGCTCCAAATGGCACGAAAATCCAAATTAAACAACACTTCTTGCATATCAGCTACAGATATGGTATGTTGTAGTCATTTTAACACCAACAATGTGGCTAAATAACTTAGGACATAGCCGCAGGGCTCACTTTACCAAAATCGTTCATTTCTGGGAAAAGTCACTGGTGGGTATCGTTCATTGTCGATTTGAGAATAGCCACCACCAATTCCGTTATTTTTCATTACCATTTTCGTATAGAGTATATATTTCTCCTTTAAAAAAAGTTAGTTTCAACTTGTTCTACCGTGGGTAGGGGTATCTCGAAAACTAGAGCTCTTTTTCAATTTGGCCGCTGTACTATTGAGTTGTCATCCGGAAACCAATGAAAAAACAAGTAAAATTGAATTTTCTAAGTCGAAAAGCCCATAACTCTGAGAAAAATCATCGGATCAAACTCAAATTCGAAACTTGACCTGTATTTTAATATGAACGACCCACAAAAAAAACATAATTTCTAATTAAACAATCCAAACTTGAGTTGTCATCCGAAAACCAAAGAAAAAACAAGAAAAATAGAATTTTCTAAGTCGAAAAGCCCATAACTCTGAGAAAAATCATCGGATCAAACTCAAATTCGAACTTGACCTGTATTTTGATATCAATGACTCACAATGACGGAATTTTCAATTGAACAGTCCAAACTTGAGAACATCGGATCAAACCCAGAATTACAGAGCACCTGTGTTCTTGGTTGAGACACCTACATACCAAGTTTCAATCAAATCAAATTACTGGAGTTATAACTCCGGACGGACGGACGCACAGACGGACGCGGCTGATTACAATAGTCCTCTGAAAATTTTGGGGGACAAAACTGATACGGCCATAAACACGGGCTGCAGGGTGTGGCGATTGATTCAAATTTGAAATCCAAGATGGTTGCTGGCAGCCATGTTTTTCATCGAAATATTCGGAAATATGTGATAGCTCCCATCTATAGGTCACCCCTTCAGGGAAGTTTGGTGCAGATCGGATGAGGGATGTGGTCTGTAGGGTGTACCGAAAGAAATTGTTGATGCACTCATGCCCAGATGGACGCACAGACGACGGACGCCAACAATTGGCATTAAGCTCAAACTTTACTTTGTAAAGTTGAGCGCAAAAAAGAATCTTTGTGAAGAAGTTTCTAAAAAGAAACTTAAAAAACTTATTATTTTGATAATAAAGATACTTTCCAGAGAATATGAGGTCTAAGCTGAATGAGGTCATCAGATGGTTAATTTAGTGATGCTAGCCCACTGTGCTACCCCGCTGTGCGGGGTAGTGTCACTAAATTTACCCACTGGCCACTGCTCTGGGGACCTAATTCTGCAAATTTCCAGCACCATATTTACAGGCCTGCACAACAATGATAAAGAATAAAGAGCATTCTTACTTAAAGGTACACAATCTGATTTGATGGTCCCCATATCACCAGATTCCAAAGACAACATTTCTTGAAATGCCACTTCATTAATCAGAATCAATTAATTGACACAAAATAAAATGCTACCCACTGTCAACTATAGTATAAAATTGCCCCAAAAGTGTTATATATCAACACTTTGTTCAACACAATTATGTATCGAATGTTTGTCGGTCGGCACTCCTCAAATATTTGTCAGACCGCCAAATATTCCATGTGGTAAAAAATAATAGATTTTAAAAATCGGTATCTGATAACTCTGAGCTTTGATGGGTGGTTTCCTCGAATCGAATCAAATATTTTTTACCTCCACAGCCCAATAAATAGTAATTTAGGAGAGTTAATTCAGATTGAGCATCTTTAAACTTAACTCAGAAATGTTGACCAACTTGGTGTCAAAACTCATTGATATGCAAGGCAAATCATAATCTTCTAGACTGGAATTAGCCAGTCCAGGTGATTTCTTTCTTTTGTACCTGTTGGCTCAAATGCTAGTGAAATACTAGTAGTTGTATACATGCTCTGTATGCCTCAGAAAGACATACTGGCATCATAAAAATTTATAAGCTCCTTTTAAAGGTACTCGATCCGATTCGATGGTTCCCATATCATAACAACATTTTTATGTTTACCCATACCATAGTATGGTAAACATAGTGTCGTTGCCCGGATTGACCACTCGTCGTTCGTCCGTCTGTCTGTCTGTCCGTAGACACTTTACGAGTAATGCGATAACTCAAACATTTTTTCAACTTAGAATTCACGCATTCTGCCATAACTCAAACATTTTTTATCTGAGTTCGAATATGGGTTTGATCCGATTAATTTTAAAGGACTTATGACCCTTTTTCGAAAAAAAAATCGATTTATTTTTTTAACTTATATAATAATAATAAAAAAAATGTCATTGACATTTGTTTTCATATAGATACTGATGATTATGATAAAAGTTGATAAAAAGATTTCCAATGTGTCCCTTTAATTTGACTTAAAATTCATGCATGCTGCCATAACTCAAAAAAAAATTATTTGACCAGTACCAAATCTGGCATGTGAGTTTCTCAGCCCAAAATACGTATTGAGTTCGAATATGGGTTTGATCTGATATTCTTTAATGGAGTTATGGCCCTTTGACATAGAATTCATGCATGCTTCCATAAATACACCATATCTCAACTGATAAGAACCAAATTTTGTATGTGAGTTTCTCAACTCAAAATACAGATCGAGTTCGAATATGGGTTTGATCCGTTATTTTTTAATGGAGTTATGGCCCTTTTTCAACTAAGAATTGAACAGAAACCCTAGCAGTCTACAATTAATTACCAGTGATATGAAGTTTAACTCCTCAGATCGGCCTCTCGTTTTAAATGTCACTTCAGTTATCAGAATTAATTAATTGCCCAAAAATAATGCTAACCACAATCAACTATAATATAAAATTGCCCAAAACCTCTTATTTTAAAATCAACATTTTTTTTCAATGAAATTTGCCGGTTTTCAAATATCTGACACAAAAAAGCCATTTGATTTTAGAGTTAGCCATCTTCATCTGCAATTTGGTCCAAGACCGTCTTCTCATCGACTGTTTACTGGGCCACGCAAAATTATCGTTGGTGACAAATAATAGATTTAAAAAATTGATATTTGATCACTCTGAGCTTTGATGGGTTGGTTCCTCAACTCGAATCAAATATTTTTTACCTCCGAAGCCAAGAAAATAGTAATTTGCGAGCGATAATTTGGATTATGCTTCATTAAATGTTCCTCACAGAAATTAGATGAACTCTCTTTACTTTCATCATATCCATCCTGAAAGAACTAACATAACACCCTATTTATTATTACATGTTGGAGAAAAAATGGTTCCTTCTTTTCTTTCTCAGCCACTGATTCTCATTGTTCAATATGACATTTCAAGGTATTCATGTCAATATATAAGTATTTCATGTATTTATTGGCCTAACTTGATTCAAGGAACACAACAGAAGGAAGATGTTGCTAGGTTAAATTTGAGGCTTGGGGATTACATGTAGCTTCAAAGACAGTCTATCTCTTCCTATAACAAGTTTTATATAGTTTCCAGGGTATGACATAATAAATATGAATTGAAGACCCCTGTCCGGAAATGCTTATATCAATTAATATTGATTGTGTTTCAAATTTTTCTGGTAAAATACATGTATACAATTAAATTGGGACATTTTACAGCTTGCGGACCATAGCAAGCGGGAGAACTCTATCTCTATCTTATCTCTATCTGAGATCGCTTGATTGTTTCATGATGGTCTGTTCAGAAAATATTATTGAAAAAATAACTGATTATCGCATTATATAAGAAAACGAGAGGCCGATCACGATCGGCAGATGTTAACCCATCCCTTGGCGATAAAAATTTAATATGATCGGATAAATGAGAGTTTTGGTGTTGAATTATAGAGTATACTGTTATGTACTATTATAGACAAATGTACATAACACAAATTATTGGAATTTATGGGTCACTGGCATTTATATAAGAGAATGCACTGGTACAGGATCTGTAATGCTAAACCGCCACAGCCAGCAAGCCCATGGGTTAAATGTGTAGGTGTGACCTGGACATGGAACACTTGGGTTAAGAGAGTCCAATTTAAGCTTACAATAATAATGTGTCCTAGTATACAGATAAGCAACCTCACCACTGACCCATTAATATCAATTATATAGCAGAGCTGTCAAAATATCACAGGAATTGTTTATGTTGAACACTGACCTCTCTATTAAACCAATAACAATTATAATGATATCAGACCATCTGAAGATATAACTCTGCAGCAGAGATGTCTACTGTTAATATCATGTGATGTTTATTGTTGAATCTTTATTTTAAATTAGATACCATAGCCTTCTTTATCAGATTATTTGCACATTGGCATAAGAGACATCAGAAAATAATATAGCCTTATCAATAGCTAAGTAGTCCAAAGGCAATTGGTGAATTGATTTAATGTTGCTCCAAACAGATTTACCAGTACATATCACAAGATTTTGGACCGATTTAATCAAATTTGGTGTGGTGATTCGGGGTACCCTTGGCAGAGTTATAATGGTGTTAGTTTTTCAAATTTTTTTAACTTAAAAACTTTTTAATTATTTAAAAAAATTAAAGGGACACATTGGAAATCTTTTTATCAACTTTTATCATAATCATCAATATCTAAGTGAAAACAAATGACAATGTCAATGACATTTTTTTTATTATTATTATAAAAGTTAAAAGTAAATTTTGTTTTAAATTGATTTTTTTTTTCAATTTTTTTTTCGAAAAAGGGTCATAACTCCTTTAAAATTAATCGGATCAAACCCATATTCGAACTCGATCTGTATTTTGGGCTGTGTAACTCACATACCAAATTTGTTTCCAATCAGATAAAAAATGTTTGAGTTATGGCAGAATGCGTGAATTCTAAGTTGAAAAAGGGCCATAACTCTGTAACAAAATCTCGGATCAAACCCAAATTTGAACTCGATCTGTATTTTGGGCTGAGAAACCCATATACAAAATTTGGTTTCGATCGGATAAAAGTTATCGCATTACTCGTAAAGTGTCTACGGACAGACAGACGGACAGACAGACAGACGGACAGACAGACGGACCAACGACGAGTGGTCAATCCGGGCAACGACACTATGTTTACCATACTATGGTATGGGTAAACATAATAATGATATAAAATCAATATTAATTGATAGAAGCATTTCAGGACAGGTGTCTTCGACTCATGTGTTATCTTATACCCCGGAAACTATATAAAACATATTTAGGAAGAGATAATCCATCTTTAAACCATTGATGACTAAATACTTGAGGACAGGTAGTTCACCTTGGAATGTTCAGATGCATATAAATTATTAATTATCTGATATTCCCTCCAAATTACGGAATAGAAATCATATGTCTTCTCCACTTGTATTATTGTATAAAAAATACACATCCAAATTAATAAAGATACGTATGTAATGATAACAAATGGATGGAATAATTGTTTGTCAAGTCAGAAGCAATGTTTCATTTAATGATCAGGAATTTTATTTTTTATTACTTGGTTTATGGATTTCCCTACGCAAAAAAAGCTGTTTTAATATCAACAAAAATTTAAAAATAATTGTTTTTTTTATTTCTGCCAATGGGAATATTAATCCATACATATAAAAAAAATAGAAAAAAGTACATAAGTTTACGTAAAATGTACAACAACATCGATTGAAAAGTGAAGCCTCCTGGTGATGTTTATGGTTTGAATGTCAACACCAACATGGCGAACGCTGATATTGGCAATATTTTTTCATCTATCCGTATCATGCTTTAAAGAAACATCCAAATCAAAAAATATATTTGCCCATGTCTGTTTTAGACGAGGAGATTATTATATAGCAAATATTTTATTTCTCCCGACCCTATTTTTTGACAATTAAATTTTTTTTTTTAAATATATATATATTTTTTTTTTTCTCCCACCTCCCCTACCTTTGAGCCAAAAAAATTCGTAAACCAAGTAATAAAAAATTATATTCCTTATGAGAATTTGTAACATTATTATGCTGTGGTATGCAATATTTCGCAATACAGTGCCACTTTCAAACATAAAACATAATGTGTCATACTATTTATTAGTGCCCGTTCGCTATTAGAGATGGATTATCTCTTCATATAACAATTTTGAAATAGTTTTGTGGGTATAAAATAATAAATATGAATTGAAGACCCATGTCCGGAAATGCTTTTATCAATTAATATTGATTTTATTTCCATTATAAAATGAGATGATTAAATGGAACACTTTATTGTTCTATTTTTAGAACAGACCATTCAGGTGATACCATAGAGCGATAGAGATTATTAAGGTGTTCCCATAGGTATGCTCCGAATGTCAAATATCCCATATTGATTGTTTGTATTGTTTTATCACATAGTTATAACCGATATTGAGTCTAATTAATGTTTATTTGTGACAAAATTACACGATAAAAAAAAACATACATTTTTAGACCAGAAAATATTTGAAATATAATCAATATTAATCGATAGAAGTATTTCCGGAATTCCGGTCAGGGGTCTTTGATTTATATCTAATATATTATAACCCAGTAACTATATAACGCATGTTTATAAAGAGATAGCCATCTTTAAATAATAAAAAGACTACCATTTAAATAAGTAATAAAATTCAATAACAACTAGTTCAACTACAGTGAACATCAATCCCTTGGCCTGAGTCCCCTAATAAAGGTCATGTCTGATAGTCTATCCCCATCTGATGCAGTCAGAATAGTTTGTCCATTCATATATGGTTGTAACACTTCAGGAATATTCACAGACCAGTCCTTGTTCTGATTTGCTTCAACAATGGCCATAATCATTCGCGGTATTGCACATGCAGTTCCATTAACAGTGTGAACAAACTTAGATTTATCACCGTCATCCCCATATTGTATGTTATGCCTTCGACTTTGGTAATCAGTACAGAGTGAAGCACTTGAAATTTCACCCCAGAATCGTTTAGCTGGCATGATAGCTTCCATGTCAATCTTTTTGGCAGCAGGCAAACCAAGTTCATGGGGTGGCATATCAAGAACACGGAAGTGTAAACCAAGATCCTGGAACATTTTTCTCTGAAGGTCAACAAATGACTTTAGTAACTGAATGCTTTCATCACCAGAATCATCAGCGGTGACACCAAACATTTCTACTTTTGTGAATTCGTGAACACGATATATACCTTTTTCATTCGGCAGATTCGATGCCTCAGCTCTATAACATCTACTCACAGCCGCAAGCTTCATGGGAAGATCTGATCTCCGAAACAATTCGTTGGATAGATAGCCTGCCAGCGGGAGCTCTGACGTACCAATTAAACATGTGTCCATGCTATCAGTGCCGATCTTGTAGATTTGTCCATCTGAATGCATTGGAAAACCACTACAATCTACTATTTCAGGATATACAAAATCTGGAACTGAGATAACATCAAAACTGTTATCATACAGAGTTTGCAAAGTATAGTTTACCAATGCTTGTTCAAGTTTTGCGAAAGATCCTATAAGGTAATACCCTCTATGAACACAACTCAAGCCAAGATTCCTCATCTGAAATAATCCTAATTTCTCACCAAGAAATTCAATGGACTTTGGCTTGAACTTGAATTTTGGCAATCTGCCTTGAACATCAATCATATATTTTGAATTATCATCATCAAGCAACTCAATGGAAGGAGACCAGCATTCCTTTGGTTCCTGACTGATGTCTAATAGAGAGGTTTTGTTGACATTTGGAATTTTTGATAATTCCATGCATAACTTTTCCTGAATGCTGTCTTTATCATTTTCACTGGCTTTCTCTAACATGGCTGTCAAGTCTTTGATCTTAGTCATGTCAACTGAGCTTCCTCTACACCTAATTTGCTGTTCAATACTTGAATGAAACCTTTCATTACAAAGGAATTCTGTATCTAGATTCCTATGAGGCTGTTTATATGGAGTGCTCCATTCAGAAATTTCGTCACTCGATCTAGCATCAATTTTGTCACTTTGTTGAAAACGATCAGGAAACTCGCTTTGATGTGCCGACTGTGGTGTTGTGTATGTTCTTGATTTCTTTAAGGAACTGCAACACCCTCTTATGGGTTGCAAAAGTAGTCTCTTAACAATCAACATTACAAAGTTTCATCCCAATAGATTGTTATAATTCTCTGATCTGTGACTCCGCCAAGAGTGCAATTAGTGGATTCTGAAAAATATGAAGAGATGGTGTACTTATGGTGCATATATAACCAGAATTGGTTCCTGCACCGAAACATCTACAGATAGATCATGCCTGGACACAAATTTGCCCAATTAATTACCATCACTCAGAAAAATACCAAATTTAATTGATTTATCAAAGCATGCAATGGTATCGATGTCGGCACAGGCCGCACAGGAGGATGAAGAATTTCTAATTAAACCTTAAAATAAAATAATAACACCAATGCCCCTCAGTTTATTTTTATCCATGGATTAAATTTATTTTTGCACATCAAATATTTTCTCTCAAGACTGTAATATCACAAGTTTAATGCGTCTCAAAATGGAATGGCAGACTGACTAGTAAATTTGTACCCCATCACCACCTCCACCCCCCCCCCCCCCCCCAACCATTCTAATGATAACCAGAACTCTTCAGAGTCAACTGATGAATGACGGCATCAAGCTAAGGCGTTCACAAATTGTAAAGCACTGGTATGGAAATTCACAAGGATGTCTGACAAATACTGTACCATACATGTACAATTGCATAGCCCTGTATACTGGGATTGTGCGCTAAAACTGAAAATTTAAAGACGTAGTCCAAGTTTCCTTCGACAAAGCATCCAGTGAAATCTGTTGGGTTAATGCTGTTTTCTGTCGAAGCCCCGTGTATATATCTTTCTATATCTGGGTTTAGCGTTGTTGACCCTCTCACCTAAAATCCCAATATAAACTAATAATAAGTCCCAATTATGACACTAAACCGGTTTATTCCATGTCAAAAATAGATTTAAACTGACATAAAACAGCATTATCCCAAGTTCCAACCGATTTCACTAGCTGCCGTGGTTTATGTCGAAGGAAAGTTGGACTAACAATGACGCTACCAACTGGGACACTTACTTTGATAACTACTCCAATTGGCACTATGATTAAACAAACACATGGACATGGTGAACAATTACCATACTTAACACTTCCATGACTGGAGCTTCAATCATTTATGGGAGGCCAAATTCACATTTATTAATAATTGAGATGAAGCGACAAGATATCTCGTCGCCGGCACCATGATAGTAATTAGCCATGTTGTTTGTTTGTTGTGGAAGTCCCTCCTTTAGGTGAGGAGCACCCCATTAATTGGGTATATAGTGAGTTAAGAGATTATTTGTGTGTGTATATTAACACATAAGAGCTTTTGAGTTGAGCTTCCATATATACATATATGTACACGTATATTTTTGTTTTGTTTTTAATATTACTATTTTGATTAAAATTTGTGGTATTGACAAGAATATTTACAAGTAGTTGTCTTGCCTGTACAGCTCGGTTGCTTGTTGAGTTATATGTGCTTGTCTGCTTCTGTTTTTAGAGTGTTTACTCTATGCACATGGATTGAGAATAAAAAAATTCTTGCTAGTTTTTCAGTTTGTCTTTTCTCTATATCAGTAAGGTTCCAATGTTCTAATTTTGTGCAATCTATAGTTAGCTGTGTTAAGAGGTCTGGTTGCTCAATGTCATATGTATCAGTAATAGATTTTGGAAGGCATGATCTGAGTTTTTGTAAGTAACATTGTCGTTGCTTATCAGTTTTTGTGCATTGTGACACGAAATGTGTTCTGTCCTCATCAGTTAGGTTACAGAGTGGACATACGGCAGAGATGAGATTTTGCCTGAATCTTTTTCTATTGATTTGTAGTAGGTAAGTGTCTGTCATCAGCCATGTTTTTATAATAGCCTTTTTTGTGGCAGCGGCAGGCAGCGGGGGATTGTTTCGATGATTCCCATACAAAGTGGCATTTGCTGCTTGAGTTTTTTTGTAATTTAATCAATGTTAAAGTTGTTTTATTGGAAAACTCTTTGTCATTAATGTCATGCCAATATTGGTATATGGCTTTTTTATTTATTGCTTTCCATTTGTTGGCATCTTCCTTGCTGTGGATGGTGCTTATGATGTGCAGTGGGTCAGGAAGAGTATATTTGGAAAGTATGTCTCTAACATGTACAAACCAGCTATTGCTGTTGTCATTTTTCATGATAAGTTGTCTTATTGCAAGATCTCGCTCTGCGTTGTGTGTATATTAATATAGAAGGTTGTAATTTTAAGGTCTATAGTGCCTTGGATGGGAATAGCTCCTACAAGTGCATTTGTAGCAGCATTTGCTGTGCATGTTGAGAGACTCTGTATTTGTCTCATGGTTTTTCGTTGGAAGCGTTCGAGTTCTTCTATGTCTTTTTTTTTCATATGTAGGATTTCTATACCATGAAGCATTCTAGGAATGATAAAAGTATTCCACATCTGGTAGGTTATTGCCGGTTATATACCATTTGTTCCATGTAGCCCTGTTCCCATCAAGGAGTATAGGGTTCGTCGGCCCATTGTGATTCGTTTTGGGATATCTGGGGTGTTCGTCGGGTTACACTCAGCTACACCTAGGTGTTTGGTGGTGCCTACAATATTAACAGGTGTTCCGCCTAGGAGAGGTTTTATTTCATTATTTACTGAGTTTTTTGGTAGATGTTTTCATATGGACAATTTCGCACTTGGTTGTGTTCATTGCGAATCGAACTTTACATGAGTTGTTGTATACGATGCTTGTGAGTGTTTGTAGATCAGCTGTTGTTTTTGTTAGAATGGCTACATCATCTGCACAGGTGGGGCCAGTTATATCAATTGTGCCAATTTTAAACATATTATGGAGCTGATAGTTATGCCCCTGTAATTCCCTGTGTTAATATGCCAATTTTGATCTCTTTTGGCACTTCTCTTTTTGCATATATTGTGTTTATGATGTTCATAATTATTGGGGCAGTTTCTTCTATGCTATATTTGAGATGTTCGGCCGTAATTCCAGCATGGTCGGCTGCTTTATTTAGTTTAAGCTTATTGACAATTGTTTTAATTTCATGCAGTGTGACTGGTTCTAGTGATGGTTTATTAGAACGACATATTTGTTCAATATCTTCAATATCTGCTGATACTTGTTTGTGGAATGCATCATCAAATCTATCAGCAGTTTTTGGTTCTGACAGTTTTTTGAAGTGGATAAACCACCCATCCATCATCTGCTCAGCACCATATTGTGTCCATCTATTTCGATGTATTCAGTGACTACACTCTTGGTGTGTCTTTGTTTATTTATAAGTTTGTAAAATAGCACTTGATCATTAGATGCATTGGCTTGAGTAATTTCATCATATAGCCGAGTTCTTTCTGCAGCTATTTGTTGCCTTTGTGTACACCTTAAATTCTTTTTAGTGGCCAATTTTGCAGCTTTAAGTGGATTGTTTTTATCAGCTGGTTTACCTGACACTTTCCACTGATAATGAGCTTTTTTACTTTCTTGTATCGCATTGGCTATGTTTGGGTTCCATTGCTTTTGACCTTTTGAGCTCTTTTTATGCCTGTTAGCTGGTGTGGCTTTCTCCGCTGCGTTAATTAGGATTTGGCCAAATTTTACAATGGATTCTTCCAGATTGTTTTTTATGGTGGTCTGTGTCAAATGATTTGTTTTGTTGATATGCTGCCTGTAAAGGTCAATATCACATTTTTTCCAGTTTGTTCTTTTTTGTGAGATGTTTTCATTACCATTTTGTATTTTTATAAATGGTGCTATTGTTATTTCGACTTTGATGAGTTCATGATCGGATACATTTGATGGAACATCGACAACTTGCATATTTGATAAAATTTTGTCGTGAGTTGTGGATTCAACAAAATAGTCAATGATAGATTGGGATTTCCCATTATGATGTCGAAATGTGATTTCCGGGACATATCCATCGGGTGTAGTAAGCTCATGATCTATATAGAACTTTTTGAAAAGTTTTTCCTGTTCATTAGGTGGTTGTCTGTCTAATGATGCGTTCATATCCCCTGCTATTATTATTTTATGATCTGCATATTTTATCATAATAGCATATATTTTTTCCAGTGTCTCATTGTATTCGTCTTTATCTTTTTTATCAGCCGAGTGAGTGTTACTGGGCATGTATGCATTTATTAAGCATATGTTTGTTGGGCTGCTTTTGATTGTGATGCATATGATTCTGTTGTCTCCATCATCTCTAGCATTTATAATTTATTGAGATTTTTGTGCCATAAGGTTGATACTCCCCCATAGCCCCTAATCCTCATGTTTGGTGGTAGGGGTTCATTCTGATCAACTGATTTACTGATGTTGTTAAAGTTTTCAGTCAAATCTTTTATTTGAGCAATTTGATATTGAAAAAGCCAGTGTTCTTGGATGCATATGATGTTGTATGTTTCTGTTGCATGTTGTAATACCACTTTATTTGTATTTATATTTTGGATGTTAATTGAAGCTATATTGAGTTTTTGTGTCTCAGCTGTAGTTTCGCTTCTTATTGGAGCATGTTGATTTAATACATGTACTGGTGTTGTCTCCCGTGAATATAAGTCACAGTTTCTGGATTCATGTTCCGCTTCGGTAGTCGGCTGCTTAGCCGAGGGTAGCATGACACTGTGTTTGGTGGTTGTGTTGATATATTGCGTGTCATTTGTGTTCTGACATGCGGTATAAATCTGATGGTTCAAGATTTCCATTTTGTTTTTTTTCACAATTTGTTGTTGCATCTGCATGTTGTTTGATAGATGCGGTGAAAATGTTATTTGTTGGTTCAAATATGGAGTGTTTGTGAATTCTTTTGGATTTGTCACAGTTTTCTGTGGTATGGGCTGGTAATAATATTTTGTTGGTATAGCCCTTTTAGTCGGGGAGCCAATAAGGTCCACCTGCACCCCCCCCCCCCCCCCCCCCCCCCCCGATGATTACAAATAACCTTATTTTTATTGTTCCCTATGGTATCCAGATAAAGAATCCGGAATTCACCGAAAAATAAAGGTGGCCCTACTGGGTGCTAGAGCCATTTGAATCCAAGATGGCCGCCATTTCCTCTAACTCCGACCAGATGTATTTAATCGTTGTAATAGATCGGTTGTTAGCAAAAGACAGACAAAATGTATGCCATTTTGTTGGTATGATGTCCTTCTTCCAAATGACGGCAAATAATTTCACCATATCTTCCATTTTTCTTCATATTAATCATTAGTAAATGGCAACGTTTTTGAGACAGTCACCAAGCGTGATATTATAGCGTCATTTTAAGACATTTGCCATTGACGAGGGTTCAGTAATAGATACAGAAAGAGGATTTGAAAAATAGGGGTGAAATTTTCGATTTTTTTTGCAAGACGATTTTGCTGTATTTAATCGTTGTAATAGATCGGTTGTTAGCAAAAGACACAGACAAAATGTATGCCATTTTGTTGGTATGATGTCCTTCTTCAAAATGACGGCAAATAATTTCGAAAAAAAATTCAAAATGGCCGCCGAAAAATGACGTCATATGCACGAAAATAGGAAATTTAATTAATATTTCACCATATCTTCCATTTTTCTTCATATTAATCATTAGTAAATGGCAATGTTTTTGAGACAGTCACCAAGCGTGATATTATAGCGTCATTTTAAGACATTTGCCATTGACGAGGGTTCAGTAATAGATACAGAAAGAGGATTTGAAAAATAGGGGTGAAATTTTCGATTTTTTTTGCAAGACGATTTTGCTGTATTTAATCGTTGTAATAGATCGGTTGTTAGCAAAAGACACAGACAAAATGTATGCCATTTTGTTGGTATGATGTCCTTCTTCAAAATGACGGCAAATAATTTCGAAAAAATTCAAAATGGCCGCCGAAAAATGACGTCATATGCACGAAAATAGGAAATTTAATTAATATCTCACCATATCTTCCATTTTTCTTCACATTAATCCTAGTAAATGGCAATGTATTTGAGACAGGCATCAAGCGTGATATTATAGCGTCATTTTAAGACATTTGCCATTGACGAGGGTTCAGTAATAGATACAGAAAGAGGATTTGAAAAATAGGGGTGAAATTTTCGATTTTTTTGCAAGACGGTCTTGATAGTCATTTTAACGACAAACCACACAGGATGTTAATATAGAATGTCAACAACTATGTGCTTTATTTTATTGGACGGATGTTTTACTTCAATGGGAATGAAATTGGTGTAGAACATTTCCAAAATGGCCGCCGAAAATATGAAAAATGGTAAATATTGTCCCAGGGTGTCCTGCAATGGCTTACAAGTTGTGGTTGATATATACAATTGGCTAATCTGTATTATATACATTGAATACTTACATGTCTGATGCACCATGGATCATTGTTTCTATTGTCACCACTGACATCACCAGAAATATTGGATATTTCTCTCACAAACTTGACATAAATATCGGCAAAAATTGGACAATTGGACAATTTTTAAAAGTAAAATGCAACTATCATTGGTATCAAAGGTATTTATTGTTTTGGTCTATCTTAAATGTGTCACACTACGGTGTTTATAGACCAAATTGCTCAAGATGGCTTCCAAAATGGCAACCAAATTTGTAAAAAGTTATTTTTTTACATATATCCCGAACATTATTCTCTGCGTTATCCGACAAGGTATTAAATTGTGACTCACTTGGTCATTATACGTGTTAGTTAATTAGCTGACAACCACGTTCTATTATGTTTGTTCCAGTTCCGTATGGGGCATGACAAATTCATTTTAAAGTTGCAGTATGAAATTTGGCGGAGAACCTCTTTTGTGATTCTTGTCATATTATTGAAAGGAAATGGGCAGAACTTTGAAACGGAACTGAGATGAACCATAATATGTGGCTATTCTGGTCCATTATGATAAAACATATCAACTGGATATAGGGTGAATGCCAGGGAGTTACTATATGATCATAGGTAAGGTGAATAGGTATACAGGGAGTTATTGTATGGTCAATGGTGAGACGAGTACATGTATGTATACAATGAGTGACTGTATGATCATAAATGTAATGAATAGCTATGCAGGGAGTGACTAAATTGTCATGTGTCAGGTGTATGAGTATACCCGGTGTTCCTGCTTGGTGACTCGTTGCGGTATGGTCATGTGTAGGTTATACGGGCATACACATGTGTTGCTATATGGTCATGGGCGAGGGGTATGTGTATATAGCGAGCGGCTATATGGCCATGGATGATGTGCATATGCATACATGGATTGAATATACTGACATGGCTGGGGAGTATTAGTATATCTTGAGTGGCTATTCTGCTATGGTGTGACAAATAGGGATACAGGGAGTGACATGGCCAAGGGTGAGGTGAATATATATACAATGATTGACCATGATCATGTATGAATGTTTTGAATAGGTACACACGGGGTGACTATATGGCCATAGGTCAGATGAAGGAGTATACCAGGTGCCACGGATGAGGGTATGTGTATGAAGCGAGTGGCTATATGACCATTGGTGAGGTGGATATGTATACCCGAGGTGACTATATGGTCATTGTTGCGGTGTTGATGTATATATTGAATGTCTATTTGACCATGTGTGTGTGGAGAATAGGTATACATGGGATGACCGTATGGCCAATGGTGAGGTGAATGGGTATACAAGGAGTGACTCTATGGTTATGGGTCATCTTTTGGATTATACCCGGTGTACTTGCATTGTGACGCATGGCTGTATGGCCATCCATGGTCATGGGTCAGGTGTACGTTTATACAGTTGGTCACTATATTGTTATGTATGTGGTGTTTATGCATATATGGAATGACTGTGTGGTAATGGGTGGCTATCGCTTTTCACATTTAAAGTTCCCCATGTACACAAACACTATCAAGGTGGAGAACTCTTTGACGTGACCTCTCTATTGATTAACATATCCTTGAGTTATTGTGGAAAGCGATAGCCACCCAAATTATACATGTACAACGCATCCCATGACCTCATATGTACATACACACCACACAAATGACAATATAGTCACCCACTCTATACACGTACACCTGACCATACAGCCTTATTTGGCTATACCGGTACATGCCACAAATGACGATACAGCCATGAATCACCATGCATGAACACCAGGTATACTCCTACACCTGACCATATAGTCACTCTATGTATACATATTATTTCACATTCACGATCATACAGTCACTCATTTTATACCTATTCATCTCACCATGGACCATACAGCCACTACATGTATATCTATTCGCCATACCCATGACCATAGAGTCAATTCAGATATACATATACACCTCACCCACCAATGGTGAGCCCTTCCAAATATACCAATACCCGCACACACGACCACTCATAAGTCTCATACTTGCATATACACCTCACACATGACAATTAATCAACTCACTGTATACTCATACACGCCATCCATGATCAATCATCTACACCATATACACCACCGATGATAATACATCCACAACATATATAAATATACGACCCACCCGTGACCAAAATGGCACTCCCTATATAGCCACACGCTCGTCAATAACCATAAAGCTTATTCCAGGTATGCATATAACTTCAATCTTGACCACAGGCATACCATGTGCACCTATACACATTACCCATAACCATAAAATCACACCCTATTCATCTACGCAATCCATCCATGATCATACAGACAGTACAAATATACATATACACCACATGTCACAATACAGCCACACACGGTACACATATACATCACGACCACCACGACCTTACAGTCACTCCATATATACATAAACAACACACGGATGACCATGTAGCTACTCTCATTATATCTATAAACCACAGCAATGCCCATACGATCACATCGGCCACACACAATATACTGTACAGTCACTACATGTATACCGATTCACCTCACACATGCCCATACAGCCACTCCTTATATTCCTATGCATCTCACCATGGACACCCCACTCATAACCATATAGTCACTCATTGTATACCTATTCACATCATTCATGACCATACAGTAACTCCCTGTATACCTATTCACATCACCTATGATCATACAGTAACTCCCTGGCTGCCATATTGGCATCCATCTTTTATCCAGTTGATCACTTTTTATCATGATAGGCCAGAATAGCCACATATTACGGTTCATCTCAGTTCCGTCTCAAAGTTTTGCCCATTTCCTTTCAATAATATGGCCAGAATCACAAAAGAGGTTCCATACTGCAACTTTAAAATGAATTTGTCATGCCCCATACGGAACTGGGACAAACAGAATAGAACGTAGTTGTCGGTTAATTAACTAACACGTATAATAACCAAGTGAGTCACAGTTTGCTACCTTGTCGAATAACGCAGATAATAATGTTCGGGATATATGTAAAAAATTAACTTTTTACAAATTTGGTTGCCATTTTGGAAGCCATCTTGAGCAATTTGGTCTATAAACACCGTAGTGTGACACATTTAAGATAGACCAAAACAATAAATACCTTTGATACCAATGATAGTTGCATTTTACTTAAAAAAATTGTCCAACCCTGAAAAGTTAATTTTTGCCGATATTTATGTCAAGTTTGTGAGAGAAATATCCAATATTTCTGGTGATGTCAGTGGTGACAATAGAAACATTGATCCATGGTGCATCAGACATGTAAGTATTCAATGTATATAATACAGATTAGCCAATTGTATATATCAACCACTTGTAAGCCATTGCAGGACACCCTGGGACAATATTTACCATTTTTCATATTTTCGGCGGCCATTTTGGAAATGTTCTACACCAATTTCATTCCCATTGAATTAAAACATCCATCCAATAAAATAAAGCACATAGTTGTTGACATTCTATATTAACATCCTGTGTGGTTTGTCGTTAAAATGATTATCAACACCGTCTTGCAAAAAAATCGAAAATTTCACCCCTCTTTTTCAAATCCTCTTTCTGTATCTATTACTGAACCCTCGTCAATGGCAAATGTCTTAAAATGACGCTATAATATCACGCTTGATGACTGTCTCAAATACATTGCCATTTACTAGGATTAATGTGAAGAAAAATGGAAGATATGGTGAGATATTAATTAAATTTCCTATTTTCGTGCATATGACGTCATTTTTCGGCGGCCATTTTGAATTTTTTTCGAAATTATTTGCCGGCATTTTGAAGAAGGACATCATACCAACAAAATGGCATACATTTTGTCTGTGTCTTTTGCTAACAACCGATCTATTACAACGATTAAATACATCTGGTCGGAGTTAGAGGAAATGGCGGCCATCTTGGATTCAAATGGCTCTAGCACCCAGTAGGGCCACCTTTATTTTTCGGTGAATTCCGGATTCTTTATCTGGATACCATAGGGAACAATAAAAATAAGGTTATTTGTAATCATCGGGGGGGTGCAGGTGGACCTTATTGGCTCCCCGACTATTTGGATGGACCCCCTGCCATGTTCTAAAAAATGATGTTGGTTCAGACATGGAGTGTTTGAGAATTCTTTTGAATTTGTCACAGTTTTCTGTGGTATGGGCTGGTAATAATATTCTGTTGGTATAGCCCTTTGGGTGGACCCCCTGCCATGTTCTAAAAAATGATGTTCAGGAACTTGCTGGCAGTTTATCGTTTTCTGTTTGTCTGATGTGGCTTTCATTTGATTTTGTTGTAGAAAGTTAGGATTATTCCACGTGTTATCGCCCTGGTTATATTGGGGGACTTGATGTTCTAATGTCCTGTAACCAGAGTTACATCGGGTGAGTTGTTGTTTTTTGTCATAGCCAATCTGATTGGTTTTTTCCATGTAATAGCCTTGGGGCGCTATATGGCCTGTAAAGTTGGTGTTTTCCAAATAACAGCCTTGAGGCGCATTATTTTGGTTGCCACAGTTGTTTTGGTGTACCCGGTTTCTATTTGGATTTATTATTTCAGTTTGTGTGCATTGGCTTGGGTTTTATTTTGCAGGGTGCACTTCATTACGTCTAAGAACTGTTTCAATATTTCTTTCTGCTTCTGTTAGATGCAGTTTAATCTGGTCATATTCTAGCTGTTGCAGTCTTTGTATGATATTTTGATGGTTATTCGTATCCGTTGGTAGATACGTATCATTAGATTGATGTAATGTGTTATTGACCGCTTCATTTCTTGTTCTGACAATATTTTAATTGTTTTTGCTTGCTCATTTATAGTATCTTCAAGCCTTGCTATTTCAGCTTGTAGGGTTGCCTTTTGCAAGTCACAGGTGTCTTTACAGCTTGTGTTACCACTATGTTTTTGTTTGATTTTAGTATTTTTGTTGTGGTTTTATTTTTACTACCAGTAGGTAGAGTTTCGTAATTGCCACCAGATGTGCTGTCTTGATGTTGGACAGTCGTGTTGTTTTTTTCGGTATTCTGGTATTTGCTGTTTTCATCATTCATGCAGTTTTGTATTTTGTTTCGATATTCTGCTGTAGTGTCTATTTCCAATATTGATATACTGTTTGATTTGTTTGATATGCAGTCATTGTCTAGATTTTTCATATAACATATCGAGCATATATAATTGTTGTTATGTGATTGGATATTCTCCGCATTAGCTTGGTGTTTGCTTATGCCCTCACAATTTGGGTGGTACCATTCGTCACATTTTTCACAAATTAGATAGTTATTGTGTATTTCATTCATACAGATTGGACATATGGGCTTACTATTGTCCTCATCTATTTTAGTATATACATGTATCTCTTTATTTGCAGTTGGATCAGTTTTAGCTTTGTTATTATGTGTCCGATGCATTCTGTCGACCCTGGTGCTTTTTGCTGTGTTTTCCAGGTTTTTATCTGCATAGTCATTGGGTGTGTATTTACTGTTGATGTTTTTATCAGTATTCAGGTCATTATCAGTTGTTGATTTTGTTTGCGTATTATCGTCTGGTAGATGTTGGTGATTTATCTCTGAATCAGCAGTTGTGACATTTTTTGTCGCAATATACATTTTATTTACATGTATACTTTTCTTTGCTGGTTGTTTATTTGTAGTTGAATCATATTTACCGTTGTTGTCAGTATTTGATAAAGATTGTTTGATTATCTCGGATTCAACAGTTGCAACATTTTTTTCTACATTATTTGTTATGAGTATGATATTTGTGGGTGCTTGTTTGTTGGCAGTTGAGTCATTTATCCTGCCTGGAGATGTAACCTCCGGCTCAGGTGGAATATTACATGGTTCTGGTTGTATATCGTTATCGGAGGTTTCAATTCTTTCCATTATAGGAGAATTGTGATTGGAGGTTTCTATTCTTTCCAGTATAGGAGAATTGTGATTGGATAGAATGTGAATTCCAAGTTCCTTACAGCCATGTTCAGCTATCTTATTGCATGTTAGTGTGTCAATGCTATCCATTTTTATTAACCTAGATGCAATGATTGTGTGTATATTCAGCATATAATGGTCTTTGTTATTGCCATTAATCATAATTCTATAGGTCGTATGATAGCAGTTTACAGTGCAGTTTGGTGCAAGCTTGCTTCTGTTCTTTTTATTTGTTTTTATTTTGATAACAATGTCTGCCTGGGTACCCCGTCGGTCATTACTTGTTCGTGTAGTAATGTCGAACTGTCGGCTTTTTGTTGATTCTTCATTAATCAGCTCTAGTAAAGCTTTTATATATGAATTGTATATATCAGATTGCATGGATGGTATGTAATTTCTAGCTTTATCTTTAGATACCCGGTACTATGTCTTCTCGTTGTTCTACCAGAGTAGATTTTTTTCTTCAGCTTTTATGAGTTGAGGTAGTAGCCCTTGATGGTAGATTCATTTCTGCTGGGCGTATATGTTTTCGGAGGCTGTCTGATTTGTGACGTCTGGTGCGTTTTGTTGGGATGTATGGTACTAATATTTCCAGTCTGTACGTTTATTCCAACCTGTACTAATATTCCACCCTGTACTTTTATTAGGCACTCAAGAGTATGGACATCTAGTTTGGGGGAGAGAACAGCTAGGCTATCCTGGCCGGTACTCACCCTCCTGCTAGACCTTGTCCCTTTCATCATTTGGTTTGATTGTTATATAACAGAAGTCGTTGATTCTGTTTTGGAGTCGTCTGTACCAGGTCTTGGCCAATGTCACGTCAGGATGCAGGCCGTCCTTCAGTAGCCCAAATTGCCAGTAGCTTCTCTCACCTTTTGTCGCCCCGCCTCTATTTTGTAAAAGGTCTTGTGAGAACCTTGGTGAGGTGGTTCCGCTCCTTGTGAGCTCTTCGTTGATGGTTCTGATTTGTATGTTTAGGAAATCGATTTGTTGATGTAGTTTCAGATCTTCTTCTGCGTATTCTTCCCTTTCTTTATTTGCTTTGATCAGATTGTGACGCTGTATTGAGTATATTGGTACCTCTAGCAGTATCGGTTTGACAGTAGGGTAACTTTTCACTATACCAAGGAGCCGTCGGTATTTTGCTGTGATGGTGTTGATCACAGTGTCGTCGTCATGCGATTGAAGATGTATTGTTCTTTGCTATCTGTCGATTTTTGTTAGGTCGCATGTTCCCAGCCATATGATGAGGGTGATATCTTCATGTTTTCGTACCTTATGTCTCAGTTTTCTGTGTAGCCAGGAGATTTCGTCATTCAGATTCGCTCCACTCTGCACCAGAACTTGATTCCCTGTGGGTTGTTTGATTTGTTCTGCAGTGCTATCGACTCCAGGTATTTGCCTTTACTGTCTGCAAGCAGTAAAGGTAAAGATGTTCGTTCGCTGTTTGGACAAACAAAGGGTTTGTTAAGTAGAGATGGGCGGTATTGAAATTTTAAGCTCGGTATCGGTAAATTTCCGTTGATTTACCGCGGTTTCGGTACGGTAATCGGTATTGCTATTAAATTACAAAACCAGAGCAGAACTTCCAGGTAAATTGTGGTAACTCAAGTTTTTAACTGAACAATGTACATGAAAATATGCCCACAGATTTACTACATTCGCGACAACAGCTAAATGAGGCAACACAATGACCTACACAATTATTCAATTAGGTGATATTCAGACATCTCTTTGATCATTTACACGGAGGCCGTCGCACCGCTTTTGAAAAGAATAAGAGATTGCATCATTGCATGGCTACAATATCTATAAGTGTCAATTTCGTCACATTTTCGCGAGTGAATAGAATTGTGAGTAGTAATCAGTGATCACAATTCACAAATCCTAATCAATAGCCGCAACGCCGAAATAAATCTTAGAATTTAATCAATTGATGGATCTGTTCTATTTATAGAAAGTGAAAGTAGATTTTGATTCACTGTATAAATGAAATCGGACCTTATTTCTGTTTATGCCGCTTGCATTGTCGATGTCTTTGAAGTCGCCAAAGCCACGTGTTATACGGACTGCCACCACCTGAGTCAGTGTGGCATTGACGATGTTACAATGTAGCAATAAGTTACAGCACTGCTTCTTTGATACACTGTGTAGTGTGTATCTATTCTAACAACTGCATTGATTGTTAGGCCCGTAACTAGGTCAGCCATCTGTGAGTGTTTATTCCTTTTGCTCGCACAAGTTGGCAACACATGAATAATTTCAATACCGAAAAGTCGGTATTTTTAGTTTTGATTCGGTACGGTAAATCGGTATTACGCTGATACCGATACCGCACGGTAAATACCGATTACCGCCCATCTCTATTGTTAAGATATTTGATTAACTTTGATTCACTCATGTGTGACTATGGATATACTAGTCATTTATATTCTATATACATGTAGTTAGTACACTGTGTGTATATAAAAGATAGAAGATAATGATAGAGATGGAGAATGTATTTATGTCAACACATCTGCATTTATGTGCAACTGGTGTTATATTCAGATGTTACGGGTCAAGATTTGTGGTAGAAAAGGAAGAGTCAGGCACATGATGTACCTGTGGAAGAGTTAGGCACCTTATGTACCTGTGGATAGTATATCAGGTGTTTTGTGCCCGGTATAATTTGTATTGAATCCTAGATGGAGAACAGCACGGTCTATGGGGTGGAGCTGGTCTTTTTATGTGGCACGTACCTCAGCTAGGCTATCCTGGCCGGGGGCAGAGGCACCCTGCAGTCCTACCTTGTCGAATATTTATTAAATTACGGTGCTGTTGAGATATGGGTGGGAATTGATGGCAGAAGTAGATGAAATTTTCCACCTTCAATGGCTTCAGTAACAGTGTATGTCTGTCAGAATTTATACCAGATCTATGGTCTAGATAATTACTAAATTAGTATATTTTGATTCCGTAAAAAAATTCCGTTTGTGTGTAAATTATATTTTCTATATAATAGATGTAGTAACTAGTATTTGTTGTTTTAGAAACTAAGCTAATATTTTATGATGTTTCGTCAGCCGCTGTTCATGTTTGCCAAAATCTCAAAATGGCGGCGCTCATGATGTACGCGTGGTCGGTTGTCAAAGATCAAAAAACTTTTATTTTCTCAGGTTTTTCACATGTAAGGTGTCACTACCGAGCTGTACGGCATCAACAATTATTATTACACATTAATAAAAGGTTGACTGCCTGTCGAATATACAAGATGGAAATCTAAATCTGTGGATAATGGTGACAAAACCTGTGATATTTGCGGTGATGGCACGGGTGATGAATACCATTTTATTATTATTTGCAAAGAACTACAGATAATTCGGGCAGACTATATCCCGAAATATTACTGGGAGAATCCTACGAAAGAAAAATTCGAAAGACTATTATCTTTGGAAAATCAACTATTACTGAAAAACGTTAGTATTTTTATCAAATTGGCATCAAGAAAATTAAAATATGACTGAGCCGATTATTCCAAATTGAAAAACGTGTGAGTAGGTGCATTATTTATATCCGTGAATAATTATTTCAGGCAAAATATTATGATAATGATATTATAAAGGATTAAATTATAATATAATATATATAAGATATTATAATACATATTACGATATATATCTATACATTTATCATATTATATATTAATATATGTATGATTGTGTAACAATTGTTTTTTTGTGACCTATTGTAAATATTGTAAATATTGTATATATGTTATAGCATGTTTCGCCTTAATTGACGACTTTGCAATAAACAATCAAACAATCAAGTAAAAGATAGTTGTTAAAATGAGTCAAATAAATATTACTACTACATGTATACTAGTATTTACTAGTAAAATATCGAGTGAGAAAATTTTCTCCTCGTCGGGTGTGTTCGACTTTTATATCGAAAAGTTGAACTGTCATGAAGCCATGAAGTTAAAACAAAAACATAGACAAGATGAAATTTGTTTAAGTTCTTTAACCTAATTTATACAAGAATTGAACTTGAAGAATCGATTTTTTTTTTCCGCTCAAATGGACTCCACAAAACGTTAATGCGTTTATTTCCGATAATTGTCACTGTCAGAGTTTTTATTTTTTAATGCACCTCAGAACGTATCGTAATTTGCAGTGAAATGTTCTCACTTGAGCTGCTATATGAGTAATTTAACCCAAATATCTCGGAGCATCTTCACGGTCACGGGTAAGCATTGGCGACGTCTCTATACGGACCCTCACACCGGATATAGTAATTCGTGACGTCATATTGACAGTTCGCCGATCCGTAACATTTAGCTGACATGAATGATTAAAAGGTTACTAAAATGCGTGCATTTGTAAGCATTAGAGTTATTCACCCTGAACTGTCAATAGACGGCATCTTGATAGTCTAGAATGCTAAAAGTCAAATCCCAAAGTCGCTGCAAAGGTCAAGTTGGCGGACGATTCATTCAATATCCAACTTTCTGCATTTTGCGTAGCCAGTTGATTCACGATTCATCCACTTCCGGTTGGAGGGTCCGTATAGAGCTGATCCGGTAAGCATTCCCCATATTGCAATGTCAAGTCACGTGACATGCTGTCAATAATACAGAAAGTTAGAAATGAAACGAAATAATAAAAAATCACGGACAATCAGCAAGCACCTGTTGTGCAGTTTTTGAAAAAGAATTTTAAAAGTGCGAGGTTTTTCGCAAACTTATATAGACATCGCGCGTGGGTTGGTCCTAATGGCAAAAAACGTATTTTTACAACCTCATGCTAATTTGTTACTAAAGACCTTTTTTGCCTATATTTGACATTTGTACACATATAGGCCTAACAGTTTAAAACATAGATAGATAGATAAAATTTATTCAATGACTCATAAACATTAACATATACATGTAGAACCTTGCAGGGACGTGGCTAGAGGGTATCCGTTGGGGGAATCCACACCTTTGGAATTCCAACCGAACCCCCCCCCCCTTAAATCAGACCAAACACGCAAGTTTTTTTCGGAATTCCATTTGCACACCCCCCCCCTTGCACCTCAACTTATCCCTTTCTCCATTACATGCATGGCTGAACGACTCTTACCGAAGCATGGCATTTTTTAACCGGTATCAGAAATTTTTGATAACCTGAAAATTGTATAAATCCTAACATTTAGTGGTCTAATTGCAGACAAGTGAACAAAAACGTCGCAAAATCCTAGTATGCCTATATAGACTGGCCTCAACCTTTCCTGGTGTTGGAAATTTCAAACGTGACATCACCCCACTTAGGTTGGAAAATTTCAAACTGATGACCATTTCATGCAGTACACATTTTTTATAAATGAATTGTACTCTTAAATTAACTAGCAGGTTTTTTTAACTGGCCACGGGGGAGAGAACTGGACACAAGCTTTCCAAGTGTTGGAAATTTCCAACCTGGCAACCCCCTTAAGGTTGGAAAATTTCCGACTGATGGCCATTTCAGTCAAAAATTTTGACCAAAAGTAGGTATATATGCAAATGTTGGTCTGAAACAACAAATCTCCCCATATAAATTGTTGGAAATGTAAACTACAAGAACAATTTCAATCCTATTGTAGGTTTTGAAATTTCCAACAAATATTGTGTCAGGTATGAAATTTCCAACTGTTGAAATTTTTGACAAAAGTTGGGGGGTGAGACACCCCGCTCCAACCCCCTGTCGCCACGTCTCTGTGTAGAAGATGAATACAAACTATGTTACTATAATACAGCTGCATATCATTGGTACATTTACATGAATCCATCATCAAGGGCAAGATATTCCTGATGATGGACACATGCAAATGAGGCTGAAGGGGTATTCATGGTTGTCATGAATAATGGGAATTTAAGTGGCAGAAACCCAGTGTTGAAACTTCAGCAATCTTGTAAATAGAACAGTTTAGAAAATATATGAACGAAATAAATTAGGTTTTTATACGCCCTTTTTGAAAAAAGGTCGTATTATGTTATCAGTCTGTCCGTCCGTCCGTCGAGCCGTCTGTCCGTCTGTCCGACGTCCGTCCGCCCGTCTGTCCGTCCGTCCGTCCGTTAACATTTTTGGTTTCCGATCGATAACTCCAGTTTGGAGTATTATTTGATCTGAACCAATGTTGGTATGTGTATTTCCCAGTTAAAGATACAGGCCAAGTTCGAATATGGGTTCCGTCCAATTAGTTTTACATGAGTTACGGCCCTTTTTCAACTTAGAATTTGACCGTCTGTTAACATTTTTGGTTTCCGACCGATAACTCCAGTTTGGGTTATTTGATCTGAACCAAAGTTGGTATGTGTATTTCTCAGCTAAAGATACAGACCCAGTTCGAATATGGGTTCCGTCCAGTTATTTTTACATGAGTTACGGCCCTTTTTCAACTTAGAATTTTACCAATTTCATAACATTTTGGTTTCTGACCGATAACTCCAGTTTTGAATATTTTAGCTGAACCAAAGCTGGTATGTGTATTTCCCAGCTAAAACTACAGGCCAAGTTTGAATATAGGTTCTGTCTAATTATTTGTACATGAATTATGGCCATTTTTCGACTTAGAATTTGACCACATTTTGGCATTGAAATTAGGAGTACATGTATATCAGATTTTCTTCAAATGTAAGCTCAAAGTATTATCTTATTTTGCGATAGTACAATTCGAAATGGCTAAAGGGCGTATTTTGCCACGCCCTAGCGATGCTCTTGTTCCTTGATGAACTTATGAAACAACATTGAGACAAGAAACTTCAACAGTCGTGTACACATATGATAAAGAGCTTCGAGAAATATAAACCTGAAATAAATTGACTTTTCCTGGTGTAACTAAAACCTTTAAGAATAAATCATTGTGTGCATGGAAAAAGAGCAAACAACTGTCACAAACATTAATGTGACTACCATGCAGTGGCTATAGACAATAGCTGCCATCAGTGCGTTGTCTCCCGACATAGAGAAGAAAAAAGTCAAAACATTATAAAGTTTGATAAAAGCTACAGCGTCGTTATCGTATAATAAGAATGGTATACGCCCTAATAAATATCGTCGAGGAAACAAATAGTTAACGGGACCCATTGCAAGGCACTGCAGCATTGAGTAAATGTGCAAAAACAAATAATTAAAAGTTTGTGAAAACGTCGCCACTAATATAAGAAGAACATGGAGAAATAGATAAAAATTATTCTTATTATACCGGTATGCATTATAAAAATATTGATAGTTTTCAAATAACGAAATGTTGCGTGCTGTAACCATTGAACATTCTGTAAACAAAACTGGCACAGTGAGTTGTCAACACACATCGCTAAACATGTATATAGTAAGCTCATATAATTAAGTTTGAATATGATTTTCAGAATATGTTCTAATGCTTTGACCTTTTCCAATGTTTACCGCCAAGACTTAGTATTGATTAAACTTTGTCATTTAAAGATGGATTATCTCTTTAAATAACAAATTTTAAATAGTTGCGTGGGTATAAAATAATAGATATGAACTGAAGTCCTATGTCCGGAAAAGCTTCTATCAATTAATATTGATTTTATTTCGAATATTAAATCGGGCCCATTTATGTTACTATTTTTAGAACCGACCATTCGGATGAGACCGGATTGCGATATAGAGCACTGGGCTGTTCCTACGGCTACGTAACGACTGTCAAATGTCACAGATTGGTTGTTTGTACTGTTTTGTTCCACAGATATAAGCGATAATGAGTATAATTAACGTTTATTTGTGACAAAATTGCACAATATAATTTCTGGTCTCTGTTAACAGTAACCAATATTGTTCGTTAGCTGAACAAACACACCTTTTTAGACCAGAAAATATTCGAAATAAAATTAATATTAATCGATAGAAGCATTTCCGGACAGGAGTCTTCGATTCAGATCTAATATTTTATACCCCGGTAACTATATAATACATGTTTACAAAGAGATAATCCACCTTTAATTGGACTTATTGAATTTGTATATATAGATAATTCAACTGTGCACGAAGGTAATGTTTATTACTAAAACGTTTGAATTGGCTTTCACCCCCAAATCTCTGGTTATTAAAACTTTTCCTAAACTTTTTCTTAATGGAAACGAGCTTAATTTCGTTTCAAGTTATAAATATTTGGGGCATATACTCAATGAAGACTTGCCCGATGACGACGATGCTATGTGTCAATATCGATAATTTTGTTCTCGTTCAAACATTTTGTTTAGAAAATATAATAGATGTTCATATAATGTAAAATAAAAATGTTTATTTCAAATGTATATCTCTCCTATATATATATATATATGTATTGTTCTCAGTTGTAGGTTAATTTCTCTTTAAAATGTTACAAGAAGTTAATTGTATGTTATAATAATGTCTATAGAAAACTGATGGGTTATACGCAGGGGGGGGGGGGGGTAGTAAACATTTTGCATGAATGATGAAGGTATGCCGGGGTGGGTGGTTGGCACGAAGGGCAAAAAACGCCCACAAATGATATATATGTGTGTGTCCTTTATAGACTCGAACCGATTGAGCTCAAACTTGCTACCTACGGGAAGTGTCGTGGACGGGTTAAATTGTGACCCCGACCTTACCTTGACCTTGAACGATCTGTCCGGATTTTTCTCTCAGATCCCTGGACCGAGTTCAACCAAATTTGGTGTGGTGACTCGGGTACCCTGGCGGATGTTATAATGGTATTAGTTTTTCAAAAATTTTAATTAAAAAAAATAAAATAAAATTGGTTTTGTTAAATTGAGCAAGGAATTCAATCTTTACAAAAATATTTATATTAAAACAATATATATACCGGTAAATCAAAATGTTTCAATGACCAAATGTGCTTGAAGCGCACAAAGGGGCCGCCGCTAAGTGAAGGCTCTGTCTAAGATCAAAATGTGTGCGAAGTCCAACAACGGGGGCCATAGGTATTTCCGATGCTGAACATAGGCTCCCAACTAGTTTAGTATAATATAAGTAAGTTGCTCCAGTAGACTAACATAAGTGGTATGGAATATGTTAGATAATGGGCTGGTTGACAGACTAATCAGGAAATAGTTAGAAATTATGAAATTTTGTGTATTCTCCACAATGACCTAGGTTTACAGATGACCATTAATTTATAAAACATTTTGTTTTCAATTAAAACAGCTTCTGAAACAGGTTAAACTGTTATTTTAACTAATTAATCATTCCCCCAGTCATAATCTTGAGTGATATTAATAGAGTTATTATTTTTTATTTATTGTTTTGCAGGTTTGGGGGGGGGGTGGTGGGTCCCCGAAAATGCCAGATGCAAAAAAACGGCAAACCTTCCTGCATTTTTGTTACCCCCCCCCCCATAGGTTACGAAAGATCGTGTAGTGCAAAGGGAATGTATGCGTATGACCGGATGTGGTCTATACCTATGTTGTTACGAAAGTGTGTGTATGGTTTTCGTGAGAGATTTTTTTCAATCCGAAAACAATATTTTAAATACAAAATGTCGATCTGATATCTATTGTCTTAAATTCATCTCTGTTAAAATATTGGAATAATTTGCTGTATACGTGTATTTATGTATAAATTCATTTAATGATGTATATATAACATATATTTTGTAAATTGATATTTTGTATGAACCATACACAACCATATGGCCGAATTTTGCCTGAAATAAACAATTCTATACATGAGGTGAGTGACATAAATGAGGGTGACGACCCCCCTCCCCCTGGCATCCAGCATCCGGCTTAAAATGGACACCGGCATCCGGAATACGCCATAACAGAGAGGCGGCATCCGGAATACTATTTGATTAAATTTATTGAAAACAGACTCGGGAACGAAGTGAACGTTGGCATGAGGTATTGGAATTAGTCTCCGTATTGGCTAGTAATGATTTGATTTAACAGCTTTACGGAAAGATTAAACTTTTAATAAAATACTAAATGTATGATCTCATATCATACATATATACGCCCTGTCTAACTTACTCGCGGCCATATTGGATCCGCCAGGTCCGGTTCCGTGGTTTTAGTGCTACAGTTCAAAGTTTTGCAGTAGCATTTCCATATATGACATAAATGGAAGTCATGAATATTCAAAAGCTCCATATATGGAAATGCTACTCCAGAACTTTGATCTGTAGCAATAAAACAACCGGGCTGCATGGAAGAATTTCTGATACCACGGAACCGGACCTGCATGGTGGATCTAATAAGGCCGCGAATTAATGACATGATAGGGCGTATTGGGTGGGGGTGAAAGGCATAAACCATGTTCCAAATGACAGGAGTGGTATAATATACTGAATGAGGCGAAGTTGTAGTGGCATGTGCGGAAACCACCTAGCTAATCTTGGGTGACCGTTCATGGTCGTACACGGTAGTATTGAACACCAGGGACACGCAAATAGAAAACTAACATCTTTTTAATATTTAATATTTCAAATTAAAGGTACTCAATCAGAGGGTCTCCATATCATCACATTCCAACAAGAACGACAACATATTTTGAAATGCCGCTTCAGTTATTAGAATCTAATAATTGCCCAAATATAACGAAAAGCACAATCATCTATAGTATAAAATTCCACAAAACCTGTTATTTATCAACATTTTGTTCAACGAAATTTTGCCGGTTTGTCAAATATCTAACACAAAAAGCCACTTGATTTTAGAGTTATCCATCTTAAACCCGCAATATGGTCAATGAAATTCTTCTCTTTGACTGTCTATTGGGCCACCTAAAATAATAGATTTCAAACATCGATATTTGATCACTCTGAGCTGTGATGGATGGGTTCCTCGACTCGAATCAAATGTTTTACCCCCCCCCCCCCGAAGCCAAGGAAATAGTAATTTGCGAGCGTTGATTCGGGTTGAGTACCTTTAACAAACGTATAGCATTATACATGTGCAGTATAGTATAATAAATCTAACAATGTTATGATTTCACATAACTCTAGGAGTTAAGATTATAATAATTCATGTTTACAAACACCTCATCATGTCACACTCGCAATATCATGCAATTTGATCAGTGATTAATTATTGAAGCATTTGTGAGGCACGGGCACTCATGGTCCCGCTCTTTAAAAATACGCTCTTTAAAAAATCGTCAGTTGTGGGTTGCACCCCACAATTTACTCAAACAAAAGATCGCACCCCACAAGTATTCATGGGTATGTGCAGTCACCCCACAAGTATACTTTGGCCAGTACGTCCATCCGTCCACCGTCCGTCCGTCCGTCAACAATTCTTTGAACATCTTCTCCTCTGGAACCAATGGACCGAATGAGTTCATATTTGGTGTGGATGTTCCTTATGTGACTCACATTCAGATTTGTTCAAATGAGGTCACTGGGTCAAATAGTTGCGAAGCCAGGGCCATAACTCTTTCCCTCCATAGTAATTCTTTTAAGCATCTTCTCAAATACCATCTGGCCAAATGGGTTCATATTTGGTTTGAATGATCCTTGGGTGACTGGGGTTCAGATTTGTTCAAATGAGGTCACTAGGTCAAATGTGGGCGGGGCCAGGAACACAACTCTTAACAAATTTTTTTTAATTTTTTTACTTTAATTGAGATTAATTTCTTGCTCAATCAGGCTCAATTTAAAAAAAATAACACCATTATAACATCCACCAGGGTGACAACCAAATTTGGTTTAAATCAGTCTAAAATCGAGAACATGCTTAAACCGTATAGAAGTCACATTGATTATAAAGTAATAAATGAAATGGCAGTGTTAACAAAATCTGTTTGGAATGACAGCATTGATTAATAGCCTAAATTTCTCTGCCTGTAAGAGAGTTTGTATATAAATTACCCTGCTTATGATAACAACTCCACTCCCAAGGCCAAGTGTGAATGGTGAATCTGACAGTTAGGCCAGTAAAACTAAATACCTGTTTTCTCAGGCGATTACATATCGGAAACTGGATGAGAAAGATGGAGGCATTTTCTTAGCTTACCTGAGATGAAGAATTGAGACATATTTTGTGTGGATGGTCCCTAGGTGGCTGGGATTCAGTTCTGTTCAAATGGGGGTCACATGGTCAAAAAAGTGGCATAGCTAGGAACCTAACTCTTTCCATCCATAGTAATTCTTAAAACATCTTCTCAAGAATCTAGGGACCTAACTCTTTCCATCCATAGTAATTCTTAAAACATCTCAAGAATCATCGGGACTATTTACCTTATAATTGGTATGGAAGGTTTTTGGGTGACGGGGATACAGATGTGTTAAAATGAGGTCACCTGGTCAAATAAGGGCGGAGCCAGGGACGTAACTTGGCCATCCATTGTAATTCTTAAAATGTCTTCCTATCAAGAACCATAAGACCTATTCAGCTTATATTTGGTATGGGTGACTACGATTCAGAATTGGTCAGAGCCAGTGACATAATTCTTTCCCTCATCAGTTATTAGCTCAACTTACTTTGTAAGTTTGAGCTATTGCCATGGATTGGCGTCCGTCGTCCTTGTGTCCATGTGTCCGTCAACAATTTCCTTCCCCGCGGGCTACAGGTCATACCTTTGGTCTGACCTTTATGAAATTTGTCATGAATGTTGACATTAACATGTAGATGGGAACGAGTCATTATGGGATCATTCGGCAAAAAAACATGGCCGCCAGCAGCCATCTTGGATTTTACTCTTTGCATGACTAAATCCTTTGACACGCGCTACCGGTCGTATCTTTGGTCAGATCTTCATGAAATTTGTTACGGATGTTAACAATGATATGTAGATGGGAATTAATCATTTTTGTGGTCATTCGGCAAAAAAACATGGCTGCCAGCAGCCATCTTAGATTTTACTCTTTGCATAACTAGGCCTTTCAACTTTCCACATTTCTAATAACTCAATTGACTTTAACACATGAAATTATTCCCTTTCCAAGTTGAGTTACAGTGTCATTGACACTTTCATTTTTAAAACATCTTCTCAAGAACCGTTTGGCATATTTGGTATACATTTGGTATAGAGAGTCATTGGGTGACTGGGTTCAGATTTGTTGAAATGGGTTCACCAGGTCAAATAGGGGTGCGACCATTGACATAACTCTTCCCCCCAAAGTAATTCTTAAAATGGCGCTCCTCAAGAGCCATCAGTCATATTTAGCCTATATGTAGTAACCAGTATGGAGGATCATTGTGTTACTTGGGACTGGGTTACATATTTGTTAAAATGGGTTCGACCAATCAAGAAATGGCATTTGGTGTAAATGGCCTATGGAGAGTTGGAATAAAAATTCGTTTGAATGGGGTCCACCATTAAAACAGGGGAGCATGTCAGGTTGTAACTTTGTCACAGTTAGGAAAGCTTGAAGTGTCAGTTGTATTATTCCAACATGTGCAAAGGAATTTTACGAACTTGGGAGTGTGTTTGCTTCAGTTGAGAGGGAGCAGACTATGGACTATGTGGGGTTGGGGGATCTGGACCATATTTCAAGGTGGACACCCCACTGCTCAACGGAGACCCCCTAGGCTATGTCCCTCTTTATGGCTACTTGTTTTTAATTTAAGTGAATATGACAAGTACTAACTGTTATGGTCTTCCGAGTCCCAGTCTTCCTAGTCTTTACAGTTTGGTGAACGTCTCCACAGTCATGGACTGTCTTGTTAATGATGTTATTAAATTGAAGTAGCATGCAGGCTTCTAACTACATTTTTCAAAATTTAATAAAAATTAATTACATATTCAAAATTATTGCCAAGCAGACATCAATTATATTTAGATATGTCAGATGTGATAACGAGACGTAAAATTAGCTAAATTGTGGAAAATAAAGTGTCCGAGCAAAGAAATATAAATTAGCGGACGTAATTTCGTTGTGTTTTTGCTGTTTAACGTCAAGAAAATTATCAATGGAAGCATCCGGCATCCGATATATGTGGCCGACGGCATCCGGCGTACGGTGGTCTGGCATCCGGAATACGCCATAACAGACCCCGCATCCGGCGTACGAAAAGGGGGGTCGTCACCCTCATAAATGCATACATGTAATAATGCAGAAAGCATCTATAGGCCCTATATAAATTGCTAATTTATTATAAAATACGCTCTCCAAAGTTATTTGCCTTTTCTATATTGTGTGGTTCAGAAGATAACTTGATAATGTAGTATGTCCACATACATTTCTTAGTGTACATTATATTAATTAATTTCATTGTCGATTTGTGTTTATATTGGTCCGCTGTATGCACACTCATTTATCCACCTCCAATTGCTCAAAATGATATTGTGTTACCCGGAAGTGTCGTTCGAAAGCGCGGGAAATTCCATTTGGCGCGTTTTTCAACTTGACGTTTCAAAAACAAAAACATCACAGACCAGCATCATCTGTCCATCACTTCATCATTGGAAACAGCATATTTCGAGCAAATGGCTTCAACAAAGATGTTCGTTCTGAAAAGAGGTATATAAATTGAGACAAGCTGTTGAGCACAGTCCGAATCATATTAATTTAGACTTTAAATTTAATAGTAACATTTAAATTTTAATAATATATTTAAAAATATGATTATAATTTATAATTAAAATTAATTAAATTTTTAATTTTATTTTAGATAAAGAATTTGAAATTGAAACAGAAAAATGGCAGTACATATTACTAAAGCAGTCAAAATTCCATAATTTCTATAAGTTTTGCAAACAAAGTTTTGCAGAGGCGGAAGGGGGGACATAACAATAACATTAACAACTTAATTAAACAAGGCCGCACCTACTGACCTAGATCATGCCATGAATCTCTACTACTATCATAACTACATGTATGGCTACCGCCCATAGAGATCATATTCCACCAGTACAAAACCTGGGAACTTTTTGAAGTTTTGACAGGGAACCTTATAAAGTCAAAAAAATAACCGGTGCGTATAAAAGCCGAACACAACCGAACATAACCGAACACAACTTGTCACAAGTCCAAATAATGGGAAATGTAACGAATAAAGTTCATAGGCATGTGTATTCATGTCCACACTATTACTATACGAAGTTTGGTGGAGTTCGGTCCAATAATAAGTGTTTTATTCGATATTTTGTAAAACGTGTTCTGTGTTCGGCATAGAAAAGCCGAACACAAATTTAACTTCTGTCATGGATTAGTCTAACGGTTGTCTAGCTAGGTGATAATTAATATCTGACATATGGTCACTAAGCCGAAAGGCTTTAATTGTTGTTGGTGGCGGTCTCTCACCCATTGTAGTTCAGATAGGCCCCGTCATGAAAGACAACGATTGTAAAAACAACAGTTGAGTGACAAGATATTGAGTTCATGGTGTCATATCCGAGAAGGGGAACGGGACTACCCGCCCCCGAGACAACCCGTGCCCTATGCTATTTTGGGGGCGGGTTGTCCCGATAAATGAGGGCGGGTTGTCCCGAAATTTTTAAGAGTGATTATATTCTTTTATGATATATTATTACTGATTTTGATCAACAAA
This sequence comes from Siphonodentalium dalli, assembly GCA_032622095.1. NCBI lineage: Eukaryota > Metazoa > Mollusca > Scaphopoda > Gadilida > Siphonodentaliidae > Siphonodentalium > Siphonodentalium dalli. Next base: position 108,360,063 of record CP136065.1, on the reverse strand, counting down.
ACATGTGTTTATTCATTAATTGTGTCAATGCCTGGACTGGGATAAAGAATGACACGATGTTTTGACAACTGAACGGCACATAGGGTAAGTGAAGACTAATTAAAAGGGGTGCTTTCAAAACAAACAATTGATGCAAATGGTTCATTATCACAGTGGAAAGCTGTGAAAGAAGTATATATTTCCAGATACAGATGCTGCTTCCATTGGACGCAGGCCGTGAAGAGACACACATCAACCGTCGGCCTTGAGACGGCATACTTATGGTCAGAAGGGTCCATTGCACAACTTCGTCCGGCAGCCCCAAATTAATCATTGTTCGTTTGTTAAACTTATTTTTAATCTTCGTTCATATTCATTCATTCCGTTTTTAAATTTCGTTCATTAAACTTCGTAATAAATAAACATATTATCGTTGATGCATTTTTGTGTTCATAAGATATATTATATTACATGTGTATTTATTGTTGTCCATGTTGTTAAATATCAAATAAAAATCCCCTCAGCCCTCCTAATTAGCCACTGATTACCGCTAATTGATTTTTGGGGGTGGGTTTTCCGGGGGCGGGTTGTCTCAGAGTGAAAGGGGGCGGGTTGTCTCGGGGGCGGGTAGTCACGGACCCCCGAGAAGTTCTATATAAGAATGTGGTATGATATTATTTGGCATTTTGATCACAGATCTGAAAATTCTACGATGTCTGATTCACGAAGAGGTCGCAACAGACATAACCAATAATTACAAAAATAAATATTTATTTAACTTCATGGAAAGGTTAAAACTTGAAGTTTTTAATGCTCGTCAGAAAAATTCTCTTCCATTCCTAAATTGTGGACAAATAATAATTGTGAAAGTCTAAATAATATTATAAAACTAGAAAAGAACTGGAAAGTTCTTCGACTGAAAGACTTGACGGACAATCTTTCTGAAATAGGAGCATTGCATGGCTGTGGAAACTATGACTTGGCAAAACATTCAACTGCTCTAAGAGTGAAAAGTCAGACATGGACGAACATGACGGCTGACCAACGCAACAGAAGATTTAACCGACTAATATCATATCTTCCAGAATCTTCGGCAAAATTACAAATTTCGACTGACGGACGTTTGACGATTCCGAAAACCGCGGCTATTGCCAAGAAGCCATGTCAGACTGAAAGAGTAAAGACATGCAAAACTAGATCAATCAACCCTAGCAAACGTCAAAAAGTATCTTGAGCGCAAAATAAATAATAACATCACATTCCTGTCATATCAGACACATTTAAAAAATAAAATAAGATTTTAATTCCTGCATATCAAACTTTTAAAAAGATACAATACGAAACGCTCTTTATTCGTATTCAGATAATTTATTTCAATTCAATAACCAATTCAATAGGTATTCGATGCATGTGTTTCTACGATAAGTTAAATACTGGCTTGATATCGGCTTCCACCATGCAGCATGATATATACACATCTAAACTTCCATATTGTACGAATGGACTTGTAATAATAACGGGGGGGGGGGGGGGATTTTAGTGAGAATGCAGACGAAAATGGACAACAACACATTTTTCTCGCGAATAAAGCGGATAAACTAATCCATGAGACAGAAGTTTGTGTTCGGCTTTTCTATGCCAAACACAAACGCGTTATACAAAACATCTAACAAAACACTCATTATTGAACCAAACTCCACCAATCTTCGTATAGTAATAGTTTGAACGTGAATACATATGCCTATCAACTTTACAAGGTGGTCGTATATTTAGTAGACTGTATATAGAGTTATATATCTCAAACGCCAGCTAGCGCCACAACTATGTATTAATTAATTAACGGTGACTGAGTGTCGAACTATAAGCTTGTGTTCGGCTTTTCTATGCCGAACACATGAACATGAATACATATGCCTATGAACTTTATTTGTGAAATTTCCCATTATTTGGACTTGTGTTCGGCTTTTATGAGCTCCCCACGCAACACGGGGAATCTATTTCTTAGTGATTATCTGTTCCTTAATAATGTACTTCACTATATCGTATATGTGAAGGTCATAACTCAAAATTGCATGTTTTTCTGTTTTACTTTTTGGTTTTAACAAAACGCAGTGAGTGGTTTCTTCTAGACGAGAAGAGGGCTGTATCTTCGCCCATTTATTATTTTGATTGACGGTGCATGTGCATCATTGTACTGAAGGAAGAGGCATGGCATAACTGACATTCATATCGATCTATCACCTGATCATTTGTCGATTCATTTGGTGAATTCTCTTGTAATAAATATTACGCATGAAAGTCGGAGGGTTTGTGTAATATTGTGAGCGAAAGGGGGATGTATTCTGGGTTTTCATATTCCCCTAATTTCATTAGTCGTTCTAAACGTTGTTTACTATGATGATTGAATATTGAAAACATCAGCAGGACACAGGATTTAGTTGGAATTTAAAGCTTAAATAACTCGATATAGGCTTGAGTTAAACTATTTGTTTGTATACGCTTATGATTGGCTGGCACCCACTGATTGCCGACGATATTACGATTATTTTAGTTTAGACGATATTACTGACGATATTGAAATTTTAACTGGGTATTATCGGTAAACCGCCCAACACTAGTTGGCACATGTTCAAACCCCGACATGGGCAAAAATCGGGACCGATCATTAGTGCTGGGCGGTTTCCCGATTAATCGACAATACCCGGTTAAAATTTCAATATCGTCAATAATATCGTCTAAACTAAAATAATCGTAATATCGTCGGCAATCAGTGAGTCAGAGTGCCAGCCAATCATAAGCGTATACAAACAAATAGTTCAACTCCAGCCTAAATCAAGTTATTTAAGTTTTAAATTCCAACTAAATCCTGTGTCCTGATTTTTTCAATATTCAATCATCATAGTTAACAACGTTTAGAACGACTAACAAAATTAGGGGAATATGAAAACCCAGAATAAGTCCCCCTTTCGCTCACAATATTACACAAACCCTCCGACTTCCCTGCGTAATATTTAGTGCTGGGACGGTTGTCCGGATAACCGGTTACGGTTCGGTTATGCGTGTCAACCGGTTGGAGGAGGCCACAGCCGGATAACCGTAATATTGATAACGATCGTACTATCAACGTAGTAGCTGCTTATAGAAGCGATTTGGACAGTTGATTGTGTATTCATATACCCCACAACACATGCCTGTTTGATCACCCGGCGAATTTTCTTGACGTGAAACCAACAACAACACTCTTATCTGTGTCAGTCTGTGAATCACTTGCTACTAGGGTCCTGCGAATATTCGAGATTCGATTCGAAAGTCAAATTCAATTCGAGTCGAAATTGCCAACTCGAAATTTCGAATATACACTGGTGGAAAAGTAGGCTGTTTACGGACATCGATCTTAGCTGTTTTTGTGCCATTTAATTACAGAAAATGATGTATATATGCACCTTATAATTCTTATTATCCATCGCGATTATATATATTAGATATAAGTATAGCCAGCAATTAGCCACTATAGGACTACTAAATACGCTTGAATTCTAGCTTTGAACATGGTAGCCAAAAGCTCGGAGATCACCGATGGACCGACAACGCGCGTGAATAATAATAGCTATGAGACTGAGCAAACCGCTAGCGTTATCCGCCGTCTATCCGTCTCAGATCTGCATTATGTAGTATAGCTGAGAATTTAAACAACACGTGTTCCCGGCATCGAAAAGTGCATTTTGGCGATGTTTTCTTCTGAAGTTTACTTTCAATTTCTGAGCGTTCTTTGACACTTGACAAAATGCCGTCGTTATTCATGTTTATTTTAAACATGATAAAGCTGCAGGTATAGTGCAGGGATGTACACGTGAGATGAATGCAACCTGGTGTATAAATCGCAGGCATCTGGGACAATAAACCATCTATGGAATCATCTGTCCAAGAAGCATCCAACACTACATAATCAGGCTACCCTGCGAATGTCGATTTGAAATTTTGCATGTACATGCAAACTGTACAAATTTCGCGTGATTTTAGTTCTGATAATCCGTTTAGTGGTTATATATTAATCGTCGTGACGGCCGCATGGACATTTTTTTTAAATCTGCCTTTTTTTCTCGACAATTATCATTTGAAGTTAATAGTATTACAAACGACAGTTCATCGCCACATTAGTTATGATGGAACTTCGTGCATGTAGTTGATAGAACGTTTCACAAATCGTCTAATCGTTGACAAAACATGCCAAATTGAGAATGCAACACACAGATATGATTCGATTCGATATTCGATTCGATTTCCAGAATTCGATTCGATCAAAATCTCCAATTCGCAGGACCCTACTTGCTACTCATTCAATGCCAATTTCCTTTGGCGGCATTACATGGCGTTCCGACTGCACGCGCACCGCGGCATACATCAAAGCAATCAAGTCTAGACTTTTACTACGTCATCAATATTATGTCTGTTTTCTTGAAACTGCCCCCCTTGTCATTACCATTAGTTCGTCTCAAAGCGATGACAGAAGATCTACACAAACGGAAATCAAACGTTTGGGGACATTTAGTCATATAATTGTAGATGACGAAAAAAAGAAGAAATGGGCGGTATGCAAGGCCTGCCGAAGGCGATTCGTTTATTCTGGATCAACATCCAATATGAAGTCGCACATCCATAAAAAACACAGGCCTACTGGGAGTGGGAAATAAGAGTATATCTAGTGATGCGTTCGATAACGTTAATTCCTAAACACTGGCTGGGGCTTGAGTAATATTCACAACGATTTAATTTTGTTTGAATTTGTTTATTAAATAATTGAAGTAACATCGTGTAGCCACTGTGATTAGTACATACCTGCCTATAGGCTATACCCAAACACTTAACATTACTAAACAACAGTATCCCTATCTTCAGTACATTGTTTGGGCTAATCGTGTCCGGGGGGCCCCGGGATACACACAAGGGGGGGGGACTATATTTCGTCGCTGAAGGTTTTGCAAGCAAGCGTTATGCAGTGCGAAACTCCCGTAAACATCGATATACTAGCGCACCACTAATCTATATTATATTTTAGTTGTATGGGCTCAAAACTGATTTAATTTATACACATTTACAACTATTTGATCGCCGTAACGGGAACGCATTGTATGTCCAAGACATCGTTTGTGATCGCATGTATATCAACGTTTCCGAGACGCGTAATAAACATTTGTTTTGCCGATATAGTATGTAGTATATAGTATGTATTCAATCTCGTACTGAGGGTAATACTGGTCACGGTTAACCGGTTATGGTTAGGTTAATGCCCATGGTTAACCGGTTAGGAAAAAACCCCAACCGTCCCAGCACTAGTAATATTTATTACAAGAGAATTCACCAAATGAATCGACGACTGATCAGGTGATAGATTGATATGAATGTCAGTTATGCCACGCCTCTTCTTTCAGTACAATGATGCACATGCACCGTCAATCAAAATAATAAATGGGCGAAGATACCGCCCTCTTCTCGTCTAGAAGAAACCACTCACTGCGATTGGTTGAAACCAATTGTATATAATTAGGGCTTCATTGTCAAACCCGCCCCAAAATACATGGTGTCCTTGCTTGGCCGAATTCCAAAAGTTTAATATGTAGTACGTCCGTTTGGACTTCGCTAAAAGACTGAACCTCATTGTCAAATTTGTCTTGACGGTAAACCACATTTCCATTTGTCAAGCGATGCAAGTGTCATCGGGAATAACATATATATTTACTCAACATAGACTTTTACATAGTTGAACATACCGAGTTAGTAAAGGATACTATAGTATAGAACACTTTTAGTTTTGACAAGATACTGGTTTTATTAATTACCGGTATATACCAGAATTTGTCAAGTCACCCCGAACGAAATTGTCGGAATAGCGGTAATTAACCAGTGAATTTACTTTTCATTCCGAATATCGGTCGAGCACTGGTTATCACTGGTTGAGTGGTTGTGTATGTTATTCCCGACGTCAACTTGTCAAAATTAATGACAATGATGTGATTCTAGCGAACAGTGAGAACTAGTATCTGTTTTAACAAAAACGCGATTATATCGTTTATATAACAGCGGTTTTAATTTCCAAAAATCGCAGGGGGGGGGGGGGGGGGGTCGGAAAAAAAATTCAGGCACGTATGGCATTTTTTTCCCTTTCGATCATTTTTTGTACCCACCCACCCCCACCGCCAATTTTTTTTCGACAGTTTTTTCCGACCGTTTTTTGACACCCACCCCCCTTTTAACACTAAAACAGAGTTTTGCGGGGGGAAATTCACTGTAAACAGGTGTATATGAATTTCTGTCCATACTATTTATCATGGATGTTAACATGGACATGTAAATAGGAATGAGTCATTTTGAGGTCATTCGGCCAAAAAAAAACATGGCTGCCAGCGGCCATCTTGGATTTCAAAATTTGCAACAAAATACAACACGATAACTGCCTGCAGTCAGTTTACCAGTTAGAATTACATTATTTCTCTCATTCAAAGTGGTTTTGAAGCCCAACTCATTGCCAAAACACTAAAAAACAAGCAGGAAATTTTTGTTTTAGTTGCGGAAAAAATTGCTTGTTGCTTGCTTTGACCACCCACCCCGGCATATGTGCCGGAATTATTTTTTTTCACCACCCCCCCCCCCCCCCCCCCTGAAAATTGCGGTTTTTAATCGAACACTTAGACTGATGAACTCTCGGGCTATTGAAAATTTGGATTGATATACTGCCCCAAATAAATGTAGACAATTAATTCACCGACCCGTCCGATTTATCGAATGTTTAGAACCCTCTGACATAATAAAAAATCAGATACCACACAAATGATTCCAATATAGTTTTAACGAAAATACATTTTTGTATCGAAATAGGATGAAAGTGAATGTCGCATTGCAAATATTTCATGATTGTGCATAGAGGATTATGAGTATTCAACTGGCCCAAAAGTTATTATGAAAGATATATTGTTTTCATACTCATATTGATTAATATAAAGTTATTATACAATGTTGTGTACAGTGTGTTTTTCTTGTACGAGTCCAGGTTGTGGTAAAAAGTTATATTGGACGAGACATGCAGTGTCCAATATGACTTTTACAAGAATTACAAGAAGAACACATACTGTACACAACATTGTATAAATGACATTTTTATTATCCATCTGTATGTTTATCAAAATTTTGGGAATAAAACTTTAGTGGTTATTTTTGGTATTTTGGTATTTTGCAATTGATTTTCAGAAAGCATGATTTGGAACAGTAAACAAGGAAGTGAAAAAAAACTCAATACGGAAGTGAAACATCTGAAAGATCCACCAGTGTTGCATGCGAATCACAATTTTGCCGATTCATTTTGCAATAGAGTTAATTTGTGACTTCACAAAGTCCGTATAATGTCATATTGCACACTTGGGAGTCCAATATGACTTTTTCCCGGATTATCATGTGGCGGCTTTTGCCCAATCAGAAAGAGTGTTAGTTAAGGGATGGATAATAAAATAATCTTACGCAATATGTTTCTATTAAGAAAATTTTATCTATAGCCTGTTCATATCATGCGCACACTATTGTGAACAATTAAATGTCACTGTGCAACAAGATTCTCAGTCTCATAGTTTCTGCATAAAACATGACAATTGTAGAATTTGTGGTTTGATATTGTCATATTTAACTATAAAAAAGTTGAATACAATTATAAAAGTTTTATTCAGAATGTGCTGGACCTGCTGTTCAAATATTTCATTAAAATCAATACATGTTCTATTCAGTTTGTAATCCGGCAAGTTCAACATAAATTGATTCATTTTGTCATTTATACTATTACAGCCTCTGAACAAGGCGAAATGCCTCACTACAAAACTATTGAAGGTAAAATTTATGACCTTATTGGTAGGATTTTGTTAGAATTTGTGTAAAGTATGTAGAAGTGTTCATGTTAATGTGCTATATACTAGTAGTATTGTTTGACATTGTTCTGACACTATTGTCTTTCTAGCCCAAAATTCAATTGTTCCCACTCGCCCTTTAAAATTATTCATGATACAAAACTACCCAATTGAAGCAAAGCCAATGTCATGTTTCTCAGGCCCATGTGCATGGTCCCGGAACTCCGCATGTGTAACCTTTTTATAGGCAATTTTAAGAAAACGGAACGTATTGTTATTGATCTGTCCCCGTCCATCTGTTTTGCTTTTTTCATTTACTGATGATAACTTTAGTTAGTCTGTACTGAATGGAATGAAATTTGGTATGTGAGTTTAATATAAATTAAAACCAACATGTTAGAATAAGTGCAACTGGTATTTGGATGTCAATTTGTTTTGTCTGTAAAACTTTGCCTTGTCTAGGTCTGGGGTTTAGCATCCCCAAAGACTCATGTACCTCACTTGTTTGTATAGTGTGATTTAATAAATGATCTTTTGAGCTTTGAGATTAACATTTAGATATATCGTTCAAATGTCACATCTCCAAAGTTAGATAGCTCAGCACTTCAATTTTGAGGTGTGCCTCTCGATCTTTGTTTGAGTTGACACAATACTTGACAGAGAAAATGAAGCATAGATTATGGCAGGATTAACTGCATGATCAAAGGTTATATACCAACAGGCTTGAAATATTGTGTCAGTCATTGACTCATTTGCAGAATGAGGTCCCCAGAGGGTGAATTTTAGTGACACTATCCCGCACATTGGGCTAGCATCATAAATTAACCCTCTGGGGACCTCATTATGGTTAGGCCTCATCTTCTGGGAAGTATCTATAGTCTCCAAATAACATTATTTTTAGTTTCTTCTGTTCCGTTTCTATATCCTAATTTGCAGAAGGTAAAATGCATACTAGGTAAGGCCTAACAAAAAAGGACGTTTGTTTCCACTGACGAGCTGGAAAACAATAGGGACGGTAGGCAGGCAAAACTTTTTTTTATTAAGTATTTTTATTGATCTATATTTTTAACAATATGTGTATAATACTTGATACGAACCCACATTATGGACTCCTTTGTCTCAAGGTGGTCAAGTCAGGTCAACCCATGGGATATAGAAACAAGAAACTCAGAATCAAAGTTACAGATGATATATATTTCTTTCTTCATAAGAATGTTCGATCTGTTGTTCCACGATCTCTCTATCACCGCAAACAAACTCGATATGGTTTATGTTGAATGCTGACAACTCCTTAACTTTCATTTCAACATTTATGTCGAACGGCGCTGACTCAGCCGATGTACGGCACCTCGCATTAACCTTGCTGAAGTCTGTCTTATCCAGGTGGATTAAAAAGAAGAGTTCTTCAATTTTGGCTTTGTTGTCTATTGATCTCTTTTTTGCTTCCGCAGTGGACACATTCGTCCAGATAGATAGCCACAACAACATGCTGGCCTACGGAGGTAGCCATTGTTGCTGTTGTTGTGGTGTGAATTCTGTTTACTTTCCAAAGCACCGGCTGTTTTCAATGGGAGATACGTATCTATTTATAGTATGTGGGTATTTCCACCGGAAGTGACCGCCATGCTTTTATCTCTGTTAAATGCGTGAATCATTTACAGATACCATTATTTTTTTTAAAGTCAGTTTTTCGATCGCAATAAAAAGTTAAGACTCGGTGCTTTTAAATAGGGTCGGTCAGGTTAGCGGAAAGAAACGTCTTTTTTTAGGCCTAATTGAGTTGACTATTAAACTTCAACTGGGAACTTCATGAGTTCAATCTGATCCTAGGTCTCCCATAGCAGTTGAGGCCTCAGCAGAATGAGGTTCCCAGAGGGTGAATTTGGAGATGCGAGCTCGCTGTACGGGGTGGCGTCACTAAACTCACCCTCTGCAGACCTCATTCTGCAAATGACAGACATACTATTAACAATTTCAAGATTTGCATCAAGGAGCTCAGTGCACACTACAGTATACTGTGTCTCTGACAAATTGTTTCACACCATAAACGTAATGAAAGTAAGGGAGATGGGCCATGTCGTCAAAACAATCATTGATATTGTTAGTCAACCCTCATTGCATACCCGCGCATGTCAGATGTGAACAGCAACATTTTTTGCAGTGTTTTTGTGCTCAATGCTTTATTTGGCATCTCAAGTTAGTATAAATCAAAATCAATCTTGAATTTAGGGTGCTTAAACTTTTACTAATAAATTTAGTAAATTTTAGATGAAAACTGAATATATTATCAATCACCTTTGCTCTCAGTGACTTGAGGACATACCATAATCAAACTACATATATATATATCAAGTATAGGCATGAGACAACTAGAGTAGTTAGATGGCAGACTACTAGTATATGGTAGAGCACTCAGTTAGCATTTACATGTGTGGCAATGAGAAAAGGGGGAAAGAAAATTAAACAGTGTATAGTGGGGCATGCTGAATCTGAGTGTAGTTACGAACAATGATATAAAGCGGAAGAGGCCATTGCTGAAACAGTAAATACGGTACCATGCAGTATGCCTGTAGTTTCTATAGGGTTGATAATTACTGTATAATCTATTATCCAATTTGTATATTGTTTAATCATACTCATGTTTTAGTTTACAGAAACCTTGTTAGATATTGCAGTTCTTGACTTTTTATCATCATTTAAAAAAGCTTGATTTAAATCGGCCAACCCTGATTGAAACTGAACAGAAGCGAAAACGTATTTAAAAACAATGTTAATTTGAGAGTTGAGACTATAGATACTTCCAAGAAGATGAGGCCTAACCAGAATGAGGTCCCCAGAGGGAGAATTTGGTGAATTTTGCAAAGCAGGTTGGCATCACTAAATTCACCCTCAGGGGACCTCATTCTTCAAATGTCAGACACACTAAATTCAGGCTTCATCAAAATAAAATTATTTATTAAAGATGGTCTATGTCTTCCTAACAAGTTTTAAATATTTTCCTGGGTATAAAATAATATAGTGAATTGATGGCCCCTGTTTGGAAATGCTTCTGTCAAATCATATCATTTTTATTTCGGAATTTTCTGGCATATATAAATACATATCTGATCATTTTCCTTTGTGGAATATGCTAACAAGATAGAGTTCTCCCGCACCAAACGTTTTTGCGAGCCTCGCAGAAATGTTCAGATTGTAGCAACCTTGAGAACGCCTGATCTGTTCTGGCCAATCTGTTCTAAAAAATAACCTGTGAAAAAGTCCCAATTGAACGTATGTTTTTTATACCAGAAAATTTGAAATAAAATCAATATTAAGGCCAATACAAAAAAATGCTAGATTTACATCCCCTCCAGACACTATTTTTAGTCCCCTCCTCAATTTTTTTTTTAATTTGGATTTTATCTGTTATGTAAACTTTTTTCTCATGCCTTAACCATCAAATTACATTTCAATGACCTATTAATCAGTCTGTTTTGAAACAATCTAATTCACCTTGTATCAGTCTATTCAGATAAGATTGGATACTGCTTCAATATCTAGAACTGTCCATGCCCGTTTGTGTTAGGAAGAATAAAATATAAAAAATAAAATTCTATCTGCATGTAGCAATTTATATTGGCCTAATTGATAAAAGCGTTTCCAGGCAGGGGTCTTTGATTCATATCTATAAGCGACTTGCCAATCTCAACCGGAAGCGCCATCATTTTGATATGACGTATTTGTCCCTCATGCCGTATATAGGCTTGATATATAAAGGCATCTCAACATAATTAGTTATTATTATATTCCTGTCTATAAAAAAAGCCCTTGTACTATAGATTAATATAACCACCAAATTATTGTCAACACGCAGAGACCATTGTTCTCGCAGAAACAAATAAGATCTAACAGAAACGCAGGTATCGCGAATCGAAACAAGATAACGACGCTGGAAAATCATGAGGGACAAATACGTCATATCAAAATGGCGGCGCTTCCGGCCGAGATTGGCAAGTCACTTATTATTTTATACCCTCAAAACTACTGTATATAAAACTTGTTATAGGAAGAGAGAGATTTGATTTTAGTATCTCTTGTGCATACATGTACATGAATTTAGGAACCATCCTTACATTTGAACCTGCATTGAGCTGTTGCCATACATCACTAACCAATTAACCCTTTGAGTGCCAGGTCGATTTTTGTATCAACCCATATACCCTGTGCCAATGCATTCTCTTATATATGCGAGTCGACCATAGGTCGCCTCGCATATATAAGAGAATGTATTGGCCTAACAATTTTATTTTTTTTTAGACTTTTTTACTATTTTAATATATTTTATTATATTCTTTAACAGATTTATTGTGTAGGTTTAGGGCCGATTAGATCGGCCCCTGACACTCAAAGGGTTAAGCATCTGCGTCAGTCTAATTAAAATACAGGCTATTGAACAAGCTGTGCATTCTGTGGTCTAAAATAAATAGGAGGGAATCCTATTGCTTCCAAGAAGCATTACGTCAGTGTCAGCGAATCACAATATTTCACGATAAACTGATGTAGCCAATCTGAAGTTTTTGAATTCCTATACAGAAACTTTGATTCCAGTAAACCTCGCCCCATGCTACATGCAGTAGCTAATAATAAATAGTGTAATAAATTTTCTGTCACATTGCTAATTTCACTCAGCATTTACAAACTTATAGATCACAACAACTAATTAATCACTTAGTAAGTTAGTATGAAGAGTCTAGAATTTACCAAAAATATTTAGCAAGGAAAAAAGAAATAATTGTTTCCAAGAATTTCAACAGTTAGCACGGTATTTGTTATTCGAGAAAACAAAAGCAGATATCATATCTGTAAGTCGTAAAACTATTTTAAATGCGAAATGTGCGTGCCTGTGTGGTGACATCATACTATTTATAGTAGCAGTAATGGGAAGAGTGTTGAAATGATTCAGACCCTAGAATGTGTAGCTTGTTCAAAAGTATTGTTTTTATTGGACTAAATGGCGTTAAACTACACGAATAACCAGTCGGTAAATTGGAATTCTTGTATTTATATAGGAAACTCAAATTGCATCATAATTCCAGAAAATTTAAGGGGTACTATACAATAAATTCGGCCATTTATGGGACCATCTTCTTTTATATTCCACAAATGAATGAATTTGAGCCATGGAAATTGCGCAAAATACACTAATTTATGTGCTCTATGAACGATGCAAACAATATGTCTCCAGTCATAAATTATTGAAAATTACCACCATTGAATGTTCATAGAGCACGCTAGTGTATTTAAATTTTTGCACTAATCCATGGCTCAAATTCATTAATTTGTTGCATATATTCTGTAGAGCATACCGGTAGAAGAAGATGGTGGCATATACAGCCCGGATTTAGTGTACAGTCTCCCTTTAATCTAAGAATATTATTATTGTTTTTTTAAGGAGACAAAAGTATATGTTGATCTACTGGTACATGTATATGTTGTTAATTATCTGTTGTATTTTCATCCGCCACAAAGTTTTGTGGGGGATATAGAAATGGGTTGCGTCTGACACCGTCAATAACAAATTGGAGCTCTCTATCTCGGTCATCATAGTAGGTCGGATATCTATTATTTCTGATACATGTATGCATATAATTTACAGGTTGTGTCTTATTCATTTCTTCTAAAAAATCTTCTAAATTCTAAAAAAGGTTCTGTTCTGCACTTGTGTTGAACCAGAAGGTAATCATTATTTTTTTACTTTAATTGAGGCGAGAGAACTCATCTTATAATTTGCATAAAGTGCCTCAAGTATTGTGGAATAAAAAAGGGGCAATTCTCTAATTCTATTAATACTTGGTGGACACTTCTTGACAACAGATGTTTGTTTATTAACCTCGGTGGAATATATATTTTTCTCCCATTCAGTATTTTATGATACATGTCATCAATTTGACTGTATTCTAATGGATCTACTGTATATTATAATCAGGGTCCCTTAACAATAATGCATTTTAAAAGATACAAATTTTTGGAAAATTATATTAATAGCTATTTTTTTTCTTCAAGCTTGATCTGAGTTGAGGGACATCTCATTGTTCAAATTCTGATCAACGCATGGCCATTTCGATAAGAATTGAGAATTTGTTGTCAATATTCGAAACCATGTTCAGACTGATACGTTCTCAACTCTTTGTGAAAGGTCTTCCTTTTAAGGATGTCTCGGTAGCCGAAGTGGTTAGGATGTACATGTAGATGAGATCTTAGTTGAGGGACATCTTAATTTGCCGTTCTGATCATTATTTGGCAAATTTCTATAATAAATGAGAATTTGTTCACCGAAGCAAGCACAATTAAATGAAGTAATGAAGCCTCACTGTGTCAGTGCCTCCATAAATCTGATATACTGTAATACATTAGGGCCCGAAAAATCGGCAATTTCAACATCGAATCGAATCATTTTCAAACACTTTAGTAGATTCGCAGTACCGATCAGTGGGAGGTACATGTACGAGCAAAAATAGGGGCAAATGTCTGATGATTTTATAACGTCAGTGAGATAACTTAGATTTCGAAGGAGGTTCGTTAAACTTAATTTATATGACATGATATGAACAATATTTAATCACAGTTTAATATATGAGAATGGAACATCATTTCATATTTTGTGCCACTGTGTGATTGAAGTTCATGATTACAGGAACTATAGTATCCCAACTTGGGCCTGTCCGTCGGAAAGCTGAATGGACAACATTATTCCATTTCCCGGATAACTTATATGCTGTTTAAAGATGTTGGTCAGATTTGGAGACGACATAATGGAGCCCAAAATGTTTATTTAATATATCTTATCGTTTGAAATTTTAAATTAAAGAAATATATATTATTTGATTGAGCTGTGTAACGCAATATAGGCTTTTCAATATAAGAATTTCAGATACCAATATACAAATATGTCCCACAAGAAATTCATTTGCTTCGGCAGCTGGGGCCAGACTATATCGTGACATTGCTGGTTTTATGTGGTGGAGGAAACCGTGTGCACTACGATTACGGTACAACCGTGATGAACACGTGAACCATCACAGACCTACGGTACCTGCATGTTACACGAGTTGTACCGACCTTCCACGAGTAACCAGCGCTGGGACTGGGAGGCCAATATATATATGAGCAGTGAGCTATTGGGCAACTTACCCTTTACAAATTGGACCATGGAGGTCCCAGATGTTCGCGGAAGGCGACTCAGGTTAAGTATTGGGGACATAATGAATTTTTTTTTATAGATAATGCAGTCTATTTCCGGTGATAAAGGATTTGTATATAACAAATCGAAATATCCCGAATCACCCGACCGCTTTCGAATCGGAACGTAAGATTCGAAATTGAATCAAATCTCGAAGCTTCGTCGGGCCCTATAATACATACATTTTAGGCAAGACATAATTCTCTAATTGCAAATTTTCCATTTGCAGATGGGAGGAAAGAGCAAGTTATGTTTGATAAGATAACATCAAGAATAAACAAGCTATGTGATGGATTGAACATGGACTTTGTGGATCCTGTGAGTAAATCAAAATTATGTCAGATTGCCAGTGATCACTGTCGGATACCCGTTTAGGTTCGGACATTCCAAGATGGCGGCGCCCACTAAAGCAGATAAACGGTAATAATAGTTTTCCACGTTTCGGAGTAATAGTGCAAAACATTTGTCTTGCCGGTCACGGGGTTAATAATAACGATACATAGCGCTGGAAATTAGCGTATCTAAACTTGGCGCAAGTGAGTTGTTTACGAACACGTGACAGGTGGTTAGCCAATCAGGTATCGTAATTGGTTTGGAAGGTCACGTGTTCGTAGCGAAAATTTACTTCTAGCGTGACACTCGGTCTGTCAACTTTCTTAATAATTTTAATTATTAAAAATTATGTATTCATACGATGGTATATAGTTGGAGAAAATTTTATAAATCAAAAGTCGGTTCTTCGAATTAATGGATTTAACCCCATCACGTCACATGTTTCGATTTAGGAACATTGGGTTGTTTATATTCATGTCATTTTTGAATGAAATATGTGTTTATGGTGAAATACATGTAGAATTATATATATACATTTGAAATCGTCGGGTGTCTCTGTCATGAGTTATTGGAAGAATGTTTGGTTTTCGAATATATAAAACATATATTCAATTTGAAAGTAAAATACGGGCGTAACAAACATAACTCGGCTTAGAGATTTTTCATTGCGTATGTTTTTGTTTTCTCAAACTGTCTGATAAAAATTAAGAACAAATATAAACGTGTCATGACAGGGTCACATCACAATTTTAAATTATTGTATTAGGTTTTATTTTTTTCAAAACGAAATGAGGACCAGCATTTCACCCCGTAGATGGAGTTCGCACAGGTCCTGGTCACAGATTTCCGCCATGAATTAAAAAAGATATACATAAAATGGCGTTTTTTTCTGGCCCGCGAATATGCCATTGTTACTGGGGAGGCAATTTAAGGTGGTCAGGTCATACTTTGTAAATAAGTCGTCATCAATAAATGGGGCTGAGTCACTCGCGGCTGGTTTCCAAAAGTAGTTTTGGTGTTTGTTATTATTATTGCGTGGAGGGAAGACGTGTATATATTGTCTCCGAAAAACGACCTTTGAAAATTTCAAAATGTTCAGGTTCAGGTTCGGATTCGCAATGATTTTGTTCAGGTTCAGACACAATTTTCGTTCAGGTTCGGACAAATTTGGTTCAGGTTCGGACGCATCAAAAACTTCGCATAAAAATGACACGCCGAGGTACAGTCGCGTTCTTATTGCCTTTTTGTGCATTTTGTTATCTTCCATTCGTAAAAGAAACGATAAATGGGGAACACGAGGCATGGTTTTAGCCCACTCGTGAATTTGGGCGGACTTTCTTATTTTATGCGTGTGAGATGTATGCGATCACGTGATTCCCCTCCACATCCACATACGATGCCACGAAGGTCGCCGCATGTAGATGAGCAGATAACTGTCCATAATATAAGTTACACAGCTTTTTGAGGGGGGATACTGTGTGGTATGCCCCGGTAGAGGCTCGTATCCCCCGAGGCGATCCCCCCTCAACAAGCCGTGTAATGATGTATTTACCCCCAGTCTCTATTAACAATATATTCCCAGACATAAAGCGCAGAAACGAGCCACGAACAGTAACTCTATTTTGTTAGACTGCTTATACGGTGAATGTGATTACTCTCGGGGTCCAAATGAGCATACGGTGCGGAATAAGAGTACAGGATGGACAATTCTGCTATATCCAATAAGAATAACAGTACAGGGTGGAAATTTCCAACATGGAAGCAAGTCCATCTGAAATGCTACATGTATATACGGTCAATCATATATATTTCTAAAATTTTGCACTGTTTGTTGTGCGGAATACGAGTACAGGATGGACAATTCTGCTATATCCAATAAGAGTACGGGGCAGAATAACAGTACAGGGTGGAAATTTCCAACATGGAAGCAAGTCCATCTGAAATGCTACATGTATATACGGTCAATCATATATATTTCTAAAATTTTGCACTGTTTGTTGTCATAGGAGTTATCAAACAGACTTCCGGCAACATGTTTGGACTATCTGTTCCTTATCTGAATGAAGGCTCCAGCAATTCTGATAAATTTCTTGACAATCCCACTATATAAATAAACATACGGACCCAAATAAGCACCATACAGGGCGGCAACTTTTCCAAAAATTAATAAGCATACAGGTATGCTTATTTGGATCCCAAGAGTATATAGCTGTTCCCACAATTTGCCCATAAATACTTGCTGGCCTCGCTAACTTTAAAACAAATATATGTTAGTGGATATAAAATGGGGCAATATATTTCACAAAAATAATGACAAATAAGTCGGACATCCTGAGTAAATGAGGCATGCATAACACGATAACCAGCACACCAGGGGGGGGGGTGAAAAAATTTCTTCCGGCACATATGCCGGGGTGGGTGGGTGGTCAAAGCCACCAACAAGCAATTTTTTCCGCAACTAAAAAAAAAAAATTCCTGCTTGTTTTCAGTGTTTTGGCAATGAGTTGGGCTTCAAAACCACTTAGAATCAGTTTGAATGAGAGAAATAATGTAATTCTAACTGGTAAACTGACTGCAGGCAGTTATCGTGTTGTATTTTGTTGCAAATTTTGAAATCCAAAATGGCCGCTGGCAGCCATGTTTTTTTGGCCGAATGACCTCAAAATTACTCATTCCTATTTACATGTCCATGTTAACATCCATGATAAATAGTATGCACAGAAATTCATATACAGCTGTTTACAGTGAATTTCCCCCCGCAAATCTCTGTTTTAGTGTTAAAAGGGGGGGGTGGGTGTCAAAAAAATGGTCGGAAAAAAACTGCCGAAAACGGAAAAAAATTTGGCGGTGGGGGTGGGTGGGTACAAAAAATGATCGAAAGGGAAAAAATGCCATACGTGCCTGAAATTTTTTTCCGACCCCCCCCCCCCCCCCCCCCCCTGAGCACACCAGAAATTAACTTGGCTTTGCATGATGTACTTTCGGACGTTCAATTTTTGTGGGCTAATTTCAGTTTCACAAGGGCGTAAGAGATTGTTTTTACCCTTGTATATAGCGACGACATTTTGTGCAGGTTAATACGATATAATTGTTTCCTGTTTAGTTAACATAATTATTTCGAACAAGAACACCGGGATACTTACAATTCTAGATTACAATCAATTTCAGCTGAAATATTTAGATATAACAAATTAACAATGCATGTTCGTTAATAACACGCACAATAAGATCGCGACTGCACCTCGGCATGTGATTTATAGGTAAGGTTTTGATGCGTCCGAACCTGAACTAAAATTGTCCGAACCTGAACGAAAATTATGTCTGAACCTGAACAAAATCATCGCGAATGTTGCGAATCTGAACCTGAACATTTTGAAAATTTCAAAGGTCATTTTTCGGAGTTAGACAATAAAAATATCGCCGGTTTTGCATTCCGAAGATGTGTGGTGACCTAATCTACCCACAACAATACATAAATTTGCGGATGCATGAGCCCATGGCCAAAAAAATACGAAAAAGCGGACATTTCGCCGCCTCGATAAAATTTCGAAAAATTATGACGCCAAATACAACAATTCACATGCCTGTCATGCGAAAGGCGTGTTACGTATGTGTTGGGCATACAAATTCCTACATAACTGGTTCAAGGTGTATCACCGAAAGATGTCGTTGATTGCTGCTTTAGTGGGCGCCGCCATCTTGGAATGTCCGAATCTAAACGGGTATCTGACAGTGGTGATTGGTCACAATTTTATTTCTCTACAGACTTTGAACTTGAACACAGACTATTTTATGGTATGGTAGTGCATGTCTTGCATATTCTGTCATTTAGCAAATGGCACAAGGCCTAAAAATAAGTTTCGTTTTTATAAAAGCCCTTTTTAAAAATTGGAAGCGTTATATTATTGGTCTGTCCTGTCTGTCCATTCACATTTGGTTTTCAACCGAGTCATGGCCTTATTTGTTGAAATTTGCACTCAATTTTCATTTCTGGATGATAAATTTAGTAAGTCTGAACTGAATAGAATGAAATTTGGCACATGACTATACAAGCCCAAAATACAGGTCAAGTTCAAATTTGGGTGTCACCTGCCAATTTTCACCAGTTAGGCCAAAAAAAAAAAACCTCTTTGTTTCCGATACCCTGCCTGGCTGAGATTTTCTTGCCTGCCTCAATTTTTTTTTTCAATTTTCTCCAGAAGGCTAGTCAAAAGTTACCTGTTACAGTGTCAATGTGAATATTTATTGTTTTTTCCCCAATCCCGAAAGCAAAAATAAGTCAGTTATTGGTAGAGATCATACTGCAGAGTGAATGAATTCAAGGGACAGCATGTTTTTACCCAATGATTGGCTCATTTTCAATGCACATTGATCTACCATATTCCATGGGACTGTAACTACACTATTATATCACTTACGGCTGAAAGGTTTAAAAAAAAAAAAAAAATCCCTGCCTGCCTGTCTGGAAAATTATCCCATTGTTATCGGAAACAGAGAAGTTTTTTGTTTTGGCCTTATGGGCCTTTGTTGGAATAACCATGGGCATATTTTGCCACTTCCAGTGATGTTCTTGTTTCTTATGGTATACAAAATTATTTGTTTTTCTTATAAAACACCCAAGCTTACTGTTGCCTGGGCAATTGCCAGTCAATCCTTTATTAGCTCAACTTACTTTTGTAAGTTTGAGCTATTGCCATGGCTTGGTATCCGTCGTCCGTGTGTGCGTGATGCGTCAACAATTTCCTTTAGCACGGGCTACAGTTCGTACCTTTGGTCCGATTATTATGAAATTTGTCATGGATGTTGACATTGACATGTAGATGGGAACGAGTCATTTTGGGGTCATTCGGAAAAAAAACATGGCCGCCAGTGGCCATCTTGGATTTCAAAATTCAATCCATTAGCACGGGCTAGAGGCCGTACTGTTCGTCTTATTGTCATGAAATTTGTCATGGATGTTAATATTGACATGTAGATGGGAACGAGTAATTTTGGGGTCATTTGGCCAAAAAACATGGCCGCCGGCAGCCATCGTAGATTTTACTCTTTGCATGACTAAATCCTTTGACACGGGCTACAGGTCGTACCTTTGGTCAGATCATCATAAAATTTGTCATGGATGTTAACAATGACATGTAGATTAGAACGAGTCTTTTTTGGGTCATTCGGGCAAAAAACATGGCCGCCAGAAGCCATCTTGGATTTTACTCTTTGTATGACTAAATCCTTTAGCACGGGCTACAGGTTGTACCTTTACTCTGATCATCATGAAATTTGTAATGGCTGTTGAAATTAGAATGTAGATGGGAACGAGTCATTTTGGGGTCATTCGGACAAAAAACATGGCCACCAGCAGCCATCTTTGATTTCAAAATTTTATCCATTAGCACAGGCCACAGGTCGTACTGTTCGTCTGATCATCATTAAATTTGTCATGGATGTTAATATTGACATGTAGATGGGAACGAGTAATTTTGGGGTCATTCGGCCAAAAAACATGGCCGCCAGCAGCCATCTTGGATTTTACTCTTGGTATGACTAAATTCTTTAGCACGGGCTACAGGTCGTACTTTTAGTCTGATCATCATAAAATTTGTCATGAATGTTAATAATGACATGTAGATGGGAACAAGTCATTTTGGGGTGATTCGGCCAAAAAACATGGCCACCAGAAGCCATCTTGGATTTTACTCTTTGTATGACTAAATCATTTAGCACGGGCTACAGGTCGTACTTTTAGTCTGATCATCATAAAATTTGTTATGGCTGTTGAAATTGTAATGTAGATGGGAACGAGTCATTTTGGGGTCATTCGGATGAAAAACATGGCCGCCAGTGGCCATCTTTGATTTCAAAATTCAATCCATTAGCACGGGTTACAGGTCGTACTGTTCGTCTGATCATCATGAAATTTGTCATGGATGTTAATATTGACATGTAGATGGGAACGATTAATTTTGGGGTCATTTGTCCAAAAAACATGGCTGCCAGCAGCCATCTTGGATTTTACTCTTTGTATGACTAAATCCTTTAGCACGGACTACAGGTCGTACCTTGAGTCTGATCATCATGAAATTTGTTATGGCTGTTGAAATTGTAATGTAGATGGGAACGAGTCATTTTGGGGTCATTCGGATGAAAAACATGGCCGCCAGCGGCCATCTTTGATTTCAAAATTCAATCCATTAGCACATGCTACAGGTCTTACCTTTAGTCTGATCATCATAAAATTTGTCATGGATGTTAACAATGACATGTAGATGGGAACGAGTCATTTTGGGGTCATTTGTCCAAAAAACATGGTGCCAGCAGCCATCTTGGATTTTACTCTTTGTATGACTAAATTCTTTAGCATGGGCTACAGGTCGTACCTTTAGTCTGATCGTCATAAAATTTGTCATGGATGTTAACGATGACATGTAGATGGGATACAATCATTTTGGGGTCATTCGGCCGAAGACATGGCCGTCGGCAGCCATCTTGGATTTTACTTTTCTCTTCATGTCTATAAACTAGTATTAGACATTCAACTTTCCACATTCCTAATCGCTCCATTGACTGTAATACATTAAATTATTCCCTTTCCAAGTTGAGCTACAGTGTCATTGACACTTTCATATTATGATGCTATTCAAATTTTCTCATATGTCAGTGTATGACTATTATACAATGGTACCAATACATAATCAGTAACTTTCACATTCAAATCACATTAAAACATTAATTTGATCATTACTCAAACTACCCAAACCATATGTGTGAAGTTTGTGGAGTTTATAAATTAATTTACTCTTTGCATATTCACTATTCAAATTAAATTTATCTATATTAATCAGTTTGACTTGTCTCCACTACTAGGCTTTGCTATAGGCCCCACAACTTCAATCGCTGGTCTTAAGAATCGGCCTTTAGGTCTGATCAAGATGCAATCAATTGACATATGCATTTTTGAACTTCATAGCCTATATAATAGTATAGAATATTCCTAAAACAAATTAGAAAATTTGCCCTCTAGATTCCCAGCATCTACGCTTTAGCCTTTTTCTTGGGTGTTGTGCTTCTACTAAGTCAACGTTCCCATTGTAAAAACTGAGCACTCGATCTCGCCATTGTGGCAACATCAAAACTCACATGGTTCCAGGAACCATGGCGTAATTATGCGTTTTGTTACATCACAGCGTAAATTTAATACCCGTAGCTAAGATCTACACCACGGACGAAGTAGACACTTCATATCTTTAATGAAAAAATACCCTCATCTTTCTTTTTTCAGCCCGCCATCACCTTGAAAGTTATTAATGGGTTATACAAAGGTGTGACAACAGTTGAACTTGACAACTTGGCTGCCGAAACAGCTGCTACTATGACAACCAAGCATCCAGACTATGCCCAACTTGCAGCCAGAATAGCTATTTCAAATCAACAAAAAGAAACTAAGAATGTGTTCAGTGGTGAGTGGAGGTTCTTCTTTTTAGGGTTGCCACGACTATGAGTTTTCATAATCGACGGTTAGTTGATTAATCGTTCATATATGTGGCCCATATTACACCCAGGTAAACACGTGATAACTGCAAAATTAGAATGGCTACTTTACATCCAGACTGAACACAGTTATAAACGGTCAGTTAGCAGGCTTGTCATTCTGAGGCCCCCGCCCGTCATCGGCCACCTAGACTCAAATTTGCGCGGCAGGTAAACGTCCTCCTCATCGCTGTTCCCGCGGATGAGAAGTTTTTATGTTTACCCATACCATAGCATGGTAAACATAATGTCGACGTCCGGATTGACCACTCGTTGTGCGTTCGTCTGTCTGTCTGTCCGTAGACACTTTACGCATTGTGTGATAACTCACAAATTTTCTATCCGATCGGAACCAAATTTTGTATATGAGTTTCTCAGACAGATACAGATCAAGTTCAAATATGGGTTTGATCCGAATTTTTTTTACGGAGTTATGGCCCTTTTTCGACTTCGAATTCACGCATGCTGTCATAACTCGAACAATTTTTATCTGATCGGAACCAAATTTGGTATGCGAGTTTCAGAGCCCAAAATACAGATCGAGTTCGAATATGGGTTTGATCCGATTTATTTTAACCCTTTACCCAACAAACGGCCAAAAACGCCCCAATAAAGCTGCAACAGCCTAAATTATCTTGGGTCCGTCTCAATAAAACCATACAAATATGGATATCATTGGAACCGGCTCATTGACCACATTGTAATGGTTACAGTTATGCCCTGTGCCAATGCATTCTCTTATATATGCGAGTCGACCATAGGTCGCCTCGCATATATAAGAGAATGCATTGGCCTAAAAAAAATCTTTTTTTAACATTTTTTCTTACATTCTTTAACAATTTTATAATTTTTAATGTGTTAAGCCAATGCATTCTCTTATATATGCGAGGCGACCTATGGTCGAATCGCATATATAAGAGAATGCATTGGCACAGGGCCGTTCTGTTGGGTAAAGGGTTAAAGGAGTTATGACCCTTTTTTCGAAAATAAAATGAAAAAAACAAAAATCCGATGCTATAACCAAAGTATATTTTATCCGATTGCGTTCATATTTGATATGTAGGTTTATGATGACATGCCCCTCATCTGTATAGTTTTTGGTATTGATTGGTTGATCGGTTTAGAAAATAATTAACCCTTTACCAGGGTTTCCGTTAGTATGGCTCAGCGTCCGTAGGACGGCCTCATTCCCCTCGCATATTATCTGTTTGGTTCATACATATACCAAATGTCAGTTGCAATGTCGTAAACAATTCCGGTTACAACGGGAGTTCGGGTGTTAAATAGAATACTGGTGAAAAGGCGGGTCAAATAGCGACGTTAGATACAGCGTAATGCATGTCGCGGTAACATCAAAAAATGTCGGACTGCTGAATATGCATATTTTTGTGTATGGGATGAAACTACTCATGCTCGAAAATCCCGTGATATCGTAGGATTACATAATTTGATCAAAGAACGCCGAATTTCTTAGTCGGGACATTTTTTAGTCGAAAATCTACGGGATACTAAAGATATCCCGTCGAAATTTCCCCCATGCCTCCCAACGGAGCTTTTTCTTCAAGTCCGGAAAGGAAGAATGTGACGCAAGATACGACCAAACCGCGATGTTTTTCGGGTAATACATGTGCTACTGCATCACCCTGACATACCTTTCATATTCCTTTTCCAAAAATGAGAGATTTATTGAGAATACTCGTTGGAGTCGACGGATTTTTAAACATTGGGTTGTGTTCGATCGAACTCCAGTCACACCGCACTCGCTGTCGTGGGAGCAAGTATTTCGTACCCTGACCAGCTCGTACCCTCCGAAAAAGTAAATTCGTACTCTAGCGCGAATCTAATAACTTTGCTTATCTCATTTTTCACCGGAATTGAACGTATACTATGGAACCCACAGTGATCTCTTGGACGTAAAAGATACAGAAATAGAACAGAAACATGCCTGATCTCTTGGACGTAAAAGATACAGAAGTAGAACAGAAACCTGCCTATATATATACA
This sequence comes from Siphonodentalium dalli, assembly GCA_032622095.1. Taxonomy (NCBI): domain Eukaryota; kingdom Metazoa; phylum Mollusca; class Scaphopoda; order Gadilida; family Siphonodentaliidae; genus Siphonodentalium; species Siphonodentalium dalli. Next base: position 108,335,121 of record CP136065.1, on the reverse strand, counting down.
TACAAATTAAATTAAATAACCATACTTACCTGTTTTCAATCGTCGTATTCCATCACTATGCGCCGTGTCGTAATCCAGTTTCTCATCTAATAACATAAATTTGTCTACCCTGTTTTAGGGAATGGGTCCTGGGTTTCTTCATATTTAATTTGCATAACAGTATTTGATTACGTTATCTTCACACTGACAGCTCTAGTATTATAATCGTTATCGTTCATAGACATTACAAAGTGTAAACCTCTAGCTTTGTCGCAATTTGTTTCCCAGTGGTAAAGACCCAGGACCCATTCCTTAAATAAGAGTGGACAAATTTATAATGTTATTAGATGAGAAACTGGATTACGACACGGCGCATCGTGATGGAATACGACGATTGAAAACAGTTAAATATGTTTATTTAATATGTATATAAATATATGTATATATATAGGCATGTTTCTGTTCTATTTCTGTATCTTTTACGTCCAAGAGATCACTGTGGGTTCCATAGTATACGTTCAATCCCGGTGAAAAATGAGATAAGCAAAGTTATTAGATGAGAAACTGAATGCACGCCTTATTGAAATATCGCGCTAGAGTACGAATTTACTTTTTCGGAGGGTACGAGCTGGTCAGGGTACGAAAATACTTGCTCCCACGACAGCGAGTGCGGTGTGACCGGAGTTCGATCGAACACAACCCAATGTTTAAAAATGTTTAAAAATCCGTCGACTCCAGCCGAGTATTCTCAATAAATCTCTCATTTTTGGAAAAGGAATATGAAAGGTATGTCAGGGTGATGCAGTAGCACATGTATTACCCAAAAAACATCGCGGTTTGGTCGTATCTTGCGTCACATTCTTCCTTTCCGGACTTGAAGAAAAAGCTCCGTTACCAGCGATGGGGAAAGTTGGACTATACATTCAATGTATAGTCAATTTTGGACTAGACATTTTTATGCACGGGATTTTCATGAATGAAACTGCTCCTCTCCGAGATCCCGTGCTATCGTACGGTGGTACATAATAAATGGGTCCCCCTGCAGAGTCCATGAGGTATAGAACGGAGTTTTAGCCAACGTGTTATAAAATATAATTTGGCGGGAGATGTGAACACGTGCGTCGTTGATTGTGCTTGGGGACAACGCAACTATTATTTACCGTCCTTTGACATTATCTCCATATTGGGGAGGGGGTACGTATGTGTTTGTCTTTATCACCCATGTATGTAATATGGTTCAAATGAATGGTGTTGTTAACTTGTCACTATGAATTCCCACTATAAAGACTGATTTCGGGACAGGTTCCGTTTTACTGTGAAATAAATCACGTTGGGATTTTGTTGACTATGCGCATAATAAGCAATTGCGGTCGTCAGTTTATGGACTAATATATAGAGACTAGTGAACAAGCTACGCGTTCCGAGTGAAGATGTCCCTACCCACAGGTATTAGGCACAATTTTTGTTTTTAAATTTAATAAAAATCTCTTTTTATTAATTTTTTTTGGTGCCAAATACCTGTGTCGCTACCATTCGTATTTTGCCGCTATAAATAGCTCCTGCAGTATGACGTCACAGCGCACAAATAGTTTTACGATTGACAGCGTATATCATGTCAGTTTCATTTTCACAGAAGCTGCTTGCAATTCTAGGAAATACTTTATTCAATTCTCCTTGCTATCTATTATTGGTCAATGCATAGATGTTTTGTAGTGTTTAGATTCATCGGAATCTTATTGTATAAATTTGTAAACAATAACTAGTAGCTTGTTCATTTATATATAATCTTCAATCAGACGGCAGTCTTATGTGCGTAATTAGTTGATTGATTATCTGGATACCATCAACAGAATTAATGCACCCACGGAAATGATTGACTTGCGTAATATATACGTAGCTTTGGTTGCTTTGTGAGACTCTTATGTGCAAGGAAATTGCTACTTTTCAGTGTCAAATAACAAAATTTTCGCCCGACGGGACGAACCATGGTCGTCCCGTCGCGTTATGTGTTTCCCCAATACGGACTCATTAATTTTCCCCTCGCGGAAACCCTGGCTTCTATAATGTGTTATGTGTTTCCCCAATACGGACTCATTAATTTTCCCCTCGCGGAAACCCTGCCTTTACACACATGCTATCCAATGCAATAAGTTGAACATATTTCTTCTGATCTGCCTCATATTTCTTACCTAGGTTTTTCTTAGCACGTTCTTAGTCTGTATGGTTTTTGGTGTTGTTTAATTAACCCTTTTCACTCTTATGTTTACTTAGAATTCACCCAAGCTGCTATGACTCAAAATATTTTTCATCTGATCAGCACCAAATTTGGTATATGAATTTATCACCCCTAAATACAGATCGAGTTCGAATATGGGTTTGATCCGATATATTTTAACAGAGTTATGACCCTTTATAATTCAAGTGATTACTGCTGGGAATTTTAAGAGAACATATCTCGCAGACCATGTGTGTTATTGAAATGAGTTAATTATCACTATGGACATGCTATAAAGCCTGATAGTGGTACTGCTGGCTGGCAGGATTTGTTATCATATTAATCTCAAATTGATTGATGGCTATCTGGTGGAGTTCTGTTTTCTGTGCAATATTAAGTTAACCCCTTTGCTGAAACAGGTTCATTACTAAAGTTTATGTAAACACTAAGGACACCTATTCTAAAATATTAAATTGGAATAGTCCATTGTTACTTTGTAGGGATGTTTTACAGACATTGTTGTCTACATACACTGTTGTCTTATCTTAGACAAAAATTAATCCACACATTCCTCAGTTCCATGATATGATGTCATTGCAAATGATTAACCCTCTCCACACATCATATGGTTTTGAAGCTTTTCATTTGATCATTCTCCTATATTATGTCCAGGTTGATGGTGATCCACTTTTGATTTGCATGGATTTGGGATTAAAATTAAATCATTCCATAGACACATATTATGCGATAGACAGATATAATATTATCCCTTTCACTTTGATCCAGGTTCAGTAAGGGTTTCAATAAATCACCAATTATATATTCATCATTAGAGGAAATGTCTTATTTTGAAATTCCCTCAGTTGCATTTGGGCTCCAGGCAGGGATGGATCCAGGGATTTTTTGGGGACACCTGTTTTGGGACCATGATATGCCGAAGGCATATCCCAAGGGCTGTAGGCCCGAGATGGGGGTAGGTACAGGAGGGGGTCGCATTAAAGATCCCGCAAACAAAAAATGGCTTACAAGGTCAAGATAAAGGCCAATGTATTATGTTAGATATGCGAGGCTCCTTAGATGGGAGACTCTCATTTATATAAGAGAATGCATTGGCACAGGATTTTTGCAAAATTTCAAGAAGCCCCACTCCAGTCATTAAAAGGTTAAAATATTTCTCACTGGACACTTGATTAAGCAAATAAAGGCTCTATATCAACTGTATATTGATGATTTGCATTGCATGTTGTTGAATTATAATAGAATATTTCCTTCAAAATATAGAAAATTCAGCTTTAATAAAACTATCCACTTGCAATTTGGGGACATTTAGGCCACCAGAGTTTGGGCGCCCAAACCTGTAACAGGTATCAAAAGAGCCCTGGATCCTTCCCTGGCTCCAGGGTAATATTAATGGTGCTGGTATTCTTGAGACTGACTTATTGTATGGGTTTCTAAATCCAATGACATGCTTTGTATAGACTATTTTGTGTTTATCAGTTCATTAGTTTGGGTAATATTAACCCTATTCTATCCGATTTGATAACTCAAATATTTCCATTGATTATGTTTATACATGTAGTTCTTGGCATAGTTGACAAGAACACACCCCTAACCTGCATAGTGAGGGTCATTTGGTTTATTTGCTTAAAAATATTAACATCCTCCGCCAATCCTGTTGACACAATGTGATAACTAAATATTTTTCACATGATCAGTATATTAAGTGTGAATTGTTGAAACTTTAGCACTCATGAAAAGGTTGATGTAAGGATTTATAAAATTTATAAAAAATAGCTAATCGCTATCGCCAAGGTATGGGTTAAACATATGCCGATCGTGATCGGCCTCTCGTTAAAATATCTGTTCAGTCAATCAATGTTCCCCGTGAAGAAGCATCGCAGTGCCATTGAATGCGTGTGGAATTGTTGCATACTTTTTGAAAACGGACTATAGTTAATTTTGAAGAGAATCTCATTGTGTATCGATTGCGTCACCTGACATATGTAGCACTTAATTTGATTTCGGGGGCTTAGGTGTCTGCTGTACTTCTAGTTTTGTTAGTGCGTGCAGCGCGGTTAGGCCTAACAAAATAATACCTTTGTTTCCGCTAACGAGCTAAAAAAAATTAGGGTAGGTAGGTAGGCTTAACTTTTTTTTTTTGTTAACTTTTTTTTTTTCAGCATCTTTAAAAATAACTGTATAATACTTGTCAATAACCCAAACTATGCACTTCTTAGCCCCAATCAGGTTAACCCAGATGACAGAGGAACTAGAAACTCCAATTAAATCTTACATATGCTTTAATATTTACATATATACTAGTCTATATACTAAGATAGTCTTTGGTAATCCTAATATTTCCTATATGGTCTGGCGACAACTGGAGTCAGCCCAGCACCACTGCACTGTTCACATATTGGAGTGACCGTCTTGTACCGATCTCACAAAACCACGTTCTCCGCATTCAGTGAAGGATCTAGGTATTTTTTGGGGACACCTGTTTTTGGGCAATGATATGCTGAAGGCATAACCTGAAGGCCTGATCGGAGGAATGTTTGGGAAGGGTGACCCTCCTGATGATGGTGGGGGTTCTTCCCCTGGAATTTTTTTGAAAATCCATTGCATTTAGAGCTAATCTAAGGCTCTTTGAGTCAGTATTTTGAATTTTACAGAGAGGTCAATTTTATCAAGTTTCTCAAGCATAACTTTGGAACTTTTTATATATGTATGGATTGGAAATGCTTATAAGTTATTGTCAGATATCTTTTGGTTCTATGGATTATGCTTATCGGAAGCCTTATCCTGCTTGAAATTAGACTTGCCATCATCACTCTAATTCATAAATAGGCTATTTTATAAAATTCAAGTGAGACACATACCGTACATAATATACTACATGTACATGTAATACAGAAATCCTACATGTACATGTAGTACAGAAACAATGTACATGTATTAAGGTAGTAATGACTATATATGGTACTAATCTCTATGTAAATTTTTCATTTGGTATTATGAGATCCCACTTGATAACCAGGTTGATTTGATCGAATTGTTAATGTTCCTGTGCTGTAATTGATTGAAATACTGAAGTCTGAACGCTGAATGATAACATACCGTACCTGAACTCAAATTATTTGAAGTTTTCACAGATGAAAGCTAGATAAAGCCAAACATACTTTACAGTATGATTCCAACTGTTAAACTTAAATCTTTTTGTAAACTTAAATTTCTTATGTCAATATATATAAATATATAAATGTTTTGCATCTTGTTATGATATGAATTGGGACCTAAATTAAAAAAAAAAAAAAATTTTAATCAAATGTTTTTTTGTTTTTTTTTGGTCCAATTTTTTTTTTTTTTGCAATGGCAATAAAAAGTTTAGGGTCGGCGGTTTAAAATAGGGTCGGTCGGGTTAGCGGAAACAAACGTATTATTTGTTTAGGCCTTACCACTTTAGAGAACGTAATGCATGTAGCACTAATAAGTGATGACACACGCTTGTTACTGATAACTGTCCAGTAACTTTGAACATTCCATGTCCCACGAACTTTGTGACTTTGTCAATAATGGTGAAGTTTTACAGTATGAAATTCGTAAAATGACATATAGATGCAGTCCGATGCACGTCGTTCATTTTGGATATAATGATCGCTAATTACCAATCCATAGGAACATATATTCACAGTTAAACATAATTTATAAACAATGACAAGGCTGTGACATGACATAAAAGCAAAGGATGCCGCTGGCCCGCCACTGACTGAGAATATGTCACACACCGAACTCTTTGAAGATGACCGACAAGCTTCGGCTGTGACATCAAAGGAAGCTGCATCAGAAGTGGGGAGAGAACAGGCTGTCGGGTGGTAAATTGTGCTACATACACTGTTAACTTTTACTTACAGGCATGGCATTTGCGCATAGTACTGCTTAAATAAACAACCATAAACCATACCCCCCCCCCCCCCCCTTGGGCGATTAGTCGACGAAAGTAAATAGCCGTCGATTACCACACCTGTCGAAGATTATTCAATTAATCAAATAATCGTGGCAAGCCTACTTCTTTTCTAGTCATTTTGTCCATTCCGGATTGCAAACTGTATTGTACACATTAGGCCAAAATAAAAAAAGACATGTGTTTCTGATGACCCGCCCGTCCCTATTCCTGCTCCTCTGACCGTTATCATTTTATTGATTTTGCAAAATTAGTGCGCATCTGATTTAATTTTTCCGTGTATTTTTTCTTATTCATGCATGTCTGTGCACATTTAATCTAAATTTGATTGAAGTAAATTCAAACAGTTTAATACCAATGATAACTGAAGTACTTATGACAATGTAGCAAAGATATAGATGGTATGCATGTTCCGCCGGCTTGTATTCTACACTTCATGGCCCACGCAATTTTGACGTCTTTCGAATAATTACGCTTTATGTACTCTTCTTATTCATGCAACGAGCGTGTGTTGGAAAATTTCTGTTTTTTCATGGCGTAAAGTATATGAACGCTCTTTATTGTTACATGCTATAGAAAGCAGTTTCGGTCAACACCAGAACACGATAAAAGGAGACAATTACTCAATTTGTACCTACATGACTGAACATTCAAAACTGACAAAAAAGTTATATGCATGTGCGGTTCCATACATTTGTGTGTTTGAAACCTCGAAAACACTAATCTGAGACATGTGCAGCTCAGTTCATTGGTTTGTGTATTCTACAATTTGTACTATATTATTTGACATGTATTGACAGCCTGTAGCAACATTAAACATAGTTTTTATGCATGCGTCGCTTAGATATTTATTAGAGGTGCCACGATTATTGATTTTTATAATCGATAATCGGTCGTCAATAATTGACTATAATCGATTGATCGTACCTAATAATAATAACATTAGTGGAAGTATTCCGTAATATGGCCTATTGGCTGGGTGCTGGTTAACTCAATAACTGCACTGTTGCTTGTTGGTTGAGGCATCGGCTGATGTAATTTTTACGTTAATAAAGTGCATCATAAACCACTGTTAATGACTAATGAGCACAATGTGTTGAATACCAGCACAGTTCTCGGCGATGTTATGGTTACAATATTTGTGAGTTCATTAGAACGAACGTAGCGATTAATTTCAGTTTTATGAATACCCTATATACAAATAATATAAAAGTAGGAATGAACGATGGACCGCCGGTTCCTAAAAAAAGGAATAAAATGTTACGGAATCTATAAGTTTCATCAAACTTCCAGAGTGTGGTTAACAATCACAAACTTGTGCCCCCACCCGCAAATTGCAGGACTCAGAACAAGCTAAGTGATAATAGTCAGTTTCATTCAGCATTCACCACACGATATGCGATATCCTTTACCAGTAACTTATAAGTATACATTTGTACTTATGCAAACAAAGTACACTCACAATTACATTGCAGAGAACATCGCTGATTAAAATGCCGTATATATTGGTTCCTTGGTTTTAGAGAGAATGTCAATCAACTTCCCAATGTTGGTCCAATCATATTCAAGGGCGAGTGCATTCAGTTCATTGAACATGGTGACAGTCGGCACATTTCAAAGACATAGTGCCACCTTTCAAGTATAAATATACAACGATGTCGAAATGTGTTCAAATCTGCAGTGCCGCCAATTTGTAGAATATACAACGATCCGACGAGAAACCATGTCGCATCATCAAATGAACTGCTAACTGTTTGCAACATATATCAGTAATACTCATGTTATTGGAATCTCTTTGATATGCGATCAAAGGATGTTAACACCTCGGTTGTAGATTAAACTGTGTAAAACAAACACGGTATTCAATAATACCAGGCATTTTCTGAGGTCCGAAATAAATAACAGATTATTCGACGATGGAAATGGTAATCGATTATCGGCTTTATCAACAGTTCATCGATTATACGATTAATCGTGGCACCCCTAATATTTATTGCTACTTTGATATTTATTAATAACACTAACTTGTTTTTCTAGTAGCTCATTTTACCTGTGTCTGTGGTTAGTTTTTAACAAGATAAAAACACGATAATTTCCCCAATTATACGCGCAATTAAATTTGGCAAATATCTTTTTAATTTGGCAAAAAATAATTTCAGTTGGCAAGAGAAAATTTTCGTCCAGCGCCAACCCTGGTGATTATGCAATGATGCAGAAAATAGGTCCTGAATAAATCACTGTTTACTTGTAATTGTTATATAATCACAATGGCATTTGTTCTAGAGATGGGCGGTTATCCGTGGAATCAGTTCGGTTTCGGTTGTCGGGAAAAACCGGAAATGACAACCGTGGTAAGTTGGGAAAACCCGTAGTTTCGGTTGTCACAACTTCCTGTAATCATGGCAGAGCACGACGAACAAACGAGTCCTGTGTGGAAATATTTTTCAAAGAAAGATAAGAAATCTAAGTGTGCCGCCTGTAATATATGCAGAAAGGAGTTCGCATGGTGAAATCGCGCGACGAATTAATTATGTTGCTTCCGTGTACAAATATTTTCGCCCTAGTAAACACAACACAAGTCAGTTTATTTCTCATGTTCTTTTAATCATTAAGGCCATACGAATACTCTGAAAGGTGAATTTGATAACGAGGATACGATATCAAAAGGTATCAATGATTGTTACCCCGCATTCCCTATTAGTTTTTATCACTGTTTGGATGTTAAATCGTCAAATATATTTGTGCGCCGTTGATTAAAAATGTTATGCCGGAATGAATTATACCGTTTGTCGGTAAACTGTTGAGAAATAGCACTCATTCAGGTGACTTGTATTGGATGCATGTATAGTGTGTACAGTATTATGTTCCCTAAATATGGTAATAGGCATATAGCCAGATAATGTGATTGAGAGATTCTAGTCATGTTTTATTTTCATTTTGTTGTTTATTTCAAATGTTATTTTTCAAATCATAACTATACACATATATCTAGTCACACACATTAGTTTTATGCCAATATAAATGATCATTATATTATTTCACACTTATGATCATATGATGCTGAATTGCAGTCGTACACAATACACAGACTCACTTGTATTCTAGCACTGCCACTCGACATGGACATTAACAAATTAACAATATACTTGTAATAGTAACAATATGATACATAATTTACAATTATAAAAGGACATGTACCTCACAAGTTATGGTGATAAAATTGGTGTGTTTCTTTGTAATATGATGAAGCATAATTAGATTTTGTTCACATTAGTCATTTTTATTAATAAAAACCGAAACCGAGACTCCACTCTTTTTCCACAACCGAAACCGAGGCAAATTTTCACAACCGCCCATCTCTAATTTGTTCGTGAATAAAACAATGCAAATCTGTTAAATATTGATGTATATTTATGGACGGATACATATATCGTAAAGTACAATATAGAGCATGTGGTCACCTTTTCTAGGAATTGTTAGCAAGCTGTACCTAAGCTACTTGACCAAGGCGAAATTACTGGAGGACTTCAACCAAATGAGGACAATCTTACTCAAAAATAAAATGAAACTATGGTCAGTTTCTTAATATGCTAATGCATTCTATAAGCCAACAAGACAGAATTTCCGTTATATGACAATATATCTGTCCATCATATCGCTCTGTAGACAAAACATGCCTGTCAGGCCGTCATAAAGATGTCCCGACGTATTGCTGTTGGGATCCAAGGCACCATTCCTTTTTGTTTACGACCACCTACTTTGTGTTTTTTTTTTTTGGCGCTTATCACGACTGCATTTTGTTGCGTTGACGGTTACACCGACTGCGTTATATTGCATTGACTGTTAACTCGACAGCGTTGAAAATTTCAACCAGTTGGAGTAACGTTACAGCCGCAGTGCATTAACACTAAAACTGCGTAGATTGTAATTTTTCAATGCGGTCTCAATGCGATTCCAACGCAGTAAAGAGGGACACTTATTTTGAGAATATGTGTACATGTTAGTATAACAGTGTAAAAGACAAAATCAGGTACTTCACAATATAGAAGAAATTTATTAGTCCTGGACACAGTGTTTTACAAATTAACAACTGGGTGAACATCAAAGGTGGTACTGCTACAATGTGTGTATTGTATTGTTAACAGTTCTTCACAGTTCAGATGATGTGTCATTTAATTAATTCCTGTTCTTCCCTCCCGAAAAATATAAATTGCATGAGCAATGTCGTGCAAGAGCAATATGGCACCTCAAAATCAAAAGACTGGAAGTATTAGAATCAGTTTTCCACCGTTATCTTTTTCAACTGAGAACAGTAGCATCCTTTGTTATCAGAGAACATTTTTTACTCATATTTTGCTTTCATGTTGCATTCTTCAGATGTCATGCAAGATCTCTACAATTATGTTAACCCAAAGAATAACTTACTCTCACCGATGATCTCCAAAGATATATATGACATCATAATGGCAAATGCAGAGGTAAGCTTCTTTTCTGCAGAATATTGAACATCTTGAGATTTGTTATAATTTAATCGCACAATTATTGTAATTTTGCTTTTTGAAGAAAAATGGGGTTATACTGGATAGACTTTCCGTCTTTCCAATTCGTGCAGACATATGTCTCTGACATGGGTTATCGGATTTGTTTTATTTATATTTATATCACTTGTGAACAATTTTTCGGGAAAATAATGCTTTTCAGCAAATTTCAGGTCTACACACTTATTGCCTTATTCTGAAATATATTTTGTAGCTGACATTGCTGAAAGATGCGTGGTTGATTCTGACTGGTTATGTCACAATTACATTTTCAACTATTATACACATTGTTCTGACAGGTTCTGATTAAAGGTACTCAATCCGATCAGACGCTCCTAAATTACTATTTCTTTGGCTTCGGGTGTAAAAAATATTTGATTCGAGTCGAGGAACCCACCCATCAAAGCTCAGAGTGATTAGATATCGATGTTTGAAATGTTCTGTTTCTATTGTTTGTAGCCCAATCTTTGCAAGGACCATGTGCTAAAAACAGACAAATTGCGGTTGTAAGATGGATAACTCTAAAATCAAGTGATTACTATTAACAATAATAACCACTTGATTTTAGAGTTATCCATCTTACAACCGCAATTTGTCTGTTTTTAGCACGTGGTCCTTGCAAAGATTGGGCCACAACAATAGAAGCAGCACATTTCAAACATCGATATCTAATCACTCTGAGCTTTGACGGGTGTGTTCCTCGACTCGAATCAAATATTTGTTAGCCCCGAAGCCAAAGAAATAGTAATTTAGGAGCGTCTGATCGGATTGAGTACCTTTAATGATTATGTAGACGAGGTCCAGATGTTAGCCTCTGAAGGATAATCAGGAATATTTCTTGGTATAACATGTTTTGATGAATGTAATTGGACGTCGAAATAAATTGTGAATTTTAACAATTTCCTCTCCTGTTGGTGGCTGTATGAAAAACTGTCAGAACACTTATTTTATCCACGGATTTAACTTGACATTCTGTCGCAAAATTTATGGAACCTATACAATGTCTATATGCCGTGCCAAATGGCAACATCCGTACATTGATTGATTCCTTGACTTGATCTATTTATATTACCATAGATGTTCAGAGCTCACTGTTTGTAATGGTGGTTTCCTATTTCGTGATTGCACTACATTTGGCAGAGTTTTTTCAAAAACTGGACGGAAGCGAGACTGTTAGCGCGATAACTGAAACAAATGTCAACCAGTTTCATTCATAATTGGTATATATGACTCTTGCAACAATATTTCGAAAAGCAGGTTTGTCCAATTTTTTATACAATAGTTATGGGACTTAGTTTATTTTTAGCGATTTTGATCGTTAGCATGATAACTCAAAGAAACTTGGACCCGATTTCAATAATATTCGGAATATGTGTCTAGGATCACGTCTAGATAGGAGCTATCAAATTTGAATGATTTTCGATGAAGAACATGGCTGCAGGCAGCCATCTTGGATTTTACTCTTTGCATCACTAAATCTTATAGCACACCCTACAGCGCATATCCCTCATCCGATCAATCATCACCAAACTTCATATGGATTCTCGGGGTGACCTCTAGATGGGTGCTTACCATTTTATACAAATTCTGTTGAAAACAGGCTGCCAGCAGCCATCTTGGATTTGACTCTTTGTATGACTAAATTCTTAGCACGCCTTACAAGTTGCATTACTCATCCGATCATCACCACACTTTCATATGGATCTTCGGGGTGACCTCTAGATGGGAGCTTCCCTTTTTTCCCGAAATTCGTAAAAAAAAACATGGCCGCCAATAATTCTTTTGCGACAGATCCACTCTTTCAGGCAAAAAAAAAAACGAGCATCATCTTCTGATGCACACCCCTTGTCTATAAACTGAACACCTCTTACCAAAACAGAAAAATGAGTTTGAAGTGTGTTCAGTATGGAGAGGGTTTACTCTCATCCGGAATTTTCCTAATCCGGAAATTGTTGCAACTCAAAAGCTTAATAAGTTGAAGGCATAAAACAGGAACTACTTTTCTATGTTTCAGGAATTGAATGCAGCTGTTGATTTTAATAGGGATTTCAATTACAACTACTTTGGATTCAAGGTATGACACTGTTTGTCTATTACATAGTTCAACTGAGTACTCAATGTTTTATGCTGTTAGGGCTGCAAATTGTCATTCATAAATATTCAATCTGGAAACTGATTTGTAAGTCTAACTAACAAACTGCATAGCATTCTGAATGTTATCTGTGTTGATAAAACTTGAACATTGTTAAATCTATTTTTTCTAGATATAGTGTTAAACCAGTCCTCCTCACGAAGAATTCCTCGCGGGAGCAATAAATTACTCCTGCATAACAGGTTACGGGAGCAATTGCTCCCGCAATTACAAATGAGTAAATGTTCATCTTATTGGTAACTTGAATAGTTATTACTGTATTATATATTAAAATTTTAATTTACAATGTACATGTTATTGTTTCTACTTTGTGTTGACTTAAATTATTATTCCCTGGGGTCTTATTACAATGAATGCCAAGTCAATTAGGGTGGACCCATGAAATTTTATTCATAAATAACTCAATTAAAATAAATCTATGAAAACAATACTAGTACCAGTTGTTGTACTATTTTCGGCATCAAGTTGCTCGAAATACACAACACTCAGGTGGCTTTTTGTGTTTAAGTGCCGCTCCAGAGTCCATTTGGAAATAAAAGACAAACTGGCTGCCATTTCGTCCAACTGCTTAAATTAAGGCTAAGTTTTTTTCCGAACACGGTCAGAATGCTTGGCGCATGCTTTACAATAAGCTTTTATGATATTGTATTGCCATCCCTGTACTGATTCTCATAACCAAAAGATATTTTAAACGTCCATAATATGAATGTTGACAGGAAAACCATGATTATTTTATTTTCGAAATGTGGGTGCGTTCGATATGGTTTGCCGGAGGTTCCGGTGAGAATATATTCCGGCCAGAAATTCACAATAAAATGCCGGTTTCCACTATGAAAAAAGACGGGAGCGATACATCACGCCAGGGAAATCGAAAATGCGGGTGCTGCCGGGCGCGATCGCAATAGCGCCCGCTTCCTGAGGAGGACTGTTAAACGTTGGCAATTCTTTCAAATATCATTAGTTATTTTAGCATAATTAGTTTCATTAAAATGACAGAATAAGGATAAGTATGTAAGTATATATAGATAATAAACGATGGATATTTAATATAAGTTATGATGTTATGACTCGCCATCCGTGTTTTATTACACCCATTTAACAACATGCCGAAGATGGACATAATGTTTGATCGTTGTCGGTATTTCAAATATTGAGAGTACATCTACCAATGTGGAGTTTAATGTTTAGTTGGATATTGATTTTGTGGTTTCGCCATACCTCCAAATCAATGAATAATGTCTACTAATTAAAATGATTTTAGATTTCTGTTTTACTGAATTGTGCGGGAATTAGTGCACATTCTCTTACACTCCTGGAGAGTAAAGATAATCTCCCATATTCTACTGTTTTAGAATGTCATAAACATATAACTGATATAAGCTCCTTTGACCATTAGACAGACTGCCAGTGCCTCAAGTAAACTTGGCTATTTGGGTCCTTGTGACAATTGGCACCTATGACATCGCATCCCCAGCACGAATGTGATAATAAAACTACAATCACCTCCTATTGAAACGAAACATTTGGTTAATCATAGAGATGAAGTAATGTGAAATTACCTCAAGGTTTATTGGTTCGCTAAATTTCAAACTATGCGCATGTTTTCAACTTTTGGCTTTAAAATATTACAACCCATTCCCGAGTTAAATTTAATTTTCAATGTGACCTTTTAATCTCGTGTGAGATCTAAATTATACTGAATGTAGTTTCACTGTTATTAAACACTTGATTGTTTTGCCATAAGTTATACAATAAAACAATTTAATGTTTCCCTTTGTGATAATGGATACTTTATTGGGATACCTTTTATCACCTTGTTAGTTTTCGAATGGTACGTTATCTTGGAAACTTGTGTATTTTATTTTTTGTACTTAAATTCATTATTTTTGTTGAAAAAGCACAAGAACTTTTAAAATTTTATAATCTCCTGGATGATAGCCCAAACTCTCGGAAACTACTGGGTATTCACCAATTTCCCAGAATTTTTTTTTTTTTAAACCTTAACAGATCTGGTTACAGGTATTGATTGATGATGTTCCACGTGACTCTTGTAGTTTTGGTGCCATGTTTTGATATCATCATAAAGAAAAAAAATGAGTTATTTCACCCATTTGTGTTTGCACTGTGGTCAGTGTGGTAACACTTATGGTTTTGCGGACTCAAACATAGTATTAACTAATGTTCTGTAACATGTTTCATTGTAGCATAATTCAAAAGAAAATGATCTAAGGATCTAACAGTTAAACTTTTCTTGATAAAACCTTGTTATGGTATTGTTCATTGACTCTTAAACCTTCCAGTTACTTGCACAATTGCGAGAATGACTGATCATTATCCTATCATTAAAGAATCCCAGAAATTTAGCTGATATTTCTCATTTTATTCAACTTTGTATTTTCATTTTGCACAGTATGCAAGCTTCCTATAACAACAAAATTTATAGCTACAAACCGTTACAGCCGTAGTAAAGGTACCAAAGGCACCAAAGGCAACTGTCATTAACCACCAGTGTTGTCACATTTCAGACATTGGAGAGATCCTACCTGCTGAAAATCAATGGAAAAGGTGAGAATGTGTTTTATCTTTCTGCCCGCTTCCATTATACCCACCCCCCCAATCCCTTGTGTCCCAATCCCTTTTTATACGCCCTTTTTGAAAAAAGGTCGTATTATGTTATCAGTATCTCCGTCTGTCTGTCACGCCGTCCGTCCGTCCGTTAACATTTTTGGTTTCCGATCGATAACTCCAGTTTGGATTATTTGATCTGAACCAAAGTTGGTATAAGATACAGGCCAAGTTCGAATATGGGTTCCGTCCAGTTATTTTTACATGAGTTACGGCCCTTTTTGTCTGCCGACCCAACGGGTTCGGAGGACTATTATAATCAGTCTGTGCGTCCGAGGTTTCCGGATGATAACTTTAGTTAGAGTGAACCAAATTAAAATAAATTTGGTATGTGGGTTTACTAGCATAAAAGACAGGTCAAGTTCGAATTCTGGTTCCGTCGGCCAATTTTCACCAGAGTTATGCCCCCTTTTCGACTTAGAATTTGACCGTCTGTTAACATTTTTGGTTTCCGACCGATAACTCCACTTTGGATTATTTGATCTGAACCAAAGTTGGTATGTGTATTTTCCAGCTAAAGATAAAGGCCAAGTTCGAATATGGGTTCCGTCCAATTATTTTTACATGAGTTATGGCCCTTTTTCGACTTGGAATTTGACCGTCTGTTAACATTTTTGGTTTCCGACCGATAACTCCAGTTCGGATTATTTGATCTGAACCAAAGTTGGTATGTGTCTTTCTCCCAGCAAAACACAGATCAAGTTCGAATTCGGGTTCCGCCCGCCAATTTTCACCAGAGTTATGTCCCTTTTTTACTTAGAATTTTTGCCAATTTGAGGTTTCCGGATGATAACTTTAGTAAATGCGTAGTGAATGAAATTAAATTTGGTATGTAGGTTTACTAGCACTAAAGACAGGTTTTTATGCGCAAACAACGGTCGTATCAAGCGGACATGAGGTCTACCGACCTTTTATTCAACTTAGAATTTGACCAATTTCATAACATTTCGGTTTCCGACCGATAACTCCAGTTTTGATTATTTGATCTGAACCAAAGCTGGTATGTGTATTTCCCAGCTAAAACTATAGGCCAAGTTCGAATATAGGTTCGGTCTAATTATTATTAATCGAGTTTTTGGTCAAAAACTCGACTTATGGTTTGGCGAGGGACGGTTGGCGAGCGGGCGGATCTAAAGAATGCCTTATAACTTTGACATTTGTGAACGGATTCAAAAACAATTTGGTATGGCAGTTGCTCCCAATGACTATTTACTGCCTGTAGAAAATGGGTCACATCCAAACTTTTTTACAAGAGTTATCCATCTTAGATCAGGGTTCGCGCAGGTGCTTAAAGTCATTAAAAGTGCTTGAATTTGATTTTCTATTTTCAAGGCCCTTAAAACTGCTTAAATTCTCACCCTAATACCACTCAGGTCATTAAAAGTGCTTAAATTCTGGTATAAGACCGGGCCTGGGGAATAAACAACAAGGCATGGGCGGTCTTATACCTAGAAAACTGTTAACATCGCCGATATGATCGTAAAAATCGAACGGAACATTGCGGCGGAAGTGAGGGAGACATCGCGTAATCGCTAAAAATAGCATCGTTTCCGATACGTACGATCTTTCAATAGTACGATACTGTGTGCTCTCCGCAAAGCATATGTAAGCTTCGCTCTGATTGGAGGGAAAATTTACACCAGCCAATCATGTAAGTTAATAGAAAATTTAACCGGCTGAACAAATAAATATGCCGGGAAAGTGCAAGTTCAATGTCGAATGGTGTAAACAAACAAAGTATAAGCAGTGGTTGTCGCCCGATCAAGACATTCATTCGGCAAAATGCGTAATATGCGCGAAAACGTTCACAATAGCCGGTATGGGCGAGGCGCCCCTGAAAAGCCACATTTTGTCGAAAAGACACATCGACCGGAGTCAAAAGTCGAATGACATTTCGGTGTTTATGAACAATGCGACGAATGCCACGTCCACAAACTCCACATCGACATCAGTTTCATCCACATCCAGAGGCCCAACAGTGACACCATTTGTGAGAACAGGGGAAGTGGTCAAATCTGAAATCTTGTGGACGATGAAAGTTGTTGAGTCACATTATAGCTACAAAAGTTCGACACACACCGCAGAACTGTTTGCAAAGATGTTTCCCGACTCCAACATAGCAAAATCGTTTTCATGTGGCGATCGCAAAACGGCATATCTCACCAAATATGGTTTGGCGCCATATTTCAGACAGCAAATGACTTCACGTCTGAAGGACGCCGATACATACGTCCTCCTGTTTGACGAAAGTTTAAATTCAACCCTACAAAACAAACAAATGGACATACACATCAGATTCATGGATACCTCTACAAATCTAGTGTATCGTAGCTATTAAAAGGTCATTAAAAAGGTGATTAAAAGTGCTTAAATTTAGTTTTTGGGAACCTGTATGAACCCTGTTAGATGGTTTTTAGTTAAGTATTTCACCGATAGTGAGATAACTCGATGAAATATTAACCGATTTCAACAATATCTGGTATATGAGTCTCCTGCAACAATATCTTGGACGAGTTCGAAATCAGGTTTGTCCAAAATTTTTTCGTGGAGTTATGGGTCTTAGTTTGTCTATTTTTAGCAATTTTATCACTGTTAGCGCGATAACTCGATGAAATATTTTTATTTCAACAATATTGGGTGTATGAGTCTCCTGCAACAATATCTCGGACGAGTTCGAAAACCAGGTTTGTCCAAATTTTTTTTTGCAGAGTTATGGGTCTTAGTTTGTCTATTTTTAGCAATGTTATCACCGTTAGTGCGATAACTCAATGAAATATTAACGGATTCAATTGATATTTGGTATATAGGTCTATTGCAATAATATACCACCGTCCAACTTTTTTCCCCGGAGTTTTGCACCTTATTGGCAGAAGTTTGGTTCGACTGCCAAAAAACTCGACAAAAGCATCTTAGATGCGTACCCCTTGTTTTTACATGAGTTACGGTCATTTTTCGACTAAGAATTTGACTGCATTTTGGCATTGAAATTAGGGGTATATCAGATTTTCTTCAAATGGAAGCTCAAAGTATTATTTTATTTTGCGGTAGTACAATTCGTATGGCTAAAGGGCGTATTTTGCCACGCCCTAGCGATGCTCTTGTTCAATCTGTGATGCTTTTGGCAATAAATTATGTTGAAACTAAACACCAATACCCGTCTGCACCCGATGAGAAACCTTTGATGAAAATGCAGCTTTCCACATACATTCATCTACATAAACAGTTTAATTAGTTCTACAGGGCTGCCGATATGTAATAAGGCCCAAAAAAAAAACATCTCTGTTTCCGGTACCCGGCCTGGCTGAGATTTTCTTGCCGGCCTTTTTTTATTTTCCAGAAGTCCATAGTAACCTGTCCGTCTGTGAGTTAATATATAGCTATGGTTTTCCTAATACCAACAGCAGAACTAAACACCAACTGACGCATGTGTTGGCCGGTGTACGCGATCGCGCATTCTGGATATAAATAAGACAACCCGATCGTCCATGCTACGCAGTGAATAGCCTGGCGTAAATCAAACTCTACCCCAACGAGTCACTACGGAAATCCCCCCGTATTTTGTGGGCTGTGTATTCTTAAAATTACAATGTATTATACCGGTAGCTCCCTTAAATTCCTTCGCGGAAATGGGCGCAAACCATGCTTGAAAGTGAACTCTGTTTGCGACAAAATTAAACAGTGAAAAGCACGTGCGTTTTGGCGGGAAAATGAATGTCCGTATTCCGTAATCTGTTCATGAAATTAGCGTCGTAAAAGCCAAAATCGCCATCACCATTAATTGATTCAGAAGAAATCATTATCCAAGATTAAAATGCATTGGCATCCTTGAATATAACTTGAGTTTAACCCACTTCAAATAAACAACTGTCTGTTATGAATGACACACCAACTGGGTCACTGTGTCACCAGCCAAACGCCTCAGTGGGTCACGTGAATCAACTCTGTGTAACTATTTACGACAGGCTCTTTGATGTTAGCAAATACTACTGTGATAGAAACAACTCGCACTGTATGCAAGTATTAAACACACATTTCTGATCATCTGATGTGCATACATGTACTGTAAGGATTATGTGATAACTTGCTGTTAATTACACTGAAAGTTGGCAGGTAATCAATTCTGCTAATTAAAACGTTCCGGAATTGAAACGAAATAAATCGGAAATATGTGACTTTATGTATCCGCCGAGGGGGAAATGCAGTCAATGTTTTCAATGTCGTGGAAACACTAGTGGACCTACTTTTGTTGTATCTGCCAATAGAAGAATCAGAGAGTAGATTTGCTAATCGTTTTGCATCCATTTTCTACCCAAGTTACTATGCTATCAACCGCAATAACTTTAAAACCTAGAAAATTAATTGCCAGGTTAATGTCACCGGTGGTGAAGGCCTTGCGCTGTTCCCAGTATACGGAAGCGCGCCTGTTGAAGTTAAACGACTCACTATTCAAGACTCGGCAGATAGTTCGGATGCATAACATGCCGGAATATAATACTCAGCAGATAGACGATTAGCAGGTTGGAAGCAATGAAGGAATAGAATAAAGGCGCAATGTTTTAGTTCTAAATATCAAGCTAAATTATAATAAACATAGATAAGATGCTTTGAAAAAAATGGAGTGATATATATATTACGACATGAAGATAGAATCAGTGGGTATGGTTATATTATCGGTAGTCATTTTTCGTAACCTAACTGCAGCAACGTAACCAGCGGACTCCAAAGCATGTGTTCTAGCGATGACGGGTTTGATCACTTCCTCAGTTCATCTACTGTGTATGCAGGTTGGAGCTAACGTGCAGAGCCGTGTGTGCTCGTTCAGAATCCGGAGCATTTCAGTAAAAACTAAATAAACTGTACTCTATATTCTAAATGGAACACATCGACCCTGCACGTTGAATGTTAGCTCTGGCCTACTGACATCCAACTTTTAGTGTTAGATCGGTCCGAGTGTGTATTCTCGCTAGAATTTCAAATAAAGTTGACAACTATTTAAATTTCTTAGCGCTGTCCCAACAAAATTGAGAAGTAAACATCTTTATACGCAGGGTTTCCGCCAGACCGGCTGCGGGTCCGTCCCACGGACACATTCCCCCCACCGGTCATTGCATGAAATCCCGCTCATACACAAATAAATGACGCTATTAAAAACGTATTCAGTCTTGTCTGTGTCGACAGGCTATATATCTACACTTATTTTCATTAATATTGACAAATGAAATCGGCTCAGTCCATCTCCCGAAAAAAACAATAAGAAAGAGCGGGTCAAATAGCGACATTAGATACTGTTTTACAGCATAATGCATGTCGCGGTAACATTAAAGAATGCCGGACTGTTAAGTGCGGATATTTTTGTGCATGGGATTCCATGGATGAAACTACTCACGCTCGAAGACCCCGTGCTATCGTACGATTACATAATTGGATCAAAGACCCAATTGCTGATTGTTATGCACGGGATTTTCATGGATGAAACTACTCAATGTTGATCATTTATCTTATTGCTGTATTATCATTTGTTTTGAGTTCGAGGGAGTGAAGTTCTTGAAAAATACATGGGATTCTCTACGTGTGTTGATTATTATGCGTATATTGCCATGCATACTTAACAAAATCCCAAAGTGATTTATTTCACAATAATACAGAACCTGTCCCAAATCGGTCTTTATAGCGGGAATTCATAGTGACAACACCATTCATTTGAGCCATATTACATGCATGGAGGATAAACACGAAAATATACCCCCCCCCCCCCCCAATATGGATATAAAGTAAAAGTACGGTCAATAATAGTTTCGTTGTCCTGCCTGGGTACCCAAGCACAACCAACGACGCACATGTTCACATTTCCCGCCAAAAACTCAATTATATTTTATAACACGTTGGCTAAAACTCTGTTCTATAGCTGTGGTCATCAGTTATTGGACTAATACAGACTATTGAACAAGCTACATGTACGCGTTCCGATTGAAAGATTTTGCTACCATTTGTATTTTGCTGCTATAAAGATCTCCTGCAGACAAACCCTGCAGTATGGCGTAACACCACACAAATAGTTTTAGGATTGACAGAATATATAATCCTGTCAGTTTCAGTTTCACTGACGCTATTGAAATTCTAAGAAATATTTTATTCAATTCTCCTTGCTAGGTATAATTGGTCAATGCGTAGATGCTTTTTAGTGTTTAGATTCATTATACTTGTTGGAATCTTATTGTAAGTTATAAATTTGTAAACACTGCATTAAACTCTTAGCTCGTTCATTTATATAGTCTTCAATCAGACGGCAATCTTACGTACGTAATTAAATGACTAACTATTTGGATACCATCAACAGAATTAATGCACCCACGGAAATGATCGACTTGCATAATATCGGTAGCTTTGGATTGCTTTGTGGGACACTCAGGTGCAAGGAATGGATTCTTTTCAGTGTCAAATAACAAAAATTTCGCCCGACAGGACGAACCATGGTCGTCCCGTTGCGTTATGTGTTTCCCCAATACGGACTCATTAATTTCCCCCTGGCGGAAACCCTGTTATACATATGGAATATGTCCTGTGGTATGACAGAAGGGGAAAAATTGGCTGGAGGGGTTGGGACCCTTAAAGGGACCCCTGCCCTACTAGCGGAAAGGCTGAATATGGACAAGTTGTCACTGAAAAATAATGATCATCTATGAAGAGAAATAAGAGGGGATGAAAATACAATAGGTTCGATTGAAATGGCAAGTATTTTTTCCACAAAACGATCTCTCTTTCAACACCAACACTTGGAAAATTGTGTAGGCAGTGATGAATAGAATGGCATAAAATGTGTAACCTCAGGCCCAATCTACACCAGGGAAATATTCAGGGGAACGAAACGAAACATGTTTACTCCTGCATATCCATGACATCTGGAAGAACAGTCAGTAACATTGTTCTGGCCACATGTAATTTGTAAATAAAGGTATCAGATGATACTGTTGCATTGTGGGCTGGTAGCTGCATGGACTATGTAAGAGGAATAACTCTAAACCCATGGCCATAGCCTAATATCTTGAATCTTCACACTGGAGCACATACTAGTAGCCATAATATACATTCAATTGGAAGTTGTCTCCAAAACTTTATTTTCATAGAATATCTTTTATACCTAATACATGACATAATAGTCCAGCAAGCTGCATAATATATTACCAGTTAACATGTATAAAAGCATGCCAATTTTATAATACATGTTAAAAGGGTGTACTACAGGGCGTAAAAAAGGTGCGAGACGTGGGGGTGTTTTTTTTACATTGCCATTTTTTTTACACCCACTCACCCTTTCTTGCATTTTTTTTTCATAAAATTTTAGACACCCACCCCAAAACCCCAAAGCTTTATGTTGGTCCCCTCTGTAAAAACGACCAACCGCTCTATATTGGTCCCTTCTTTGAAAGACCAAATTAAATGTTACTTCCTGTTTACAAACATGTGCAAGACAAATATTTTCTTGGCTGATAATTATGCAGTAATCAGCGATAATCTCAACTAAATTGAACTCTAAGCAATCGACAAAGGTAGAATATGATGTGATTATATTGGTAAATTTATAACCCAGCCTATTCATCTGTGTGAGTAGATGAAAAATATGTTGAATCCCCTGGAATGACCAAAAAAAATAACTAGGGCCAGTGTTAGGGCCTATAATAGAATGAAAAATTACACAAAATTAAATTTATCTTTTTTTCAGACATCAACCAGCATCAACTAGTAGGCCTAGAGCCTATAGTAATACCAAAAAGGAAAATGTGGTTATGAACCAGTGTACGAATTAGCTGTTATGTATGCCTGCATGACCACCGACCCGACCTCGCATTAGGACTAGGCATAAAATAATGTTTAACCCTTTGAGTTTGAACGCGGATGGTCAATTTAGTGCCAAATCCATATACACGGATGTGCACTTTAGTGACATGTGACCATGGAGACGAGGTCACAGTAAGCGTAACGTCATTGTGTTGGTGTAGGGAAGATAACTCCAATTTGGTCTTCTGTTTACAGTATACCGGCTGTACTCTTGATTTACTATTATATGTCTACCTGTGTCTACTATATATTATTAACTATACATTATTCTGATACATTATGAGAATAATCAATTTTAGTATACAAACACTGATACAAATACTTATTTCATACATTACACTCATGCATCAACTAACTGTATGAGTAAAGAGACTCATGAAGTATAAGAATTATTGTAATATTCTGTCATGAATTGTTGGCTGATATTGTCAGACTGCATTAAGTTCACCCTACCCTAGAGCTATCTGAAGTATTTTTGTATTTTTTTTATTGAACTGCACCGTGAACTAGACAATTTTCAATATAAAAACTGCCAAGCAAGCTGAAACAGACACAATAAAAAAAAATTGCACACAAAAAAAATCAATGAAAATTTTTGGACCTACCCCCACAAAATTCACTGTTTTTCTCAGTCGTTTTTTGATCAATTATCGTGAAACTTGGCACAGACATCAACCACCATGGGAACCTGTGCACCTGCGATTATGACGTCTGTCCGACATTTTTTGGTGGAGTTATTCCCCTTTTTCGACTTAGACATTTTTTCGCAACATACATAATTTTGTCCAAGCTTTTATTCCTACATTTTTCGGTCAATAGGATTAAGATTAGGGTTATGGTTGTGTACACCTGCAATGGGAACTGTTATTTTATTAATTTAACTAAATGTTTACTGAAATGTGAAACATCTTAGTATTTTAAAAACAGGGGGGTATCCGTAGTCCCATTGGGACAGTCACACCTCTAGTTCCATTTGATATCAACTGATGGGGGTAATTATAACAATATTGAATGTATTAGTGCTTCTCATATTGCAACAAGCCACAACATATAAATAAATATGTTTAAAACAGTTGAAAATATGTCAATGAAAAATGCAAAAAAGTGGTCAAAAACTGTTTCCGGCCTCGGGTACCCACCCTCACCTCATGTCTCGTATGGTCGGACTTGTGATCGAATACAGACACATGTCCTGCAGAGGCTGTGGTGCGGGGCCTCGGTGTATTTATTGTAATGTATTGTATCGAAGAATCGATGATGCAATGCATTAACTTACCCATGTATTCTAGGCTATTCCACAACAAATTGTTTGATGTAGCCACGTGCATGACGACATGTCCACGGCCCGCTTTTGATAACAATTCATCAAACGGCGTTTTTCTTTTATCCCAATTCAAAGACATCACATCAAAGGAAATGAGCCGACTGAACTAGTTGCAAGTTACCATGTTCATGTCAATTTCGCAGACAAGATTTGATTGTCGATTTCGGCGTGGTCATCAAAATAATCATTGGTGGTGATCTATACATGGCATCACCTGAGGCTGACTGGATGGAATGACATTATCTTCGACTATTTAAAGTTAATCATTAATGACAAGTTGTGTTGGGTGAAATTACGCGGAATGATGGACAAGACAAAACTTAAAAGAAAACTATGGGAATGGTTTACAATCGACACGCCGGAGACAACTAATACACATGTCATATTATGCTCAATTTAATCGAACAAACAGTGAAGTCAGCTGCGCAATTAAATGTCACGTGACATGCACTTTCAGTTTATACATGTGTTACGCTGTGTGCCTTATCTTATGTGTACTATATAGATAGCTTTGTTGTACTGCGTATGCATACATTTTGATTTTTGATAGTCTGACCTACATAAATCAAAATGTCTACATGTTGACGAACAATAAAGTTACCTATCGGCGTACATGAGTCCCATGAGATGTACTTTGTGTACACCATGCTAATGAAATCAATCGACTGAAACGACTGTTCCGGTATGCATATAATTGGGGAATCTCGTTTCCGATTTAACCACGCCTCCGTAATTACTTCCTAGATACTGTTGCTAACTCTTGCAAGCGCTGGCGGCTGGGCGGTTTATGCCAGACAAAAATTATGCGAAATAATTTCGTCCAAAGTGATTTCTTTTTCTTCGGTGTGAATGAAATTCGCACGGTAACGCTCGTGTATTTGTATAATGATCATCTTCCTGACTGGAAATATATATATAAAATAATGCTATGAGAGGCCAATAGAATATTTATACCCCACTCTCGAAGAGAATGTGGGTATACTGGATTGTCCTTGTCCGTCCATCCGGACTTTATCCCAAATATCTCAAACACTGGTTGTCGGATCTGAAAGAAAATTGGTATGTATGTTCACTACTATGAGGGCATTCAACGGAGTGTTCAATATTTTTTCCATTCTAGAGTTATTCATCTTTGTTTATCTGGAAATGTTGTTTTTTAGGGAGGTATTTGAAGGTAGGTGGTATCAGGAGGAACAAAACATATTTTTATTTTAGCCTGAATTTACTTACACTTTCAGAATTCAGAAATATATTGTGTCTTTATTTATTTGCAACATTTACCATCTTTTCTAGTTGCTGAGCTGCCACAGCATATGCTGATGAGGGTATCAGTTGGAATACATCATAAAGACATTGGTGCAGCCATTGAGGTACATCAGGCCATTCAAAGTCATGTTCTCATTTCTCAGGCCTGTACGCATGGTCCCGGAACCCTGTGGGCAAAACCTTGTTATTTGTGTTCAATCTGTCAGAGAAAGTTTTAACTCGGTTCAAAATAATGGCGATACATATTTACACAAACATTCACAGAATTGAGATCCAACAGACCCGTTTACTATTTCAGACTTCCCATTCATTACTGTAATTGGTTACTATGTTCAAACATTTGTTTGCATGTGATGCATGCATTTCGACTGCAATCTCAGTAAAAATTGTTTACTTGTTATTAAATAAATCACATAGAATCCGTCAACCAACTTTTTATGGACATCTGTTGCAGAAATAATATACGACTGAAATTAGATCCAGAGCTAGCTGATATTGAGTAGGAATGCGTCATTTTCCTATGCCCCAAAATAGTACAATGTACCTGCATAATACAAATTATATATCCACATAACATGTGGAATAATTATATGTATTCAAACTTCATCGAATGACCAATTTATCATCAAACATTCTGATTCAACATTCTTGGAAAGAAATAATGCATAAATGAGATAGTTATATCTGAAAAACCTGAGAGGAAACGAACACGGGTACACTAGTAACAGATTCATAATATATAATGAGTGTCATTGAGACACATCAGTTTGAGATTTGCAAGATAGCCATGCAAGTAGTGATAATGTCTTAAGCATTGGATAATAATTGGACCTCACTGCTTTACCCTTTGCTGGGTTTTAATAAACATGCATTCTCTAATTTCTCTTTCTGCTTCCTTTCTGACTCTGTCACCGGCTGGGTACTACCGTACTAGTCTGGTTTCTATATTTAGCTCGGGATTTTCCAGCCAAAATGGCGAAAACCGACCGCCCCAAAGTCAAATTTCCTATGTGCCTTTAGAATAATTCCCGCACATAAACTTAATGACAGAATTGAGTATCAGAGCTGTGTTATTGTTAACGATTTTCGCAAGCCACTCGTCAAAATTGCAGCAAATTAGAACTCTTGTGTTTGACTTGCCATGCATATTGTCGTCCATGTGCGTTTATATTTTTGTGTTGATAAAATACCTGTAGAACCAAATCATACCATTTTGCAATATAGTTCTTTGGTTCTAGTGGGACTTTTCAAACTTAAGGTTCAAAATTACACAAATTTTGTTTGATATTTTGTTTCTTAACAAGGGCAGCGTGTTGCCCTGCTTGCTTAGTATATCTTAATATCGCGGAAGTCCACCAAATGTGGGTAAAATGTTGCTGGTAGCAGGGGTCTTACCTAGTCATCAAGGGAGGTAAACCCTGCATGGAGTTTGAAACATGTTGCTCGTTCAGCATATTGAATGCACAAACAGTAGTAACAGTTAAAACCAAGTTAATATGGTCATCGTTCAAATAGTAAGATATGGTTATTGTGGAGCATGCATGTTGATGCACATACAGCATCGAATATTAGAATTGGTTCAATCTAAGCGTGCCACGTGATGTCACATGATGTTTCATTTCATTGACTATTCTCATATACTTGAGAAAATATTGAGAAATGAATGTTCATATGCTTGCGAAAAAATGGAAAGTTTTATCAAAATTTTAAATTACTTACCTGTGTTACATATTCGATGAGTCCAGTTATCTGTCACATTCTATGGACTCTTGTGGTTCTCTGACAAGAGATTTGCAATAAACGCAGTCAACAGGCATTGTGCCGATTGAGGAATGTATGAAAATCGGATTTTAATCCGAAGTGAGAATAATGAGCTGATGGCTTCGTTCGCTAAGCAGCAATCAACAGAACTGTCAGTGACTGTCCATAAGTGAAGTTCATTTTGTTATTACAACTAAGAAAACATTGCAGACTTCACTATTAGCCTACACAAACACTATCTCAATAAAATTAAGCCGATTAAATCCCTTCTAATTAATGGGACCGACTTATCTGGGGCCGTCTTCGTATGGGGCCGACTTCTCCAGATACCGTCACAAATCCATGTCGGCACCTGTGATCTCTGTCAAAACAATTATCAAAGGCAACACAGAGTTGATATCAGAGGAAACATTTTCGCGACATTGTGTTTTTAAAGTGTACCAAAACACATGGGTTCAATGAGTCTATAGGGGATTAAACACTCAACATACATATCGGAATTGGCCGATTGTACCTCAAGCAGGGTTCGTACGCGGGTCTGGAATCCTGGAAAAGTCTTGAAAATAAGCTACCCCGAGATTCAAGGTCTTGAAAAGTCATGGAATATCCCAAGGCCGAGCTCTTAGGTAATTAAACGCTGTTACTTTCCGATCTTATATCGTGTAAGCTTGCGATACCATCTCCGTAGTCATAGTTGAACTACACGTTTTAAGGTATGCCGAAACACGAATTGTCTCCCTTACCGGAACTCCTGTTTGACCGCTAAATATATCAGAATTTGACCTAAATAGTAATAGTAAACAAATATGCCTGGAAACTGTGTCTTCCATGACAAATGGGTTACGGATACGCGGTTTGAAGCATGGATAGATCGGGAACCAGAGAACCGGATGAAGGCGAAATGCCGACTGTGTTAAATCATTGTTTAGCTAGGTACGAGGTATGGAAAAGTTATGGATTTTTTCCACTAAAAAGTCTTGGAAAATTTGTCCGAAAGTCTTGAAAAGTTATGGAATTTTACTCTCAGCTAGGTGTATGAACCCTGTCAAGATAAATCGGAAATTGGTCAGATGAGGCTTTTTCCTTATCTCTTTCCTTTAATATCGGCGCTTCACTACATGGAAGTAGAACTTTATCGATTCATCGTGAATTCAAGGTATTGGCATACAATTTTATATGGTATGCATCACGTATCCTGGCACGTGAAATCAAGTAATTTCTGAAGATGACCATGTGTAAAAGAGCAAAAACTGCCATTTTATCTCAAGTTTACATGTCTATTATGTATATTTGACTCATCTAGCTAATTATTAAACTGCTTTGTAGTTTAAAATGAAATCTATGTCCAGTTATAAACATGTTGATTCTGATAATTCAGGTGGCAAATCATTTGAGAACACTAATTTAGTGTATTGTTATATGTATCGCATTGTCGATCATGTACGTGATTCTTATTGAATTTTGACCAAGTATATCGTTACAGCCATTCGTGAACAAAATTCATGAAACTTTGACATCTTTTGACAGACCTACAATCTGATGTCTCAGAAGTGGTTCACACATGCATCACCAACGCTCTTCAATTCTGGAACATGTCGCCCACAGTTATCCAGGTAAGCTCCAGTTCTCAACTTTGTCCTGAGCATTAACACTTTGGTGCATACAACTACATTTGTTGTTTTACGGTTGGAGGGCGGTTTAACATTTATTTTGTTCATGGTAGTCAGTACACATGTAGTTCTATGGTAATATAATTCTACCGTGTATATATCTGCTCAAAAATTGTTACTACACTGTTCTAATGTTATGAAGTATCACTATTTATAGAGAAAAATTGCAGAAATTAAAAGAAATTAAGCACAAATTTATTAGCACATGTTTTAATGATGTTACCATGTAAGCAAAATTCAAAATGGCAGCACTTACTACAGAGATATCACTTCATTTCAAGATGGCAACCAGATGGAAGCCATCAAATTTATCCAAATTTCATTAATAAAAACGGCCCCCAGCAGCCATCTTGGATTTTACTCTGCATGACTAAATGCTTTGGCACACCCTACAGGCCCTGTATCCCTCCGGCACAAAAAATTGTCAGTACACTTATTGTACACGCAAATATAACTAACGTTTTGTCACAAAGTTTACAGTACCTACTAGTAAATACTCGCGTAGTAGATATTCACAGTTTTTAGGGACTGAGATCTTCCCCAGCAGCCATAGGGGTACCATTCCCCCAACTCCTAGCGAAAACCCTGCTAATATACAACTATATTCCATGTCCTTCCCAGGAGACAGGAGAAATTGCTCTCGCACCTGTATGCACTCGCTATTTTTAATTCATGGGAAGGACTGATATTCTTCAGAAATTTTATTTTATTGACTTTCAGCTGTTTCTTATTGACGATGAATTCAGACAGTATAGAAGGTATCTATGATACACTGAAGCAGTGCGCCTTGATATCTAAAAGTGCAGGTGGTATTGGAATCAACGTCCACAATATCCGAGCGACTGGCAGTTATATTGCAGGGGTAAGTGCCACTTAAAGACATAATAAGTGCTTATTTCACTACTTCAATTTGTTTATCTGGAAATCATTTCTTTTTGTTTGCCCGTGCAGATATCTTAGCCATGGGTAATTGGATCTGAATGAAATTTGGTATGGAGGTTTGCCATCACGAATGCTTTCAAAAGAGTGCCCAATGACATTTGCATTTTCATGTTTAAGTTATTGACATTAGTTTGTCTGGCTTGATAACTGAAACAAATATGAACCAATTTCAATAAATTTTTGTTTTAAATTTTTGTTTTATTCTGTCATCACAGGCAGAAATTTGGTATGGATGTATACTGCTATGAGGAGATTAAATGGAGTGTTTAATTGTTTTGTTCGAGTTTTCCGTTCTAAAATTGTTATCTGGAAATGTTTGCTTTTGTCCATTTGAGCAAATATCTCAACGATTGGTTGTCGAATCTCAATGAAATTTAGTGTGGGTGTTCACCATTATGAGGACATTCAGAGGAGTGTTCAATCATTTGTTCTGGATTTCCATTCTAGAGTTATTCATTTTTGTTCATCTGGAAATGTTTATTTTGTTTTGTCCATCTGCAGGAGTATCTCAGCCATCGGTTATAGCATAGATGAAAGACCGCCGGATTTTTCCGGATTTTCGTCAAGTTTGTTCTGCTTCGGATTTTTCAATGGTATTCCTGAAAATAAAATAAAACATTTCCTGTCTAATTTAAAACAATGGAGGCAAATTGATTCACGCTGATATTTTAACCAAATTTAAGCATGTATAAGGTGGTAGATCGGTCTGTAGACCTAAAATCTTTAGAAAAGGATGTAGAAAATAAATTCCGTTGGGTATGGTTGGAAGAAAGAGATGAACATGGTGACTTTCTCTCAGACTAGATTCGAAAAATAGACATTGCCGATTACTTAATTTGCAAGAGGTGTTGTGATAAGTTGAAGTATGCTTCTTCTGGGAAATCTGACATCAAGAATCACTCAAAGAAAGATAAGCACAGAAAGATGAGAGATATAAAGAAAACAACTGAGAAGTTGCCCTCATTGTTTGTAGCTGTTAAATAAAAAAAATGACTACCACTCCGCCTGTAAAGAAATCCTGTTCTCTTCCATATGGTGTTGCCAAAAACTGTTCTGCTGTTCACCCAGAAGAGACCTGTAACCAAAGCTATAATTTCAACAATGGATCGGAAAATGACAATGGAGGCTCTCTTTCTCTCGTTTGTCGCTGAGCACTCCCTTCCGCTGTCAATTGTTCCCGAGCTTATCAATTTGTGCAAATTTGTCTCAAGAGATGCACCAATATTGGAGAATGTTTCTATGGAGAGAACCACTTCTTCACACAAACTCTGTAAAGGGCTTGGTGTCGTTCTCCACAAAAGATTGGTCAATGACTTGAAAACATCATATTTCTCAATAAACGTTGATGAATGCTTCAGTAACAACCACATGAAAGTCTTGACTATACTCGTCAGCTATTTCTCAGACACAGAGGGACGCGTCGTTGTGAAACACTACAGTTCCACACCACTTATTGTTGTCAATGCAAAAACAGTTTTTCAACATGAATGAAGGCATCATTATCTCGAAGCAGCTTGTTTCTCTCCTATGTGACTCGACCAATTATATGCGTGGTAAGAAATCTGGATTTGAAACATGACTACGTGAAGCTGTTCCACATCTGCTTGACACTGATGGAGATGTGTGCCACCACATCCATAATTCTGTTCAGAAATTCTGTGCCCACTTCGAAATGTATGTAGAAAAGCTTGATGACAACATCCATACCGACATGCAGACATGTCCCAAATTGAGGAGTTATCTACAGGAAATCTGCCTCCTCCTTGGAATCCACTATAACATGCCTTTGAAACGAGTGGAACATCGTTGGCTGTCTGTGTATGATGTGACAGAACGTAATCTTGGACTGCTCCCTGCTTTCCGGGTGTCATACTTCGCATGGATGCCCCAGAATTTGAAAGCTGCTTACCTTCCTGTATTTGTTGAATGCCTATCGAAAGCAAATGTATCAAAACAAGTGAGGAGCCGAATTTATGAGATTATCAATGCTCTTCGAAAGAAGAAACTAACAAAAGCTTCACAACAGAGGAAGGGGAGAATCATTGAAAAGCTGTTCTTCCAGTATGAGAAAACTGTACTGCATATGGATATGTACCAGAGCTGTTAAGTTCCACGGATTGTCCGTGAGACTCACGGATTTCCAAGGCAATTCCGCAAACACGGATAACCCCCAATTTCTCACGGATTCGTCAAAACCCCACATTGAAAATCCCAAAACGAAGTTTGTTTTATTTTTTAAATTCGTGCATTTGCGGGAATTCCCCAAATGACAGTGACTTCCTTATTTCCGGTACCGTAAATACCCACACATTAACATTCACAGAATGATTGAAGACTCAATTTGTGGTGAACTGTGACTGATATTAATTGATTTTCACACTCTGGTGAAGCCACACGTATGGAGGGTGTTGTTTTAGTAAACAATACGTATAATCACAAGTGTGCAAAGTTCTGTATTGTTAGGCCTCATTGATGAACATTTCTTAGTAACGGATCAGTGGCATGCATTGCAAACGAAATAAAACAATACGTTTAATCACAAGTGTGCAGCTGTATTGTGAGGCCTCATTGATGAACATAAGTAATGAATACTTTATGATTTAAGTTCACTGATAGTGGTATGCATTGAGAACGGAATGTGTCTTTTATTTTGCGGGTAAAACTTTTAAGACGGGTCATTTTGTACTTTCGGTTTCACGCATACATGTCCGGTTGTAACCTGTGTAACTCGGATTCGTTTTGACTAACTTTAAACAAAGTTTCTGCTTCTTAAAATTTGTTAATAAATGGTGGAATGTGTGCATTTCTTTTGTGGGTTAAACCGTAAGACGAGTCCATTTTGTCGTTTATTACGATGTTGTACTTTCGGTTTCGCGCATATCCGGCTGTTTCCGGTGGAATTCTGAGTATTTTTACGAAGTGTGATCTGCTTCTTTCTTTTTAATAAATGGTGGTATCTCCCACACAGAGCAGCTCTATTACAATTACCAACAGGACATTCATTGCCATTTTATTTAGGTCTATATATTTATAAAATAGAAACTCATAAAAATTATGCAATCTTCATCATAAAAATTATTTTTGGAACATGAACATATTTGGGCATACCTCCCGCAAAAATCTCACGGATTGACATTTTCAAAACTTAACAGGTCTGATATGTACTGCTCAATATTGCCACTTTTTAAGTCATTTGTCCTCATCTTTGAGCAGAAAGAACCAATGATCCATCGCCTCCATGACGAGATAATCTCACTTCCGTTCCTTCCTGGGATGCTTCATCAAAGCAGATGTTCTGAGAGGATTAGGACCAATGAAATTAAAGAAATTGGACATAGAAACAACAGTCAATCACCTCAATATCAAATCTATGTTCATTGGAGCGAAATGTGATTCTCGGCTTAAGTCAGCAGAAAATGATCAACATGTCAGTGAATTTATCGTCACAGTTCAAAAAGCATACATAGCTGCAGCAAAGTATATGCAAGGCAAATTCCCTCTCGATAATTCACTACTCATCAGTTTGAGTGCCATAGACCCTAAAGTCGTGGGACAAGATGCTTGTCTGCCAGCAATGAAGCGGTTGAGAGAATTCTTCCCTGGTATATTATCTTTGACTGATGTTGACAGCTATCTGTTGGAATGCTCGAATATCCGCCTCGACTGTGATTTGCCTGCCCTGGAAGAAGGTGATAAAGCAGTTCCTCTCGACAAATGGTGGGGCCGGGTGTTTAAAACAAAGAAATATCCATGTATGATGAAAGTTGTCAAGGCATGTTTGAGTGTATTCTCGGGACCTCACGTGGAGCAGTCATTCAGTGTTATGAATGACCTTATCAGTGCAAGATCAAACCGAATGAGTATTGATACATACAGTGCAATACAGAGTGTAAAGTATGAACTGGCATTGGAAAACACAACATCATTAGAACTCTTCTACAGAAGATGTAAAGAGATATCCTGTAGATGAAGCCATTGTATACCACCTGAAGCTGGATGACCATAGCGATAGAGTTGAGGAAAATGCCAAAAAACTCAAGTTGGACACATCTGATAGAAATACCGGTACCTCTCATAAGAAAGTTGGCGTTCATAAGGTTGCAGAAAACATCAAAGACAAAATAAATTAGAACCAATCAGCTTGCTGAGTGACTAGATGTTTAGAGAGTAGATGTTGGATGTACAGTGTAAATAATTTGAACTTGAAATTGCACGTCTGTGGAATTAAACAATTTTGATAGTGACATTTTGAAGAAAGAAATCAACATGTGAAGCTGATATATAGAGTACTAGCTGGTGGACCCGACTACGTCCGGGCTGTTTCCCCTCTGCTTTTCGGCGAATTGCGCGATTTGACCTTGAATTGACCATTTTCAAGGTCAGGTCGGGGTCACGATTTGACCCAGACAAAAGTACCTGTCGAAATCCGTCAGGTTTTACCTGATTTGACCTTGAATTGACCATTTTGAAGGTAAAGGTCAGGTTGGGGTCACGATTTGACCCGTCCAAAACACTCTTCGGACAAAAGTAACCCTAGGTATCAAATTTCATCGAAATCCCGTCAAAATTCGCGATTTGACCTTGAATTGACAATTTTGAAGGTCAGGACGGGGTCACGATTTGACCTGTCCAAAACACTCCCCGGACAAAAGTACCTCTAGGTCAAAATCCGTCCGTTTTACCATATTTGACCTTTTTGAAGGTCAGGTCGGGGTAACGATTTGACCTGTCCAAAAGACTCCCCAGACAAAAGTACTCTAGGTATAAAATTTCGTGGAAATCTGTCCCGTTTTACCCAATTTGACCTTGAATTGACCTTTTTGAAGGTCAAGGTCAGGTCGGGGTAACGATTTGTCCCATCCAAAACACTCTAGGTATCAAATTTCGTCGAAATCCGGCCATAGCTAACAGACAGACAAACAGACAAAAGTCCCAAAATATATATTAGATTATAAATGGTATGCTGTTTTAAATGTTTTTTTTTCTTAAATTACATGTAGGTGATCATAGCAATAGGAAATATCATTATTGTAATCAAATTAAATTTCAGCATCATGAAACAGCTTGATGTGTCTTTCAACAAACATCCCTATTTAAAAATATTAAGGAGCTATTCTCCCTATCACCCTTGTTGGCATGCTTGTAGTTTTGTCTGTTTTTCACTGATTGAAATTGACCAAAAATATTTGACAGGGAGGCAATTACATGTACATTGCTAATTATGTTTTTCTTCAATTTGTTCAAAACATACAATATAGGTTGTACCAAAGAACTATTGATAAACAGTTTTATATGTGTCATCAACATGCACTAAATTTGCTCTGAGTCTGAGGGTCAAAATTTTCAATTATCATTTCAAAATGAAAAAATTAGGCAACTTGAAAATCATACTATAAGGCTTCAGGATGCTTCAGAATCATTCTCAGGGCATTAGATTTTCAAAATTTTCCCGGGGGAGGTCCCCCGTACCCCCACCTACGGGAGGGGGGAGGGGGATACCCCCTCCCATACCCACCCCCTCTCGAGCCTTCGGCCCTCGTGATATGCCTACGGCATATCGTGCTAGGATAATAATCACTTTCCTGATTTTTAATGTCAGCCTACTTTCATCTATGACCGTTATAGTTATGGCCACACTAGGCAGTATGCCACATGGGGTATGCACCAGGCAACAGTCCAGCTCTTGTTCTGCCTGGCTCTTGTTCAATTATGAAGAAAGTGTTAACATAATAAATATACATGTTGGTCTAAATACCAGTCGTAATGATGCTGTTGATTAAGAAGTATCGTACTTAACTTAGGCAAAAAAAAAACCATCTCTGTTTCCGATAACATGGGGAAAGTTTTCCAGGTAGGCAGGCAGGGTTTTTTTTTTTTTCTTTAACCGGCCATTTGAAAGTGATAAAATAGTGTAGTACATGTACACCCTTTTAACATGTATTATAAATTGGCATGCTTTTATACATGTTAACTGGTAATATATTATGCAGCTTACTGGACTATTAAGTCATGTATTAGGTATTAAAGATATTCTATGAAAATAAAATTTTGGAGACAACTTCCAATTGAATGTATATTATGGCTACCAGTATGTGCTCCAGTGTGAAGATTCAAGGTATTAGGCTATGGCCATGGGTTTAGAGTTATTCCTCTTACATAGTCCATGCACTACCAGCCCACAATCAACAGTATCATCTGATACCTTTATTTCCAAATTACATGTGACTAGAAAAATGTTACTGACTGTTCTTGGAAATGCAGGAGTAAACATGTTTTGTTCCAATCTTCCCCTGAATATCTCTGGTGTAGATTGGGCCTGAGGTTACACATTTTATGCTATTCTATTCATCACTGCCGACGCAATTTTCCAGGTGTTGGTGTTGACAGAGAGATCGTTTTATGGAATAAATACTTGCCATTTCAATAAAACCTATTGTATTTTCATCCCCTCTTATTTCTCTTCATAGATGATCATTATTTTTCAGTGACAACTTGTCCATATTACCAAATCACTAACTTGTATTGTGGTTTAAAGTCACATATTTCCGACTTATTTCGTTGCAATCCCAGAATGTTTTAATTAGCAGAATTGATTACCTGCCAACTGTTAGTGTAATTAACAGCAAGTTATCACATAATCCTTACAGTACATCTATGCACATCAGATGAAACAGTGCGAGTTGTTTCTATCACAGTACATGTAGTATCTGCTACTTGGTCGGTAACATCAAAGCAGTCTGTCGTAAATAGTTACACGGAGTTGATTCACGTGATCCACCGAGGCGTTTTGGTTGGTGACACAGTGACCCAGTTGGTGTGTCATTCATAACAGACAGTTGTTTATTTAAAGTGGGTTAAACTCGGGTTTCTGTGAATATTCAAGGATGCCCAATGAATTATAATCTTGGATGACGATTTTGTCTGGTCAATATGGCGATTTCGGCTTTTGACGATGCTAATTTCCAGGAGTGATAACGGAATACGGACTCAATTTCCCGCCAAAACGCACGTGCTTTTCACTGTTTAATTTTGTCGCGAACAGATGGTCTTTCAAGCAAGCTTTGCGCCCAATTCCGCGAAGGAATTTAAGGGAGCTGCCGGTATAATACATTGTATTTTTTAAAATACACAGTCCACAAAAGACGGGGGGATTTCCGTAGTGACTCGTTGGGGTAGAGTTTGATTTACGCCACGCTATTCACTGCGTAGCATGGCCAACCGGGTTGTCTTATTTATATCTAGAATTCGTGATTGCATACACCGGCCTACACATGCGTCAGTTGTGTATGCGATAGATGATTAGTTCTGCTGTTGGTATTGGGAAAACCATAGCTATTAATTCACACACATACAGGTTACTATGGACTTCTGGGGAAAAAATTTAAAATTGAGGCCGGCAAGAAAATCTCATCCAGGCCGGGTACCGGAAACAGAGGTGTTTTTTTTTTGGCCTTATACATGTTGGTCTAAATACCTGTTTTGGCATTATTCCAAATACCAATATCATATATTATTTTTACTTTCAGACCAATGGGACATCAAATGGCTTGTTACCCATGCTTCGTGTTTACAATAATACAGCAAGATATGTTGATCAAGGAGGCAATAAGGTATTTCAACTTGAGAATTCACTTTGAATGTGAATATTTATTACACCAAACAAGAACAGGGTGTTGGCTAGAGGTCCAGTAGGCCCCTTTCCCCCGATCCCATATTTCCCTTCGGAAATGGTCCCCCACCCATCCACAGATGTACCATGTATCACCCAGTATGGTCACAGTTAATAGATTTTAAGCTGAGCGCTAACTGCCTAATTCAGGCTTTAAAATCAGTGAAATATTTGGGAGAATTAAAATATAGTGTTACTTTATGAATCAGGAGCTCTTTACAAGAATCAAATAAGAATCATGATTCTGATTCGCATCTGATTTTAAAGCCTGCACATTTTGTTTCCCGTTCCAAATATATTCTTTATTATTGGATGTGCAAACTTCCGAGAATCATGTCCACACAATGAACGATTCATGGACAGGAGGTATTAATAGGAACCACAAACAAAATGTAAGAGTGTTTGTACTCAACAATTTATCATAAGCATTCTCTATGTTGTGTAATTTTTCATAACTTACACAGTCAAGAACAATATTAAATCCAGTATATTTACACTTGAATACAGTTACAAATGACTGCTTTATTTCTCAAAGTAATCCATATTCCATCACCGATCACAAATTGGAATGACCGCTTTCGCAGATTGCTGCTTCCAGCGGTCAAGTCGCTTTGTATAGATTTACTGGGTTTTTGCAATTGGGGACATAGAGAATAGTTTCTCAACTTTAATAATAGAATAACTGTAAACAAGAATACTTGGAGGCATTATCTCATTATATTAAAAGATTGTCAATCGAAGCGACAAAATGAACGACTGCTACCAGCTAAATACATTATTTCACTGATAGGAACCGGATATGGAACGAAAGGTTGAACTCAATTGAGACAGTGACATTTGGTTCTCACTATCCACAAACCTGTGTTGAATTTGTCCAGTGAAATATATTGTAAGCTCAATCTTATGAAGAGAAATAATTTATTTTGTTCTTAAAATGTGTGAGAATCGATCAAAAGAATTTAATGATTCCGCCATGCCCATTTGACATTATCATCAGGTCACGCATGTGCACGCTGTACAATATAATTCTTTCGAGGCAGAATTTTACTCATAAAACAGTTAAAAACACAATAAAATAACTAATTATAAATGTCCTATGGTAGTTGAGGCGAGCTATAAAAAGCCCGCCTTGGAAAATTCTAGGCGGGGGCTGTCTTGAGATTTCCAGGCCTGATTTCAAGGCTTGTGCAGCAGGATTCATTCGCTAATCTGGAAACATGGAAAGTTACAAAATTTTACAAAAGCATCTCCAGGCCTGGAACTAGTTATGGAAAAGTCACCTGTTTTAACCCCACTATAGAAAATCTGCCCCTCTCAGCTGCCGCTCCAGAAATGTCATTGAATTTCAAATCTATCCTTGAATGACCCTTTAAGTTGAAGTGTGTGGGTAAAGGTTCAATATCACAGAAAGTTTTTGGAATGTAATACTTTAAATGTAATTGATGCTGAAACCAATTTGTGACAAGACATTAACTATTAAAGTTCTATCATACATTTAACTGATATTCTGCCTAGCAAAGCTTGGAGAAGTTTCATTGGCTTGAGGTCTCTGAAAGGTATTGGAATTTCATCCATGCATAGGTGTATAAAACCTTCGCAGTGCTCTTATATTTTCTCTTCTCATACATTCAGCGTCCTGGTGCTTTCGCAATCTACCTGGAGCCATGGCATGCAGACATCTTCGCTTTCCTTGACATGAAGAAAAACACAGGCAAAGAAGAAAATCGGGCCAGAGATCTATTTTATGCCTTATGGATCCCAGATTTGTTCATGAAGCGGGTTGAGCAAAATGGTATGTGGAGCCTGATGTGTCCTGCGGAATGTCCTGGACTTCATGAAGTTTGGGGCGAAGAATTTGAGAAATTGTATTTGAAGTAAGTTTCATTGATGTCAAATGGCATGCACTCGACAGGAAGATATGTAATGAGGTCAGCTCACTCAGCATGAGTCTCAATCGTGTCCACACGATTGAACCAATAATTTCATATTCCACAGCGTATGTTGCGAAGGTGCATTGGCATGCTCATCTGCAGCCACATCAGATTATTTGGACGAATCCAATAGCTTCTTTTTATATTGTTATAACCTGTTATAACTGCTTGTGACATTCAGTAAGGCAATTTTAGGGCGTACATTTATTAAAGCTTGCATATTGTGCTTAGATATTGAACAAATATATTTATTTTTTTGGCAATTGGCTGTCCGATTATTATTTGACGGGCTATTATTTGCCAATTCCGATTATCGTAACATCACTACATTATAATTCACATCACTTTGGTTTCAAATGGCTACATTATGATAATATGTGCTCAATTGACTTGCATTAAAAAGTCAGCGTTTTGTTTAGCAGGTTTTCCGCTACTACGGCCGCCCAGCGGCCTCATTCCCCTCCCCAAACTTGACTTATATTGGTCACAAAATAGCCACAGACCTAGCTCAGTTCCCTTTTTACACAGGACGAGCAATCAGACACTGACGATTAACAGATTGCAAGGAATCATACACTTGGCGCCTGAGTAAGACATGATCAGTAGCACGGACCACGTGCACAGTTGTCTACATCATCTTGGGTAACGCTTTGTTGGGCGAATATTTAGTAGTAATCAGCCTCTCGCATTTAAATTTACCGTAGATTTATGTCAATAAGTAGTTTTGGCTGTCGCTGCGATGAACAGTGCAGAAATTTTTCCCCAAAACAAGATTTGTATCAAAGAAATGTTTAATTAAAAATAAAACAGTTGAATTATTAATAGTTATTATCAGTGTATTTATTCCCTATCCAATGCATACAAAATTATCCATTATACGAATCCAGCATGAGGTCATCTTCGTCTGAGGAATGGCTTTTGATTTTACAACAAATAGTTTTGATCAGTACTGTGAACAAAATACAAAGAAAGCAGCCACGCAGAACCTGTGTATAGCACGTGCTCATCTCATTACGTAACACCTGTTACTGCTAGTCCTAGACAGTGCGACAATGTGATTATGTGTCTTTTGCCAACCGCGGCAGTCTTTGATGTCGGCTTTTAATATTGCTACTGTTTAAATAAAAGTCGTTGTATTCATTCTATGCTGTTGTGCTTACATGCTTTTAGTTCATTAACTTGAGATCTAAGACGATCTGTTTTAATTTGGTTTCTATACGAAGCTTCAATGTTCCTGCTTGTTGTCTCAAGTGCAAGGAAATTGGCTACTTTTCAGTGATCAACATCCAATTTTTCTCCCGACAAGGCACCTGGTATGTGCTTCCCAAATATGGCCACATTCCCCCAACCCCTGACGGAAACCCTGGTTTAGGGACTTTAGCCCCCAAGGCCAAAAAAATAATACCTGTATTTAGGGTTACATGGTCCAGAATAATTAGGGTAGGTTGTAGGGAATTTAATTTTTTTATTCTGAATTCCATTGGGTTATTGAAAGCTTCACAATTCAAATTAATTGAAAGGTTCAATACTAGATATTGTTTATCTTGAATTAGTCAGAGCACTAGACTAATAAAACTTCCAAATCTTTTTTATAGGAGAGGTTTGAAAATGGGTAAGATAATTTTCAATGCCCTTGCCACTGAGAACATATTTTTTTTTATCTGTCTACTCTCGTGTGCCAAATAATAGTACAGGGTGGAAAATTCATGAAAATTTAATAAAAGTACAGGGCGGAAAATTCGAGAAAAATAATAATAGTACAGGGTAAAGTACACCAGTACACCAATGATAACAGATGAAATATTTCCATGATAATCAAAACAATAATTTATTATCTGTTTAGAGTAATGTCCCTTTGACCATACGAGTGCACTAAAACTCTTTATAAGTACCATTATATTGACAGCACTTGGGGTGGGGTATTTTATTCTTCAAAAGTACGAAGAATAAAATAATGTCAAATGTGTTTTGATCGAAAGTGCTTTCCGAGAGGCTTTCCGGAGGGGGTAATTATGCATTTATAAAACAGTGACCACAGAGGATGTTCTGAACTTCTGACAAAACTATCATATTTTGCTCGTATAGTGTACGACATTTAGAGCATGATCGGGTTAACATCGCAATAATTACGAGCGTGACATGCACCAAAATCACAAATTAATTTGCACCCGTAATTTCGACAGCCATTCCCTCCCATTTGAGTCATCATTGCGAGATTACAAACATTGAATGGACTATTCCATTGTGTTGCTGGTATCATGGAGAGAATACATTGGAAGACGGATACTATTCTCATTAATGATATAAAGTTTCCCCCATTCAATTGTGGAAGCACCTCTAATTATAGACCCAATCATATAATTTACATTGTAATTGTTAATTGAACGAGAATAGGAACAATGGATTCTGTGCGTGTTACAACGGTAATACAACCATATTTCGCCATCAAGCAAAATGGAATCTTCCTGTGTCTTTCCACGTGCTCGAAACAACACATTTTTTATCTCGCTATATCGACTCCTATATTTTTTCAACCACATCAATTCACACTGTCGGGCCATCGTTTTTAAATATACGTGCAAATTACAATTGTCATTGTTCCCCTTCGGCATTTGCTATAAGTCCAACGTCCGGGAAATTAGGTGTGAGACACCGAGTTCCATTTTCGCCGATCATTTTCAAGTTTCCTAATTTCGTGATATTGCGACTTTGACTTTGATAATTTGTAAAAGTCTTTTAAATAGTTTGAATGGGTTTTTAATCAACATAGTTGCTAATAATTGTGACTGTTGTGTAACTATTATCGACTTACACTTCCATAAACGATAAATTTTCTCAAAAATGTAGTTATTGTTTATATAGTACAGGGCGGATTTTCCCCAGAATTTAATAAATGTACAGACCCGAATAACATCGTACAGGGCGGATTTTTTCTATGAAATTAATAAATGTACAGGTACGTTTATTTGGCACGCGAGAGTACAGTCCAATAAAATGTTTTGGGTAGGCACCTTTTTCTAGGGTAGGTAGGGAAACCCTAAACACAGGTTGTTTTTTTGGCCTAAAACTATTACATATTTTGTCTGAATTGTGCCTTTAGTTTACCTTGTATTATCTCATTTATAATCACAGGTATGAAAAAGAAGGTAAATGCAAAAAAACAGTTAAAGCCCAACAAGTTTGGTATGCAATAATCGAGTCACAAACAGAAACTGGGACTCCATACATGCTGTACAAGGATGCATGCAATCGGAAATCAAACCAGAAGAATCTCGGCACAATAAAGTGCAGTAACTTGTGCACAGAAATTGTCGAGTACAGCAGTGCTGATGAGGTAAGTAAAATGATAGCACTTATCCCCAGAAGGAGCCCTAGTAAGGCTGCCACAATTTATCGCGATTCCAATGCATAACATTATGAAGTTCACGATGCAATGCATTGTATTGGGAGGGTGTGATGCGATGCAAAAACAATTCATGTATGCAGAGTTATAAATAGGCAATGATTCATACTTTTCCACTCAACTTCCCATCTGGGCAGATCTGGGGACTGTATTAACTATTATAGTCTACTTCTAATACCTGGCCATGCATTTTTTGTCATTTTAGTTAGGCCTTGTAATTTACTTCAATAAATATGATCACTGATGAGAATATACATACTAAAAATGATTAAGTGGTTCATCTAGTTTTCACAGCTGTCAGTTGCCAAAAATGTGCATCGCGATGCGCATCGCATCTCATCATCAAGGTCTGAGATGTTGCAGCCCTAAGTGCTTCAGATATCAGCATAAAACACACAGCTAGGCTAAGAAGATGAATCAGCTGATATATTAAACACTTCAAGAGTGTCTCTTATGTATAAAGGGTCAATAGGGGGTAAGGCCATTACACCCGATTTATTTGCATAAAATGAATGCAAACAAGATTGGTGTCAATGTTTATGTTATATAATAACTA
Organism: Siphonodentalium dalli; assembly: GCA_032622095.1. NCBI lineage: Eukaryota > Metazoa > Mollusca > Scaphopoda > Gadilida > Siphonodentaliidae > Siphonodentalium > Siphonodentalium dalli. The sequence continues at coordinate 108,291,293 of CP136065.1, read as the reverse complement.
CATTGTACTATATAAGTAACTTCTGAAACCTATCGAGCATGATTATTAAATAATGAACAATCACCTCATTTTGTAGTTAATTCTCAGAATCGTGGATGATGTTAATATAAACTTAAATAACCATGGCCTAAGGTCAGTACTGGGAACGAAAATATCATGGAAATATACAATCAGTTAGGAGTCCTGTTACTCTAAATCTTATTTTAATATGGTAGACATGATGTATGTGTGATGTTATACCTGTCCAACGAAATCACTGCTTTGACTGATTATACCGGAACATGAGGTTGAGGAATAAAATAAAAAATTTAAAAAATGAAGTCCCTACCTACCACCCTACCTGCCCTGGAGGGGAAATAAAGATAAATTATTTAAAAGAAACATTTGTAAAAAATATTGTTTTTGTTCATTTAATGTCAGGAAACGAAACTTTAACTTGGTTGTTTTATTTGAATTTGTTTTTCACCTTTACAGGTTGCTGTTTGTAATCTTGCATCTATAGCTCTTCCGATGTATGTTAAGGATGAGAAGTTTGACTTTGATAAACTCAAATTTGTTACAAAAGTCATTGTCAGAAATCTGAACAAGATTATTGATATCAACTTCTATCCAGTTGTTGAGGTAAATATTTTAGACTTTTTGTAATATTTTGTTCAAGTTCCGAGATCAGCTCTTTACTCAGTATTGCTAAAAAATGCAGAAAACTGGTTGTTCAATTGACGAAAAGACTACTTTGACCATATACTTATGAGTTTTTAAGTGAGTTAAGTTTATCTAGAAATCGACTATGTCTGTCATACATGATATCAAGGTTGTTCCAGACAGTGTCCACTGCTGTTTCCGTAAAATGACAGGCAGTATAAATATGATTGTAATTCACTGATTCAGCCTACTGACCCAGCTGGTGGGTCTGTTGCTGAGGTGAGAACAGGTGTAGCTGTCGTAAAATCATGAATTTATGCTAGAAGCCTGCTCACTAAAGAAAAATATTAATCATTACGCAGCTCCATCCGGAAGTGTCTTCTTTCTGGGGGACAAAAATATAAAGAGTGGTAAATTTGAAGTATGATTGAATCGTACATCGGCTTGATTAAATGGCACCAAAATTATTCAGACAACCAGTTTTAATTGGAACCTGTCTTTCAAAACCAAACAATGGTCATCAGAATGATGACGTAATTGCAAAAAGCAAACCATTGTTCGCTATACTTTGATGTGCACTGATGCGATGCAATGCCAATGGCCTGTTCATTTATGTTCATTTATTAATATAATTGTTGCATATCCAATGTCAAATAGACTTAATATGGAATTTGAGTCAATGAATTTCATGGATTCCTCTGGATGTCCCAGTTTATTTCTATTCGAAATATGGAACTCTATTTTCATGGAGCACAATTTCTAGGAGGAAGTGTTCCTTAACTGTCGACCATGTCCAGTTTGGCAACTCTTTGGAGAATCACCGTCATTGTCATATATTAATTAAATGCAGTGACTCTGGGTGGTGAAATCATTTGTGTTAACTTATTGCTGATAAGTTATGTCCCGAATCGAGAAGTAAATATTTACAATTGAGCTTAGTTCAGACGATGTTTTCTATGGAGTGGTACTGTTGATTTGTTATAGATTTCCGGTGATTCTTCTTGATGGTATAGCGCTTGTGCTAACTTGTCCGTTTCACATCCCCCTCCTTTCAGGCAGAGAATTCAAACAAGCGACACAGACCAATCGGCATTGGAGTCCAGGGATTGGCCGATGCTTTCATTCTCATGAGATATCCGTTTGAAAGTGAGAAAGCACAAGAACTAAACAAACATATATTTGAATGTATGTACTATGCTGCACTTGAAGCAAGTTGCGAGTTGGCAGAAAGAGATGGACCGTATTCAACATATGAAGGATCTCCAGTTAGCCAGGGAGTAAGTCTAAACGTTGCAAGTCTCCATTCCGTATACTGCCATACGTCACACAGTTCAGAATGATGCAATTTAACCCTTTCATGGCGGTAGCTGCGCTGACATAGCATTACAGATCCTGTGCCAGTGCATTCTCTTATAATCAAGTCTCACATTAGGGACCTGCGAATATTCGAGATTCGATATCGGGCACCCCATTCGAGATCTACACCAAATCGGTCCGCTGATTCGGATATTTTTGCATCTAGATAACAAATGCCAAATGACCTGAAATCACAAAAATTGAAGCGCAAGGTTAGCCAGCGTAGGTAATTGTCCCCCGAAAAAAATAATTCAGGAGACTATTAAAATGGCCGGTGTCCGTCCGTGCGTCCGGAAATGGTTTCCGGATGATAACTTTAGTTTCGGTTATTAGATCAAAAGCAAATTTCATAGGTGAGTTTATCAGACCAAAATACAGGTCAAGTTTGAATATGGGTTTGCTCCGCCCATTGATGCGAGAGTTATGGCCCTTTTTTTTTACTTATAAACTTGTAATTTTCTGGTTTCCGGATGAGAGTTGTGGCCCTTTTTCGACTTGGAATCCTGTAAATTTCTGGTATCCGGATGATAACTTTAGTTAATGTGATCATATCTGAATCAAATTTAGTATGATAGTTTATCAGCCCAAAATACAGGTCAGGTTCGAATATGGGTTTGCTCTGCCCATTTTTGTGAGAGTTATGGCCCTTTTAGACTTAGAATCCTGTCAATTTCTGGTTTCCCGATGATAACTTTAGTTTGTGTGATCATATCTGAATCAAATTTGGTATATGAGTTTATCAGCTCGAAATACAGATCAAGTTCGAATATGGGTACGATCCACCCATTTTTGTCTGGTTTCTCTCAAATATAGGGTTGCCACGACTATGAGTTTTCATAATCGACTGTTATAATCGACGGTTAGTCGATTAATCGTTCATATATGCGGCCTATATTACACCCAAGTAAACAAGTGATAAATGCGAAATTACAATGACTACTTTACATCCAGTTATAAACTGTAAGTCAGCAGTTTTGTCATTTGAAAAATGAACATAGATGCACGTCGTCCATTTTGGCTATAATGATCGCTAATTACCGATCCATAGAAACATAAATTCACAGTTGAACATAATTTATAAACAATGACAATGCCGTAACACGACATCAAAGGAAGCCGCTGGTCCGCCACGACTGTGAGAACATGTCGCACACCGAATTCTTTGATGATTACCGCCAAACGTCAGCTTCGACATCAAAGACAAACGAAGCCTCATCAGAAGTGGCGAGAGAACAGGCAGTCGGGTGATAAATTGTGCTACATACACTGTTAACTTTAACTTCCATGCATGGCATTTGTTCGAATAATCGTGGCAAGCCTGCTCAAATATGGAATATTGATTTCTTATATGAAAATATAATATGAACTTTTTTCCGATTTCTTGTTTATTCACTGAACAGATCATCTGGTAACATATAACACAGCCAGCATTAATGAAGGTAAAATTAACAAATAAATGTCTAGAGTTTGCTGTGTACCATTTCAGGGGACACTGGTTGGATTGTTCTGAAATCAGACTTAGGGTCCTTGTTATTTTTTTCAGAAAAGCTGATGCCCCCAATGAAGCCACTTTTTCGGGGGACACTGGCCGGACGGCCTTTTATTTTGAATATATGCAGTTCAGAATAGACGTGCATTATGCAATGTATGTATTGCGATCGCAACTCTGACGGTGATCAATCGCCGCATATATTTGTTATCTGTTTCGACACTACAAAAATTGTGTACACGGTGCGTGATCGTTAGATGCGGAACTCAATTGATTACCTTATGTTTATAACTTCAGATATCCAATTCAGATTATATGAATATAATTCAATGTCAGCCGCCCTTATGTATGACAAAACATAATCTGTGAATTACGTTCTTAAATGGACGTCATTATGATTTTCCAAAAAAAAAAACACACACAAGTTCCAACGGATGTTTAAGGAGATTAACATTGTTATATAGTATCTAGTGAATTTTGCATTTTTTTTGTCATCAGACACCGAAATAAACACTGGTAAATAATTCCAATCAATAGCTGATTCGATTCGAGATTCGATTCGATGTCGATATCAGGAAGTAGATTCGATATTGAGATTCGATTTGATGCAAAATATCCGATTCGCAGATCCCTTCCTCATATCTATAAGAGAATGCACTAGCCTTCGAGGTCAAGGTAAATATTGTTAGGCCAATGCATTCCAAAATTTTCCTTATATATGCATATATAAGTGAATGCACTGGCACAGGGTTTTTGCAAAATTGCAGGAAACGCCAGTAATGGAAGAGTTTAGTTGCAGATATCAGTGCACTAAACAGAGATTGACAAAGTTTGCAGATATCTTATCTCACCATATCAATGACATTAATATGGTGAGGTAAGATATGAAATCCATGGAAAATCATTTATCAGGAGCTCTTTGGTTCTTCACGGCAACCAATATAAGTGTTTCCAAAACTTTTTATGCACTCGAGACAATGGTTTGATTTGAAATGAAAACCTTTAATTTGCAAGTCCCTACGTTTATGTTGAATTTGATTTTGAAATAAACTAAAAAAAAAACACTAAAATTGCACTCAGCAGAACTCATTAACTACTTTTGATACATTCCATCAAAAAGCATACTCAAATTTCTGCCAAACAATGTAATGTTCTAAAAATATTAAAGATGCATAATCCGAATTAACTCTCCCAAATTACTATTTATTTGGCTTCGGGGGTAAAAAATATGTGATTCGAGTCAAGGAACCCACCCACCAAAGCTCAGTGATCAAATGTCGAATTTTGAAATTTGTTATTTCCCTTATTTCCCCGAGATGTAATTTTTGGCAGCCTGGCAAATATTCGTCAAGCTGACTGTCGTGGTTGAAGATGGATAACTCTAAAATCAAGTGACTTTGGGTGTTAGTTATATTACAATCCAGCCAAATTTCGTGGAACAAAATGTTGATAAATAACACATTTTGGGCAATTTTATACTATAGTTGACTGTGGTTAGCATTATTCTGATAATTGAAACGGCATGTCAAAGAATTTTGTTTTTCTTTGAATCAGATGATATGGGGACCATCAAATCGGATTGAGTACCTTTAACATTTGTTGTCACACAATCTTAATTGAATGAAAAATCAATGATGACAAAATATATTTAACACAATTTCAGGAAAGAGATCCCACATCTTTAAAATCTTGGAATTTTACTGAACAAATAGATTACACGAGTTTTAAAAAATTTTCCATCTCTTTTAGATACTTCAACACGACATGTGGGATGTGACTCCAGCATCTGGTCTTTGTGATTGGAATGATTTAAGACAGAAAATAAAAAAGTAAGCTGCATGACCTGTTACATTTAATTAGTACTAATCGGAGGGTTTACTCTACCATGGCTGGTCGAGCCTCTTAATCCCATCCTCAACCATGACTAGTAGCATGTGCCATGTGTGCAGTTGTCTACAGTCTTTTGTATCTCTTTTTTCGACAAAAATCAAACCAATTATCACATCGAAGAGACCAGTGGTGCCAAAGAAAATTGTTCATGTGCTCAGTGCCTGTGATGACATGACTCGTGAAATGTTAGTGTCAGTTGAACACATTCACAGTTCTGAACTGTGCATTCAGTTCAATATTAGTCTCAAGGATGGTTTTTATAAAAGAGAACTGCGGCCTTACAATGCCCTGGGATAAGCCAGTTATTTTTTTTTATTTCACTGAGGAAAATTTAGTACCACAGGGTCCTATTTAGAATGTTTTGAAAATATAATACAAATAAAGGGGCTGATAACTGCCGATACACAAGATCAAATTATCAGTTAATTTCTAACTGACTTTCCCAATTATAGCCAGGCAAATGGCATTGTCCCATATACTGCGGGGAATACAGGCCAGGCAAATGTGTTTACGACCACAGTTATTGTCAAATCTCCCCAAAACTGCACATTACGAGAAACCTAACTATCTCGGCTTTATCTGCGAAACATTACTATAGGTCTCAGACTGAATACTTGAAAGTGTTTTAAAACAAATAAAAACCCAGTCTGCTGCCTGGAATTTTTTATTTTTTTTATCCCCCCCACCCCCCCCCTCGTGTAATTATTTTTTTTTTATCCCCCCCCCCCCCCCACCCCCCTCGTGTAATTTTATTCCCCCAATACAATTGGTCACTCATTTTATTTGTTTAACCAGTGACTTTCCTGTCTTATTTTAGGCATGGTATCAGAAACAGCCTGCTCTTGGCACCCATGCCTACCGCTTCAACAGCCCAGATACTGGGGAACAATGAATCGATCGAGCCTTACACGTCCAACATCTACTCCAGACGAGTGTTGAGCGGAGAGTTCCAGGTTAGCATAACAATCGGTCAGAAATTTCGAGCATTATGTCTATCAACTTTTACATATGCTATTATAATGCTTGATTTTGAATCTCTCCCAATCTTATTTTTAGCCTTCCTTAAAACTTTTTCGTTTGGATAATTTAGGCCAAACTTTGTTTAACCTTGTTTTGGTAGGGTCGGTCGGAATAAAAATAAAAATGCTTGAATCATTTTTTTTTTGTGGACATTCGCTAAGGTGGTAATTGTGTCTTCATAATTCTCTATCAGTCACTTACAGAGAATAGGTTTCGGACGTACTATTATTTGAAACAGCTCAGATTATTGAATAATATTGAAAAAATCCAGAAATAAAGAGTTTGTTTTGTTCAACATTTCAATTATTAAATAAATGGACTCCCCCATTCAGTTTTAATGTATACATTGAAAAAGTCCATTATTCATCTGAATGGATGTCATGGAAAAATAAGTAGCCGACAGATAATATATGTGCAGAAGGATTCCTATTAGTTGGTGGGAAATGTTCAGATACTATTTAAGTTTAGAAAATGGTCTATGACCATTTGTTGAACTTATATCTGAACATTTCCTAATGAATCTACTTGTCTGGTCAATGAGTATTTAGTATAGAGAGGGTTAATACACACATGGGAATGGTGAGATTAGTGGTAGTGATAAACAGTGAATGTGTAACTTGAGCAAACCCACACTGAGCATACTCATTAGCTTGTCACTCCTATCTAAGAAACCTTGTGGACTGTATTGGTCTTCGGTCATAAAGATCACCATAAATTCCCAGGAATACAAAATGTATTCTAAAGGCCATTTAAAGTTTTAAAGAGATGTCAAGATTCATAGAAAGCATACAGGAACAGGTGGCAGAGGCATATAAACTCAAGTTGACTTCTCAGTTTTCATCTTGGATGTAGTTAAAAGTAATTAAAGCCTGAAATATCTATACTTGGTGGGTCCTATGCATCTTTAATCAACTGTGAAATGTGGTTAGATAATTTGTTACTGATCAGCAGAAACAGCTAAGGTCGGCTGTGAAAAAGAAAAAAAAAATTATAATTGATTTTTATTTCCTTGTCGGGCCACAGAAAACAGGGTCGGCGGATCCGTAAAGCAGTAAAATAAAAAGGTTTGGCCTTAGGTATGAAGCATACATTTATTGCTAGCTGAAAACAAATCTAACCATTGAGAAAACTTACTTTTGAGAACATTTGGGCTCCTATGAATTCAAGTGAAAGTTGGCAAGTATTTTTGTATCTAAGATGAAAAATAGACATTGTGAAACTTTGTTCAGAAAGCATTTTCAAACTGGGTTCAATTATTTGAAATATTTTGAAAATTTACAGGCATGTTTAGGATCACCTCTAGATGGGAGCTATCGTATATTAGCGATTTCCGATGAAAAACATGGCAGCCAGCAGCCATCTTGAATATTACTCTTTGCATGACTAAATCCTGTGGCTCACCCTACAGATCACATCCCTCATCTGATCACCACCAAACTTCATATGAGTCTTCGGGGTGACCTCTAGATGGGAGCCATCAATTATTTCTGAAAGTCGTTCAAAAACATGGCTGCCAGCAGCCATCTTGGATTTTACTCTTTGCATAAATAAATCCTTTGGCACACCCTACAGTACAGACCACATCCCTCATCCGATCATCACCAAACTTCATAAAGATATTTGGGGGTGACCTCCAGATGGGAGCCATCTAGGGTTGCCACAACTATGAGTTTTCATAATCGGCCTATATTACACCCTGGTAAACAAGTGATAAATGCGAAATTACAATGGCTACTTTACATCCAGTCTGAACACAGTTATAAACTGTAAGTCAGCAGGCTTGTCATTCTGAGGCCCCCCAAACTCAAATTTGCGCAGTCGGTAAACACTCTCCTCGTCCTTATTCCCGCAGACGAGAATCTGTCCAGTCAATCAATGTTCCCCGTGAACATGCATGGCGGTGCCAATTGAAAGCGTGTGGAATTGTCGCATACATATTGAAAACAGACTATAGTTAGTTTTGAATCCCATTGTGTATCGATTATGTCACATGACATATATAGAGCATTTAGCCTATTTTGTGGGCTTCGGTGTGTGCGTACGCTGCTTGTTAATTAAAAATTAATAGTTTATATACGTTACCACGTTGGAGAATGTAATGTATGTAGCACTAATAAGTGATGACACAAACTTGTTACTGATTAATTGTCTGGTAACTTTCAACATTCCATGTCCCGCGAACTTTGTGACGTTGCGAATAATAGTTACCGTTTTACAGTATGAAATTTGAAAAACGAAACATAGATGCAATCTGATGCACGTCCATTTTGGCTATAATGATAGCTAATTACCGATCCATAGGAACATAAATTCACAGTTAAACATAATTTATTAATTAGCTATAGGTTATCGGCCGCAATAAGTAGAAAGCTGCCCACATCATAAGTAACAAAAGTCGGCCAATAAGTGGAAAACACGGCCAATAAGTAAAAAAGTCGGCCAATAAGTAGAAAGGCGGTCAATAGTAATGTAAATGACGTCATACGTATTTTGCTCGATCGGCAAAGAATATTGGGTCGACGGAAGATAGATTACAGTTACTTTCAGATGAATTACTGACTCATTGTTTTGGGAGTAAATATAACCTCATTGTTTTGGGAGTAAATATAACGTGGATGAACTGCATGTATCCGTATCAAAATCATCCCCAGTGGAAACAGACAATACTGTGAAATCGCCGCAAGTTCTTCACAAAGTTCACAAGAATAAAAATTGCTGAAATATTGTTAATTTAATAAAGCATACAATGGTATATATCTATGTTAATATATTCATCCTGTGAAACAACAATTGCCAAATTTGCTAGTTAATAAAATACTTATTAATTGGTTGTTTCCACATTGACCGAGTTTTGAGGCTTTGGTCTATCGTATCAGCCTTCGGCTTGCAGCCCCAGGCCAATATGACAGACCTCGGCCAATATGGAAACAACCAATTAACAACATATATAAACAATGAAAAGGCCGTAACACAACATCAAAGGAAGCCGCTGGCCCAACACGACTGTGAGAACATGCCGCACACCGAATTCTTTGAAGATGACCGCCAAACGTTGGCTGCGACATCAAAGACAAATGAAGCTGCACCAGAAGTGGCGAGAGAACAGGCTGTCGGGTGGTAAAGTAAAACTGTGCTACATACACTGTTAACTGTTACTTCCAGGCATGGTATTTGTGCATAGTACTGCTTACGTACAAAACCATACCTACCCCCCTCCCTTGGGCGATTAGTTGACGAAAGTAAATAACAGTCGACTACCGCACTTGTCGAAGGTTAGTCGATTAATCGAATAATCATGGCAGGCCTAGAGCCATCGATTATTTCTGAAAATTGTTCGAAAACATGGCCGCCAGCAGCCATCTTTGATTTCAAATTGAATCCGTCGGCACACTGCATCCCGCATTATATCGAAGAAGTGTTTTGTAAATTTACAGGCATGATTAGGATCACCTCCAGATGAGAGCTGTCGAATTTGATCGATTCTCGATGAAAAACATGACCTCCGGCAGTCATCTTGGATTTTACTCTTTGCTTGACTAAATCCTTTGGCACACCCTACAGACCACATCCCTCATCAGATTTTCACCAAACTTCATATGGATCTTTTGGGTGACCACTAGATGTCAGCCATAACAAATTTCTGAATTTGAAATACATTGCCGCCAGCAGCCATCTTGGATTTTAATTTTTACTCTTTGTATGACTAAATACTGTGGCACACCCTACAGGTCACATTTCTCATCCGATCATCGCCAAACTTCATATGGATCTTCGGGGTGACCAAGATGGGAGCCATCGATATTTTTTTTTTAATTCATTGAAAAACATCGCCACCAGCAGCCATCATGGATTTCAAATGTGAATCCATCGTCACAGCCCGCATTTATTGGAGAATTGTTTTGAAAATTTGCAGGCATGTTTAGGATTACCTCTAGATGGGAGCCATCGATTTTGAACAATTTTCAATGAAAAATATGGCCGCTTGCAGCCATCATTGGCACACCCTACAGACCACATCTCTCATATTGAGGTTGTTCAGTGTGCCAGAGTATTTTGAGAATACTGCTGTTCTATGTACAACCAAATGATACCATAACTTCCATATGGGCTAGTTGTGTTGAAGATTTTCAACTTATATCTAACACATATTACAGGGCTTGCGCTCATTTTTTTAAGTTGAATTTTGAGGTTGACTATTTTGTGTGTCTTTTTAATATCAATCGTACTATGTCAAACTATAATATTAATATCTTCATTAAATAATCCCAAGTAATCGGATGTAATCAAAAAGTATTTGATTACTTTTTGTAAAGTATTGTATTTGTAATAAAATACATCAACTGGAAAAAAAGTTTTTGTTTTGTATTTGTAATCATAAAATTGGAAAGTATTTGTATTGTAATCAAATACTTTAGGAATGTAATTGCCCCATACCTGCACCATACAGACCATGTCCCTCATCGGTTCATCACCAAACTTTATATGGATCTTCATGGTGACTTCCAGATGGGAGCTATAAATTTTGTCCCCCAAATTCTTATAAAAAGATGGCTGCCAGCGGCCATCTTGGATTTTATTCTTTGCATGACTAAATCTTTCAGCACACTACAGGCCACATCCCTCATCCAATCGTCACCAGACTGCCTATGGATCTTCGGGGTGACCTCTAGATTGGAGCCATCTGTTATTTCTGAAATTTGTAAAACATGGCTGTGATGATGCCATCTTTAATTTCACATCATGCAGCACACATTTATTGATGAAATGTTTGAAATGAAAATAATTTCATCTACACAATACAAGACCTTTACTGTAACTTTTTGGCTTTCTGTCTTCTTTATCGTTCTATTCATTGCTCAGCAAAAATAAACTCCTAAGCTACAGTGTCACTGACATTTTCATTTAGTTTCTTTAGGTTTCTTTTTCTATTTTAGATAGTTTCTCAATATCCCCAAATTGGCTGATGACACAGGTATTTTCGGATTGCGGAAACCCTGTGTTAACAGGTGTCGTTATGTTTATAAGGCACTAGTTGCTAAGAATCTTAATAAAATTATATGGTACCTGTGGTATTGTTCAAACTGTTTTATTTTTGATAAAAAAATAATTTTCCAAGCTTATTGTTTGGGACATACTTCGTGTTTATCTTGCTTGATTGGTACTCTGAAGTAAATAAAACTACTTCATCTAACTTGTAGATTGTGAACCATCACTTGTTGAAAGACCTGACCACCAGAAATCTATGGAATGATGAGATGAAGAATAAGATCATCGCTCATGGTGGATCTATCCAGGTGAGACTTAACCCTTTCATGACGGGAGCTGCGCTGGTGCAGCGTTAAATATCCTGTGCCAGTGCATTCTCTTATATATGCGAGTCTCCCATTGGGAGCCTCACATATATATATATATAAGAGAATACACTGGCTTTCAAGGCCAAGGTAAATATTGTTAGGCCAATGTATTCTCTTATATATGTGAGGCTCCCTATGGGAGATGAATTGGCACAGGGTATTCGCAAATTTCAGGAAGCTCCAGTCATCAAAGGGTTAAATATCAAAAATATTTCCTTTTCTTAGTCCAAGTTTCCTCCGACTGAAACAAGCTTATTATTGGTTGTCATTCTGTTTTTAGTCGAAGACTTTCCCCTTACTCCTCTACAGTAGACTCTAATATCAATAAAATGCCATTGTGTGAATTTGTGACTAACTTGGGGGGGGGGGGGGTAGAGAAAAAATTCCAGGATACAAGGTCCGGGTTGGTGCAAAACAAGTTCTAAATCCATATTTAACATGTTCACTGTTGATGCCCATTCAATTACATGCAAAAAGTATGAGATATGTGCTAAAGACAAATTATGATGACTATTCTGGACTATTGAGGAATAGTTACTGTCCAAAATAGAGCAGTAAACAAGAGATTTGGGCACCCAGTTTCAATATCTACCCAATGTTTTTATAACACAATATTATCATGGGGTGGGTCCCACTTCTGACAAGAAAAAAATTGCACAGAAAAAAAGCAATGCCATTAGGCCAAACAAAAAAGTAACTTCGTTTCTCAAGGACCGCCGCGTCTTAAAAAACTGTGCGCATTGGTACTTTTTATCGCCGGCTGATAATAACTTACTACCCTACCGCGCGTTCCCAATTTTCACCGTTGAGATTGTCAGGATGAAAGCAATGTAGGTATATAGAGTTATGCCTCTTTGGTGGTAAAGGTACACCGGATTCTGGGTTGCGAGATCGAGTGCACCTCCTCGTTTCCGGTATGAAAAATGGCCACGCTCTTAACTAATAAATATTGCTGTGTTTGGAAAGAAGCTGGCAGCACGTCTTCAACACCTTGTACCATGGGCAGTTATATCATGCCCTAATACACATTCTTTTCAATTCCTTCGGGAGAAGGTTATTGACGAAAACAAATGGATAATTCTTACTGAATACCGAGAGGAAACTCAGGCGAACAATTCTGAAATCACTTTTCACACTGACAACTGTTTCAAGTTCGCGTTTCAAAATTGAAAACATTAGACTTTTATTGTGTTGATGAACAGTTAAATGCCTCTGAAGTTGCAGCAACGTTCGGATGTTAGGTCGATACATACAAATCGAAATAATTATAAAAAAGGATGACATTGATGTTACAGTTCCAAATTATGCTGGTGATTCATGTATTAAAAAAAACGCTTTTGAACTTCTAATGAAGAAGGAAAGTACCACATTTCCAACATACAACAGCAAACCAAGAAGAGATGATTTATCGAGAGACTTTGTGTGTTTCAATGAAATGAGAACACTTGGATTTCAAAAGGCATGCTCTTTATCAAAAATGTTTGAACATTTCATTGGGTATAATGACCCCAAAAATTAAAAAATAATAAAATTTGTCTGCTTCTATATCATTTCTAATTGCATATATAAATTCCTTCCCAAATGGAATAGAGTGTCAGACTGACTGGATCCTTTCCCATTTCAGATCTATTATTATTTAGCTGCATGTACTCTGTCCACCACCTAAGGCTTTCCATGTTATATGAGAAATTTGAATAAGGAGTGTTTTGTTACATGGTATCATTAAAATAAAATTATAATAAACAAAAACCTGCCTCCCTCATCTGAAAAAATTTAAATAAATAATAATAACATATACCTGCCTCCCTCATCACTTTTGAAAAAAAAAATTCCTTGAGAAACAAACACCTTTTTTTATTTGGCCTTAGTTCTCACTCCCATGAAATTGATCAGGAGTGCAGAAGAAAAATCAGGCTTCATAACTATGGTAGATTGATTGAAAATGAGAGAAAAGAAATACTCTCAATTGTATTCAATGGACGAGCATAGCATGACATTGACAATATGTTATCCCATAATTTTGAAACAAGAGATGTCGGTATTAACGATTAACCCAAGATTTTTAAAGAGACTTATAGTGGAGTGGCCAAATGCCAAAAGTGGTTGGATAACCCTACCCTTGATATGTACCGTACTGACCCGGTTCAAAGCCTACGCCCGTGTTTAAGCCCACCCATATATTTTGGCCATATTCCATACACAGGGGTATATTCGTGTTTAAGCCCACCCCAAATGTTGTTCAATTTCAGCAGTGGTAAGTAAGTATTTGCTAATGATACTCCCCAAATAAATAAATAATTCCAAGAAGTATATTCACAAACGATCGGTGACGGCGAGAATGCCACGAAAAATGGAAAGTTATAATTCGTAGGTAAGTGATAATATTAAATGAAATAAAATAAAGTGAATCTTAAATTCTCATTTGTTTATTCAATTATACTTCCCAAACGTTAACAGACATAAAATACAATAGAACCCACTTGATTTAAAAGCCATGTGCGGTTATGCGTGTGCAATACTTTTAAGTTTAATCAAAGCGCACCTGTTCGTAGCACACCGGTACTGTAAAAACATATTTTTCGTGTTCAGTGACAACGTAGACCTGTATTGTTAACCTACATGTGGCCAAACACAAAGAACTGGCCTCTTGGTTATGTAAACACACAGTGGGTATCATAATGGAGCAGAAGGGGGGGACTTGTCATTTAACAGCAATGTCTTCCAAACTACGTCAACTTTATTCACTCGAAACCAAAATATTCAAACACGTGCTTTTGTATACGTTTTAGCATTCGGCAAACCTCGTCAGATTCCGTCACCGTTTGCCCCCAGAGGTCACAGGGGTCGAGGAGTTCAGAATGCCGTTTTAGTAGAAATACAACTGCCTTGTCGGTGCTGTTAAATAATTACACTCACTGGCTTTTGTTAAACATGCAATTAGTCGCTATTGTAACATCCTCTATGTAGACAATGGATCACGAATAAAGCGCCGGGCTTATTGTTTTCCTAATCGGATTAAATCTGAACATTGATATAAACTATAGACTATAGATAACCCACACTGCCGCTTACATAATAACCAGGGCATTCCTGACTCCAAGCATACACTTTGGGAACAAGACGGCTGTCAGTCAAGACTACTTACATAATAGTGTTATTTTAACATGGGAATGTTGGCCAATAAAACTACAAGACTTGAAGTGTTATTATAATATTTTAATATTCACATTTAATTGAAAAAATTCCCAAATATCTGAGTTTAAGCCCACTTGGATTTTTGAGCTCAAATAAAACAAAGGCCCCCTGGGCCTAAACGCGGGTCAGTACGGTAAGCAAATTTTTCTGGAAGGTAAATCTATACAATTTACAAATATGATTCTTTCCATTGCCTGAATTGATTGCAGCTATGTACTAGTATGATAAGACGATTTGTGAAGATACCCTACCACAAAATTGGCCTATTTTCAACCAGTAATTCTACATATTATTCTATTATTCTTTATTCCAAATCACATTGATGGCTTTATTTAGAATTTATGACATTGCGGGAGGGTTCAGTTTTTGCCTATTATTTTAAAATTTGTATAGTTAAGATAATAAGGTGTTCATTTTCAGATAGGAAATTCTCCACTATTTCACAAAATATGTAATAGGTGCAGTTCATCCCATATACTACTTTTATACAGTGTTGACGGGTAACAGTTTGTCTTCAATGTCATGTTTTTTGGATGCACCATGACATGACATCATGAAAACTCTAAAAGAAACCAGAAAAGATAAGACCACTAGACCAGTTGGATCTAGTATCAACATGTGCCTCATAATAACAAATATATCATTCTAGTTATTGCAAATTTGAATGTCCAATTGACCAATTGTGTATTGCTGGTCAACATCTGAAAATAAGCCATTTTTTTTTTGGGTAGGGTACCTTCATAAATAGTCTTACAATACATACCACCAATTCCGGCAAGGCTAAGAATAGGGGTGCAAGATATCACCGGTGTATCGCGAATCAGAGTTCTACGATACACGCACCGGTTCCATAGCCTTAAAATTGCTATATTCATGCCGGAGAATAAGAATTAAATACAACGGCACGCAAAGAAGCATGATCAAGTCGTACTACTTCAAAGCGCCGATTAAATAGGTCAGCCACCTGTTCGTCGGTCATGCGCGTGGGCGTTGTTGTTTTTGTGTAAAGATTGATATACCATTGTCACCGTTGGCACACAGAAGAGTTCGATGTGGCTGCTCCACTATTATTAATAATTAATAACTTGTGAATGAAAGAAATTTCTAATTATTAAACATGTAGTTTATCTGGGCTAAGCCAAGGCGGCCAAGTAATCCTTTACTAGCTCACTTGACAGGAACTCGACTAAAGCATGTGATATATTTAAATACATGTTTCATTCATGTATATTATCTTAATTTTAGAACATAGATGAGATACCAGATGAACTTAAGCTCTTATACAAGACAGTTTGGGAAATATCACAGAAAATGATCATTCAGATGGCTGCAGATAGAGGTGCATACATTGATCAAAGTCAGTCTCTTAATCTTCACATTGCTGAACCAAATTATGGAAAACTGACGAGTATGCACTTCTGCGCATGGAAAATGGTAAGTTCATTGTTTTTATGCATTTTATCCTCTCTGCAGCATAGTCATGGTTTTCGTGGGGGAATGGGACCCCTAGAGCCATTGAAGGAAAATCACAGTCCATTAACCAATTTCGAAAATACATCAGTTGAAGCCCAAATTCTGAACATCTACAAGAATATAAGTTTGTAGATGAAGTTGAGAAGTTGTAATTGTGTTTATTTGACAAATTGATACATCAATTAGATAAAGATGCATAATCCGATTAAGTGCCCCTCAATTACTATTTTTTTTATTCAGGGGTAAAAAATATTTGATTTTGAGTCGAGGAACCCACCTATAAAAGCTGAGAGTTATTAAATATCGATTTTTGAAATCTATTATTTTTCATCATCGAGAATTATAAGTGGCCCAGTAAACAGCCGACGGTCTTGGACCAAATTGCAGATGAAGTTGGATAACTCTAAAATCAGGAGGCTTTCTGTTGATAATAAGGCCAAATTTTGTCGGAACAACATGTTGATAAGTAACACGTTTCGGGCAATTTTATACTACAGTTGATAGTGGTTAGCATTATTTTTGGGCAATTAATCGATTATGATAACTGAAGCGGCATTTCTAAAAATGTTGTTGTTGAAGAAAAATGGAGGGTATACTGAATTGACTGTTTGTCCATCCATTCTGGAATATATCTTTTTGCTTTTATAGGGTTTGAAGACTGGCATGTATTACCTAAGGACAAAGGCAGCTGCCCAAGCCATCCAGTTCACAGTTGACAAGACTAAACTCAAGCAGGGAACATCTTCACCTGCACCAGCAAAAGCAGAAAAAGAAAAAGCTGAACAGAATATGGATGCGATGGTTTGCTCACTGAAAAATAAGGATGAGTGCCTGATGTGTGGGTCATAAACCACCTCATGTTTCGTTATTCTGTGGTACCCAGTGTGGTACCATTCAATTTCTGTCATTTGGAATAATAGGTCAATGTTTCAGCCACGACGTTATGAAAGTTGAAAAGGAAATAAGGGTTGTCAAAAACAGTCTGTCCTGTATACTAATGTATCCCCCTGACATTTTCTACATCCGCTGAAATCGAAAAGCAATCTCAAGACCATTGGTCTACTAGTGCTAATACAGCAAGATCGTGTTTATCCATTTAAATTTATCGTTTGCTCATGATATACCATTTATCCATACCTTCACATCAGAGATGTACAGATCTTCACTATTTCCATCATTCACAAATTTCACCTCGAATGACGTAACAATGAAATGAATTGCAATTCTAATTACTTTTGAGCTTGGGGAATTCAGTCGCCATATTCCAGTTCAGGAACTAATTGATGGCATTTGGTGTACAAAATCAACAGTCACCTGGGTATTATTATAGATTATTGTTTATATACACTAAGTGCACCATAATACAGCAAATAAGTCTAAAGAGTAAGTTTTTTTATTCTTGGACATGCTCTGTTGTCAATTATATAACGCACTACATTTTGCCAGGGACCCGTCTAGAGGCTTCTAGGAAGTGAGCTTTTATCAGGGAGAAGTAACAATGGCTGTATTTCAATTTACACCCAACGTCACCCTTGTGTTATCCAATAAGCATTATGCAACACAAGAGTCCATTAATACAACCATTATAGTGAGTAAGAACACCATTATAATCAGTATTAACTTTATTATGCTTTTTGAACATACTGGTATATGAGAGAGTCACTTCTCCCTGGGACAAAATAGAGAGAATTAGCTCATTTTATGGCGAAGATGTCGCCCTCTAGGCTGGTCTGTTTCTCAAGCTTGTTTTTGCAATTTTTACAGAATTATCTAATGCTGCAAGATACATGCATGAAAGGCATTCGGTTCTCTTTTTTTTCTTCTAAAAATAGAGTGACCTGAGGCCAAGCAAAGTTAATTTCTCGTTTCTGAGGCTAAATTTTTTTTTACTGCATTCACATGAGTATATATATTTTATCGTTTAATTCTGGAGCGCACACCAAAGAAGCAGGCCACCTCTGCATTGGCTAGCTCCGGGTCTAATTTCAGTTGCCTGTGGTCATTATTTGCCGAACAGATGTCCATTAATAGTAAGTTGGTAGAATCCGCGTGATTTATTTAGTCAAAATTTGCCCAAACAACATATTTTCTTATTGAGATTGCAGTCTAGTGTTGAAACGATTAGTCAACGTCTAATCTATAATTAATCTGCTAGTCAACTAATCGCCATATTTCCATAGAAAAGTTTTATAAATGTTTGAGTGGTAACAGTCATCGCGAAAAATTCCCTAGTACCACTTTTACAGTCACAATCTTCAGAAGTTTTATAAGTGTTTGAACATAGTTACCCATTACAGTAAAATGAATTGGGAAATGGGTCTTTTCGATCTCAATTCTGCATGAGTTTGTATGAAAGCGTACTGCAGTTATTTCATACTGATTAAACTTTCCCTGACAGATTGGATGTCTGGGGTATAGTGTCCATGCGCGCGAATTTGAGAAACAGAAATTTGACTTTGCGTGGCCTGATGCACAAATAGAATCTGCAGCAAGATGTTTATTCTCTTTCCCAATCTTCACAATCATTAATTCACCATGTATTTTTGCTTATACTCATGTTATTTAATTGTACAATTACGTCTCATAAATTAAATGATCGTAAATCTTATATTCTGTTATTTTAGTCTCAGTCTCCCATTCTTCCTTTATTCAGTGTCTGACCCTTGAAAATCATGTCCTTTCATTGATAGCAATGGCTTCATGACTTGCGAAACATTTTCACCACCAAATAATTTTTCTGGAAGTATTCAGAATTTTTTATTTTTTTTTTGCATACTGTACAATCTTAATCGCACATAGAAATTGGAAGTTGGTGGTTGTAAAATAATTTCAACTCTTTAGGTACCAAGTATACTATATTGTTAGAATACTATAATTTTCACACAAAAATGCAAACTACCAACCATCATGCCTATCTAACTCGTAGATAAATTCGCTCTATTATTTTTCAGTCAGTTTTTAATTTGCGCACCCAGCTGCGCAAATACAGTCTGACCAAGATAAATTTTTTTTAATCTTGTATCATGACAGTTTCAGTTCTGAGTTATACATGCGTGTATTAAAAAGAAGTAAAACCACAACCATGTATATGGGTCGCTGACTTCAGAAGTTAAAACAACTCATGATGCGTTTATTTTAAATGCATAACTAACTCACACTGTTTGACCATGGTGTAACCCCACCCCCCCCCTCCCCCCAGGTCACCCTAGGTTTGTGAATACGGAGACATTAATTCAATATCAAAGATCTAAACATGATTTATCGCTTTACATGTGTATATATATGAATAACGATGTTGAAATTGGTTATCTGCATGTAAATATATTTGTTTATTAGCTATCAAAATTAGCCCTCTTATTTTCCCTATTGTTTGGTTTAAACTTGTGAGTCGTACTATTTTTTTGCTCAGATTTAAATTCGCGCACCGATGGGTTCGCGAAAAATAGTACTTCGCGAATTTAAATAAGAGTAAGGTATCACCTTTATCTGTACACAATGGAGCTTTATTACTTATCAAGAGGTATCTGTTGAAAATTTTCAAATACAGAAATTTATGAGTATTTGTCTTTCTAAATGAAAATTTCTTTAAGCAGGAAAAATTTAATATCAAGAATTTTGCACCAATGCCGTAATACTTTGGCATAATATTAAATTCATGTGGAAAATTTTATCTAAAAGAACATGAAAACTATCAGTGATGTAGGCATTTCAGTTTGAAGCAGACGCCTATAAATTCTACCACTATAAATACATGTAGTTTTCATTTCCTCGTATAGCAGCTTCTTGCAGTTGAAATAATTTGTTCTGACCACAGGATCAACTTGGGATTTCAGGATTACCCTATTCTCCCCAGTAAGACAAATCGGTGTAACTCATGGTAATTCTGATAACATGGGTCTAATTATACAGAATCAAGTAAAGAAAACATTTGTTGATCCAGTCTAACCTGCATAAAAACTCTTACGATGCCAATAACAATAGTGCGCATTAGCCATTCGAAGCCAAAGGCACATATTCACGAAAATGAAAGAAATGAAGTGTCATTTTTATGTTTACCCATACCATAGTATGGTAAACTGTCGTCGTCCGGATTGACCACTCGTCGTTTGTCCGTCTGTCCATAGACACTTTACGAGTAATGCAATAACTCAAACATTTTCTATCCGATCGGAACCAAATTTTGTATATGGGTTTCTCAGCCCAAAATACAGATCGAGTTCGAATTTGGGTTTGATCTGATTTATTTTAAAGGAGTTATGATCCTTTTTTCGAAAATAAAATAAAATTAAAAAATCTGATGCTATAACCGAAGTATTTTTTGTCCGATTGTGTTCATATGTTATATGTAGGTTTATGATGACACACCCCTCACCTGTATAGTTTTTGGTATTGATTGGTTGATCGGTTTAGAAAATAATTAACCCTTTACACACATGCTATCCAATGCAATAAGTTGAACATATTTCTTCTGATCTGCCTCATATTTCTTACCTAGGTTTTTCTTAGCACGTTCTTCATCTGTATGGTTTTTGGTATTGCTTAATTAACCCTTTTCACTCTTATGTTTACTTAGAATTCACCGAAGCTGCTATGACTCAAAACATTTTTCATCTGATCACCAAATTTGGTATATGAATTTATCACCCCTAAATACAGAGTTATGACCCTTTATAATTCAAGTAATTACTGCTGGGAATTTGAAGAGAACATATGCCACAGACCATGTGTGTTATTGAAATGAGTTAATTATCACTATGGACATTAGATACTACATGCTATAAAGCCTGATAGTGGTACCACTGGCTGGCAGGAATTGTTTATATCATATGTCAAACTGTGATTGATGACTCTCTGGTGGAGTTCTGTTTTCTGTGCAATATTAAGTTAACCCCTTTGTTGAAACAGGTTCATTACATTAGTTAATGCACACACTATATGACACCTATTCTAAAATAATAAATTGGAATAGTCCATTGTTACTTTGTAGGGATGTTTTACAGACATTGTTGTTTACAGACACTGTTGTCTTATCTTAGACAAAAATTAATCCACACATTCCTTAGTTCCATGATGTGTCATTGAAAATGATTAACCCTCTCCACACATATGGTTTTGATATTTTTCATTTGATCATTCTCCTATTTTATGTCCAGGTTGATGGTGATCCACTTTTGATTTGCATGGATTTGGGATTAAAATTCAACCATTCCATTGACACATATTATGCGATAGACAGATATAATATTATCCCTTTCACTTTGAGCCAGGTTCAGTAAGGGTTTCAATAAATCACCTATTGAATATTCATCATTAGAGGAAATGTCTTATTTTGAAATTCCCTCAATTGCATTTGGGCTCCAGTATAATATTAATGGTGCTAGTATTCTTGAGACTGCCTTATTGTATGGGTTTCTAAATCCAATGACATGCTTTTTATAGACTATTTTGTGTATATCAGTTCATTAGTTTGGGTAAGATTAACCCCATTCTATCCGATTTGATGGCATAGTTGACGATAACACACCCCTAACCTGCATAGTGAGGGTCATTTGGTTTATTTGCTTAAAAATATTAACATCCTCCACCAATCCTGTTGATGTTGACACAATGTGATAACTGAATATTTTTCACACGATCACTATATAAAGTGTGAATTGTTGGAACTTTTGCACTCATGAAAAGGTTGGTTTAAGGATTTATAAAATTTATAAAAATAGCTAATCTCTATCGCCAAGGTATGGGTTAAACATCTGCCGATCATGATCGGCCTCTCGTTGCATTTGGCAAGACTTAGTGGTAGCGTCAACCCTCAGACAAATAGATGTATGGATGCAAGTTGGTCTGATGTTTTGTGAGAATGCATTACATACACACAAATGACCAAACCTGGCAGACTAAAAGAGTATATAGTGCACAATTTTAAAATTGTTCTGTCCGTTTCGATAAAAAAAATTCTATACAATATGTATTTTGCCCAACCAACATCCTACATTCATGTTCCACAGCGTGAATTCATTTGAATGTAAATACATATGAAATGAATGTAATGGCGCTGTATTTTATTGAAGAATACTGCTCTTCGGCTGTTTGTGTCAACAGAGCGGTTCGCACTAAACATCTCAGCCCAAACCCGCTAGGCAGAGTTCAGTCCACTCGCCATGCTGGTCTGACCACTGCCATCAGGCATTTAGAATGTGAGATGTGAGGAAACCTCACAAATGTCGTAAATAAAAAATGATAAAGATTTAATACATTCTATATACGTGATGGTAGTGGTCAGAAAAGCGTTGCGATATCCTTCTAAGGCCTCAACTGTTATGGGACACCAATGATCATATTGAGGTTCCCCAGTTGAAGTTGATTTTAACCCATTAGTCACCTCGATTATGCATTTTATCTTCTGCAAATTTGGGAACATAGAAACTGAACAGAAGGGAAAAAGTAACTAAAAGCAATGTTAGTTTGAGACTAGATACTTCCCAGAAGATGAGGCCAAAGCAGAATGAGGTCTCCAGAAGGTGAATATGGTGATGCTAGCCCACTGCGGGGTAGCGTAAGTAAGTTCACCCTATGGGGACCTCATTCTACAAATGGCACACTATTGTAGGCTTGTCTGAAGTTACATGTATAGAGCAACTGACAAACTTAACCAGGTACACAAATTAGGATACCCCCTTTTGCATGGATTACACATTTGAGGTAATATCGGGGAAATGAACCAGCTTTGTTGTCTATGGATGCCTAATGAAATATGCACCTTACCAAGTGAGTCATCAAAGGCACTGCATATGGGTTCGACCAAAGACCGAGCTCAGCATACTGAATATATCGTATTTAATGTGATAAAATATATTCAAAATGATATTACAGGCTAAGTTTGATAACATTCCAACTCACCCTTAGAAAAACACTTGTGTAGAAGCCCCTAAACCATGGTAAACCAGACTCTACTCTTGTAAAATATGGTTACGTTAAAGTCAGTAAACAATGATATACTCTGGTAAAAGCCATGTAAAGTCCATGTAAAAAAGACATACCCTTGTACCTTGTAAAGGCATGGTGTACCCTACTTTTCTCTCGTAAAATAAATTCTTGATGGAGCCATGGTGTAACAGAATATACTCAGATAAAAACCCTGGTAAACAATGATATACTCTGGTAAAGCCCATGATGTAAGAAGGACATGCCCATGTAAAGAAAGGCATGGTAAAATGCTGGTGAAACAGGACATACATGGGTAAAAATCCATGTAAATCAGAACATACTCTAGTAAATTATTGATGGTGTAGCCGATTATACTCTGGTGAAACGGGATATACTCTGGTACCACCTGTTTAAAATCACTTCTTCTGGAATAAACGCTCTTTAAATTGTTGTATTTTTTTTTTCATTTTCTGAATATCTCCTTTATTTAGTCAATATAGATTTCTTTGAGAGAAAAAAAACTCATTAAAACTCAAAAGTCGTCGGATATACTTCTAAACCTGGTGCTACAACCATGGTGATTTTTATATGGGTTGGTTCCAGTAAGTCTTATTTCTAGACTAAAATCTGGTATGTTGTCCTTGGAGAAGTTCAGAAATGATTTAAGTCTGCACTTACATACTGATCCTACAAAACGTATTTCAACCATGCGGGGACAAGAATTTAGGTGGGTTGGGTTGTGTTTGTTTTTGTATATTTAAGGGCAGATGCATGTTTGGCCAAAATTTCCTGGTATTTCTAAATGGATTTTCTCAAAATCTGTCAGGAATTTATTTGTGAAATATTTGGTACAAGTGATTATTGTGATACAATATTTAAGAACCATCGAACAATTGGTTATTATAAACTCGTTTACTCAAGTTCACTTTTATGGCATGGAAAATATTTAAAATTTCACCGTTTTTAGGTACCAAGAACATCTGTAAATTAGATTTGTTTAAAAGGTGCAGTCAATATATCCATGATAGGCTGATAGCATATCTGAAGATCATGAGAGGAGACTTAATTTTTCTTGATATATGAAATTTTATGATTATTTTCACGTTGAAAGACAACTACCCACAAATAATTTTAAATATTTGAGAATTTTCATGTTGTTCAATGAAAAATTGGGCTGAGTGAGTTATCGGTCATGGCTTCATAACCAAGTTAAAGCTGACCACCATATCTCTTAACTCTGTGGCCTAATTTACAGTTGATTGTGCACTGCTTGAGTGGACCACACTGTGTATCAGCATTTGTTTTCATTGGGCTGGAATACTTGTGACTGCTTTATTCTTCCTTATAATATATGGGGGTATGGCACTATATTATGCAATTAAAAATCAAAACTCCACATAATGATACAAATGAAGCCTCCTCTCATGGAGCCAAGACAATAAGCTGTTTTTTTGGTGATTGGAGTGTTGTGTGAAATTATTAATTATTCTAGCAGTTCTTGGTACCGAAAGGGACAACAAAGAAAATCATATTTTCAACCTCTCAAAATTATTAAAATCAATTGTTTTTGTCACCTCTTAATAATTGATCAGCTTCTGCAAACAATGAAGATGATATGTGAAATTCAAGATTTTTCGCCAGATAGATCAAGAGAAATTCTTTGTTGAAAATCTCTTGCCATATCGGGATGTATTTATGCAAAACATGCATCTCCATTTTAAGTCCAAAATCGAAACACCTATGCAAGGTGGAGTCCAATCAATCTCAAAATTGCTGGTACATAGTCTCCAATGCTTGTTAATTGTTTGTATATAATGGTAATACACCAGGAATTACCAATGTATAATGTAAGTGGGGTACATCATGCCTTTACTTAAAATTGGCATTTACAAGGGTGTGTCCTTTTTGCATGGCTTTTGTCATTTTTTTTTACCATATTTTACCGGAGTATACCATGATTTACAAGGCTTTTACCGGTAGTATAAAATATATGGCATCGAACATTTCTTGTGTACGTGGTAACTAGTGTAATTTAGACAAAACGCTCTGGAAAAGTTTGGCTATACTATATCTCTGTTACGTCCCGACAAACTGTAATTCCGTCACGCCAAATTTTGTAATTCCGTCACGCTAGGTGTGACGGTTTTCTCAGGTGGTATATAATCATTGAAAGTCGGATATATCATTTGAATTGGGATGCAATTTAATAAGAACGACAACTGTCATCGAGTTTATTAGCCTTGTTTTATTTGTATGATAACTTTCTTTTGAAATCGTGACGGAATTACGTGCAGTATATGTGTTAATTGGGCTGGAATACTTGTGACTGCTTTATTCTTCCTTATAATATATGGGGGTATGACACTATATTATGCAATTAAAATACTTAACAATTACATGTTTACTGAAGGAAAAATTATATTTTTAGTGAAAATGTGACTGGCCCCACATGTGGAACAAAATTACTGGCCTCATCTTATCTGGGGAAAATAAACAATGCAGTAATGCATTAGGCCTATATGCTTGAAATTTGTGCCCACCCAGCTTTCTGTGAGAAATGTTAAGGCCTTATGTATCAAGTTAATTTGGGCAAACACCAGAAAACAACAAACTAAAGTTGTGCATACACGAACTAGTTTCGTACCCGTGGCATATTGAAATTATTTTTAAAATGGATGTCAATTATTGTAGAGCAATTTGAAATTTTGGGTTAAAGTCACGGAATCGTGGATTTCATGATTATCTAGAGTGTTCTTACAAAACAGGGTTCTTCTTCAGAATTAAGACAGGTAGGACATGCATGTATGGTGGTCGAAAAAATCGGCATCTCTGTGGATTCCCATAATACGTTATCCATTATGAGACAAAATACATACAACAATATGAAGATGTCCAGTGAAACATCTTTTCTACCAGTACGGCATCGATTAGTCCAAGTCTTCTCGTACTAAAACCGGCTAAGATATTGGGATGGAGGTGCCGGTCTTTAGTCCAAGACCGCTTGTATACCAATCCTATGACACGACTTACGCCCACGATCTGTGGCGGGAATTTGTGGTGTATTTTACTCGATCTACCTAGCAAATCAATACATGCTGCTATATACATCGGAAAGGCTTACATCTTATGGTCATAATGGTGTATATAATAATCTAACTTACTTAAATTACACATAGAATATTCCGGTTGATTGACACAAACATCGATTTGTTTCTCTGTTTGTTTACGTTTTAACCGAAAGCCGAAATGGTCCGAATAAGTTCGGCATAATCCGCTGTTTGTTCTGGGAAATCTACTTTCCGTTTCTATATATAGCGCGGGTTTTCCGAACAAAAATGGCGAAAACCGATCGCCCGAAAGTCCAGTTTTCTATGTGCTTTCAGAACAATTCCCGCACTAAAAACTTAATGACATAATGGAGGATCAGAACGGTAGTTTTGTTGACCATTTTCGCAAGCAACTTGTCAAAATTGGAGCAAATTAGAACTCTTGTGTCTGACTTGCCAAGTTGCCATGCGTGTGATGTGCATTTTGACATCTGTGTTGATAAAATAATCGGAGAACCGAATCACACAGTTTCGAAATATAGTTCTTCCGTTTTAGTGGGACTTTTCAAACTTAAGGTTCATTTATTTAGTGTATTACATTTATATCTCCAATGTTTAATTAATCTATTTATTATTTTATTTATTGACACACATAATTACGATTATAATGGAGAATTCATCGTAATTTGCGTTGTTGTCCAAAATCTACGGAATATTTTCAACGGAAAATGCCGAAAACAGTTCGCGAGGTCAACCGAGTTCGCATACTTTTAAAAAATTGTAAACATTGAGGTAAATGTCTCTTTTCGCATTAAATTACCGTTTTAAATTCACAACTGATGTGGGTTTCAGATAAAATAGCATGTCTTCTGCGGAAAATATCCGTTTATTGTCGCAATTGTGATATTTTATTTCATATACAGTAATTGTGGTTTTATTTGAGCGGGTCACTAACGCTTAAGTCGTGTCATAAGAATGCATGGGCCTGGAACTCGGACTAAAGACCGGCACCTCCATCCCAATATCTTAGCCGGTTTTAGTACGAGAAGACTTGGACTAGGCATCGATATAGGCCTATAAAAGAGTAGGATCTGTCTGTTTTTATGACTTTTTGGCAAATATGATACCGATACCGTACTTGTGGGTATTTAATTGTAATAAACTAATTTGAATAACTATCTATTGGCTTTTGATCAAATTCCTTTGTTGTTGAAACTGCCGGATGATACAGGGACACTCGAAGTTGAATCGGACGATTTGTCTTTAACGCGAGCAGCGACCATAAAATGATATAGATTTACACTGGGTGGTCAGTCTTGCCGCCCGGGTATAAACAATGAACTGTTTATTATAAATGAATATGAGCCATAGGGCCTATACAGGGATGTGGCTAGAGGGGGTGTGGGGTGTCTCACCCCCCCCCCCCCCCCCAGCAGAGAGCTATATTTTCAATAGTTGGAAATTTCATACCTGCCACAACGAAATTTCACACCAACAATAGGTTGAAAATGTTCTTGTAGTTTGATTATAAAACAATTTATTGGGGGAATTTATTGTTTTTCGACCAATATTTGCATATGTTCCTATTTTTGGTCAAAAATTTTGACAGAAATGGTCATCAGTTGGAAATTTTCCACCCTTAGGGGGGGTGACAGGTTGGAAATTTCGAACACTTGGAAAGCTTGTGTCCTGGTCTCTCCCCCGTGGCCAGTCAAAAACTTCTAGTTAATTTAAGAAAACAGTATTGTCATACAATTGGTCAACATTGTCATTGGAATTGTCATCAGTTGGAAAATTTCCAACCTAAGTGGGGGTGTAGGGTTTGAAATTTCGAACAGTAGGAAGGCTTGAGGCTAGTCTAGATGTTAGGATTTTGCGATTTTCTTGTTCAGATTTCAAATTTTTCGCACACCGGGCCGAACCATGGTCGGCCCGGTGTGTCATTGCCCCATTCACATGGCCAATACAAAACTGCTAATTAGTTTAGCAAAACAATATTTTGCTACATTTGGTCAAACTTGTAGACATAAATGGTCATCAGTTGAAGAATTTTCCAACCTGAGGGGGAGTATGAGGTTTGAAATTTCCAACACTAGGAAAGCTTCAGTTGAGGCCAGTCTTGATGCTAGGATTTGCGATTTTCTTGTATAGTTTTCAAAATTTTCTCACACCTGGCCGAACAACCATGGTCGGCCCGGTGTTTCCTGGTCTGTTGTCGGTAGCTGTGTGCATTTGTCTGGAATTAGATCACTAGTTGTTTTTTGGGGGGAAATTTTCAGGTTAAAATATCTTAATGTTCTCATACTGGGAAAATAGAAGCATGGCTTATGAATATATAGGAAATTAGGCCTGAGCATGAGGTACAAGGGGGGGGGGTGCAAATGGAATTATGCAAAAAGTTGTGTCGGTGTGATTCCGACTCAAGGGGGGGGGGGGTGCAAATGGAATTATGCAAAAAGTTGTGTTGGTGTGATTGCGACTCAAGGGGGGGGGGGGGTGCAGTTGGAAATTCCCAAGGTGGACACCCCCCAGCGGAGACCCTCTAGCCACATCCCTGTGCATATAGCTAATAATTTAGTGTTCAGGGTGTAGGCACAATTCAAACCCACAATCGATATGCTGAAAAATATCGAGCCGAATCCTCCCGCGACCGAATTTTCCCGTTTCATAACTGCCTGCTGATCTGTAATTTAAAATCTGCATTTTAATAGAGTTACACATCCTTGACCTTCGTGCCTTTCAACTTTTGTTGCTTTACCGCAAAAATAGAATTCTTCCGCCGCTAAGATCCCCCGATGATTCCCGAACATCACTCGGTGCTAAGATCCCCCGAAGATTCCCGAACATCACTACCGAACCTGCGACGGAGATTCTTGGTACAAACACACTGTGCATGTAACACGTTATATCTACCATTCGTGTGACAGAATCCACCATACCAATTTCATTTTAAGAGTGTTTTTAAAGCCAAAATCGTTGGATTTGTGTCCGACGATTAGTTTTCTTGAGTAAATTGTCCCAACCTGCAAGTTTATTTGTGTCACACGATTAACTCGATTTGCTAAATTCTCCTAACCTGCAATGGCACGCGCATAATTATGTCTTAACGAAATTTAAATTCAATGGACAAAATCTCCCACACACTAAATACTCAACATATATATATATATATATTAGGTACTTTCTTATATGTTTTACCATATTATCTACTATGGCAGGCAATCAAATAATGATACAAACTAGGAAATATTTTGTTATAGTGCGCATGAATATACGTTGGAATGTTGCACGCGATACTATGTGACGTCACAGTTCATTCATAAATGTTGTTTTGAAGCGCTCACATTGCGAATTTCAATTTCAGTCACTATCACTACCAGTCTCTATTACTGCAATTCGTCTCCGTTTTCTCTATGTTGGTTGATCGGATTGAGGATCGATTATAGTTATTAATGTATTGTACTGTGCAATCTCATTTGATGTGAAACACGTGTCGAGGAAATGTTAAAACAATTTGAAAACTGCAGCGGCAATTTTTGTTGTTGTGTATTTCCGAAACATACCGAATGGCCTCGGGAATCATCGGGGGATCTTAGCGACGGAAGAATTCTACCCTTGCTGCTTTACCATTTTTCGTCACAACTTTTGAACTTATCTTGTAAAGTTTATTAATTGCTGTTCAAAATGGGTTTATCAAGTAAGTTTCGGTTATATATCTAATTTAAATGATTTCTAATAACAGGCAATCTCTATGTATCCTACTCCTGTAACAGAACGAGAGATAGAAATGCGGGAGTCACACTAGACCCGATGGCACTAGAAATGTATTTCATCAGTTTGAGCTGATCATTAGGGCGGCGTAGTGTCTAGAGTCACACCAGAATCCCTAAATTCACACGGCACAATCGTTTCGACGATTCTACGACCAATTCCACGATTCTGCGGCTTGACAACCACGGTGCTACGGCAGTTTAACGATTCTGCGACCTTATTATACGTGATATTTTATGACAAACTTAGATAAAGTGGCTTTTAACTGAATTGGGACGATAAAAGTGGGCTTCTTCTTGTATTCGTTGTGTAGAGTAGACTTTGCAGGTCCACCACCAGGTTGACTCACGGAATACATACGGAGATGAGATCTATACATAAAATGAGTCACAATCGGCTCGGTCAAATCTGGATAATCAGATAAAACCGCGAACTGATCGCAAAAAGTCATTTCTTGGGCTACAAAGGTATGGGATTGGGAGGCCAAATTCACATTTAATAATTAATTGTGCTTAAGCGCAATCAATTGTGCTTAAAAGTTAAGCGCAATTAATTGCGCTTAAGCACAAATAATTACGCTTAAGTGCAATCAATTGCGCTTAAACGCAATCATTGCACTTAAGCGTAATTATTTGCACTTAAGCGCAATCAATTGCGCTTAAGCGCAATTCATGGTTATATGTAACAAAACACCCAGGGCTAGTGAATAAATAGGTTTCTCCATAACTTAGCATTAACTCCTATTGACATGTCACCTCTTGGTTTCATTGGTTTGATTGGGTAGGGAGCTAGCCCAACTTCTTTATCAAAATGGCTGACTCGCAATAGTATCACCTTCTGTTTTAGTTGGAGTGACTCGTGATAGCATTATATTATCTTCGGTATATATTAGTTGGGGCTACTTGCAATAGCATTTAAATACTTTCTGTATTAGTCGGGGCGACATTGATTTTCTTAAATTTTCGAGTATACAGGCACACCATATGAGGGAAGCAAGCCCTCGGTGACACCACATTCACACTATATGATCATGGAAATACTATAGATTTGTGCAAGAGATGCTGATTTAATAAGAAAAACTAGAGCTCCAGGACTGAGACACCAAAGCTCCAGTGATTACACACCATTTTATGGACAGGGATGCTGATAATATGAAAATAGGGTTTTTTCCCCCTGATTTAAGTCAATAAGTAAACCATACAGTAATGGTCTAATTAATCGACTCCTTAACCACAGCAGAATTATGGATAACTTTTCAGGATTTATTCGGAAATATGGCTTTTCGATGAATGGCAACAAGCCATATTTCCGACTAAATCCTGAAACGTTACCCATAATTCTGCTGTGGTTAAGAAGTCGATTAATTACAGCATTACTGTATGAGGTAAGAAAGCCCTCATGCAGTGACACCGCATGCATGTATAGGCTAAAATCTGTGCAAAAATACATTAAAAACATCATACAAAAAATTACTAAGAGTTCCGGGAAGGCGACATCAATTCTTTGGATAGAGGGATGCTGATAATATGTAATTAGGGATTCTCCTTGTTGAACACATACTCACAGTTGACTGTTGAATACAGGTCAAAATTAGCCCAATGCTCATCTTGTGTTGCTAGGTGATACACCAGGTCATGCTAATAGTTTATGGGTAGGTTAGATAGTAGTCACAATTATGCTTAAGCGCAATTGATTGCGCTTAAGCGCAATTGATTGCGCAATTAATTGTGCTTAAGCGTAATTAATTACGCTTAAGTGTAAATGCCCTATTTGCGCTTAAGCACAATATGTGGTATTTGCGCTTAAGCGCAATTATTTGCGCTTAAGCGCAATCAATTGGGCGATTCTCCAGGTGTTGTACGGGACATTTATACTCTTATATGGCCCCTATTTTATTCAGGAAATTAAACTTGCGATATATATTATATACTCTGGCAATGCTGCTAGGCACATATAACAAGCACAATAAAACTTGATTGTTCATAGAGATCTAATTTTTTTTAAATAGTAACAAATATGCGGTGTTGTACGGGACATAATTTGGGAACTGGTTTTGTGGTCAATGACTTTCAACGACATATTCAATCCAATGATGAAGGTACTTGTGAGAATGTGTCCTTTGTGTGCTCAGAAAGTTAACCCTTTTGCAAAGTTGACATAACTATTGTAATGGGGTTCTGACATTTACATTCAAGATATTGTTGAAAAATACTGGTGTTGTACGGGACAACTGGAAAAGTGTTGTACGGGACATAAATTTCCATCAGAGATTATTATTGTATAATTTAATGAAATGGTTCAAAGCTACATATT
The DNA here is from genome assembly GCA_032622095.1 of Siphonodentalium dalli. Lineage (NCBI taxonomy): Eukaryota > Metazoa > Mollusca > Scaphopoda > Gadilida > Siphonodentaliidae > Siphonodentalium > Siphonodentalium dalli. The sequence continues at coordinate 108,258,819 of CP136065.1, read as the reverse complement.
TTTCACTTAAGTATCATACCCATTGATATTACATACATACGATCATGAGTGTAGGGGCGCCTGCGGCGCATAATATACTATACATGGCGGCGGCTACTTGCATACATACGATCATGAGTATGTAGGGCACCTGCGGCGCATAAGATAGTATGGGTGGCGCGATGGGGTGGTGGGTTGTTTACTTACATACATACGATCATGAGTATGTAGGGGCGCCTGCGGCGCATACATGTAAGATACTATGGGTGGCAGGATGGGGTGGTGGGTTGTTTACTTACATACATACGATCATGAGTATGTAGGGGCGCCTACGCGCATAAGATACTATGGATGGCAGGATGGGGTGGTGGGTTGGTCACTTGCATACATACGATCATGAGTATGTAGGGCACCTGCGGCGCATAAGATACTATGGGTGGCGCGATGGGGTGGTGGGTTGTTTACTTACATACATACGATCATGAGTATGTAGGGGCGCCTGCGGCGCATACATGTAAGATACTATGGGTGGCAGGATGGGGTGGTGGGTTGTTTACTTACATACATACGATCATGAGTATGTAGGGGCGCCTACGCGCATAAGATACTATGGATGGCAGGATGGGGTGGTGGGTTGGTCACTTACATACATACGATCATGAGTATGTAGTGGCGCCTGCAGCGCATAAGATACTATGGGTGGTGGGTGGGGACTTACATACATACGATCATGGGTATGTAGGGGAGCCTGTGGTGCATAAGATACTATGGATGGCGGGATTGGGTGGTGGGTGGGTACTTACATACATACGATCATGAGTATGTAGTGGCGCCTGCGGCGCATAAGATACTATGGGTGGCGGGATGGGGTGGTGGGTGGGTACTTACATACGATCATGATAATGTAGTGGCGCATGAGATACTATGCATGGCGGGATGGGGTGGTGGGTGGGTACTTACATACATACGATCATGGGTATGTCGGGGCGCTTGCGGCGATTAAGATACTATGGATGGCGGGATTGGGTGGTGGGTGGGTACTTACATACATACGATCATGAGTATGTAGACGCGGTTGCGACGCATAAGATACTATGCGTGGCGGGATGGGGTGGTGGGTGGATCACTTACATACATACGATCATGAGTATGTAGTGAGCTAGTGGCGCCTGCGGCGCATAAGATACTATGGATGGCGGGATTGGGTGGTGGGTGGGTACTTACAAACATACGATCATGAGTGTGTAGTGGCGCCTGTGGCGCATAAGATACAATGAGTGGCGGGATGGGGTGGTGGGTGGGTCATATGAGTATGTAGTGGCGCCTGCGGCGCATAAGATACTATGAGTGGCGGGATGGGGTGGTGGGTGGGTCATATGAGTATGTAGTGGCACCTGTGGCGCATAAGATGGATGGCGGGATTGGGTGGTGGGTGGGTACTTACATACGATCATGAGTATGTAGTGGCGCCTGCGGCGCATAAGATACTATGGGTGGCAGGATGGGGTGGTGGGTGGGTACTTACATACATACGATCATGAGTATGTAGTGGCGCCTGCGGTGTATAAGATACTATGCGTGGCGGGATGGGGTGGTAGGTGGGTCACTTACATACATACGATCATGAGTATGTAGTGGCGCCTGCGGCGCATTAGATACCATGAATGGCCGGATTGGGTGGTGGGTGGGTACTTACACACATACGATCATGAGTGTGTAGTGGCGCCTGCAGCGCATAAGATACTATGGGTGGCGGGATAGGGTGGTGGGTGGGTACTTACATACATACGATCATGAGTATGTAGGGGCGCCTTTGGCGCATAAGATACTATAGGTGGCGGGGTGTGGTGGTGGGTGGTTACTTACATACATACGATCATGAGTATGTAGTGGCACCTGCGGCGCATAAGATACTATGCGTGGCGGGATGGGGTGGTGGGTGGGTCACTTACATACAAACGATCATGAGTAAGTGGTGGCGCATAAGATGCTATGGATGGCGGGATTGGGTGGTGGGTGGGTACTTACATACGATCATGGGGTGGTGGGTGGGTACTTTAGTGTACGGTATCGATATTCCAACAAAAGTAGAGTTATTTGAATGTCCGGTATATGCAGGACATGGGCACACAGGGTGGTACAAGGGACATAGTCCATGCGTATTATTCTAAAAAATAGTATACTTACTACCCAAGAGTATATTTATAGTAATATAGACAATATAATTGTGTAACAATTATGTAACTACACGGTATATGTGTGTTTTGGTAATAAATGTCAACCAAATGCAATATATTGAACTTTATAAGAGCAGTAAAATTCATCAGTCAAATAGTGTTGTACGGGACATGTCCCGTACAACACCCCAAAGTGTTGTACGGGACAATATCAATTTGAGTACTGAGAAAGGACAATGAGTTAGGTCTCATTTCTTGCTTGATGGCTTATATACAGAGGCATTGAAACTGAAATATGGGTGATCATATGGCAAGTTGGTCTTTCTGGGACAGAAAAATGGTTTTAAAAGTGTTGTACGGGACATTGATAAAGGGCAAAATTTTGGGATTGAAAAAATGCGTTTATCGGATATATAGTATAATTATTTCATTTCTATTCCATGAAATGTGTTCCCAGGTTACATTTAAATAATAACATTGCCAATCTTAATGTTTAAACAGTGCTTAATATGCAGGGTATACAAAAAAAGAGAGTTATGTTTGGATTTTCACGTAGGAGATATATGTCGATAAAAATCACACAAACAATCACATTTCAACCAAAACTATTTGAATGTTGTTAGCCTTATATCAATACCTTAACTAAATGCCAACTGCTTTAGTCTAAAATACCTTTTCAATTTTCGGATATTTGCCTCTTATCTGGAGAATCGCCCAATTGCGCTTAAGCGCAATTCATTATTAAATGTGAATTTGACCTCCCATACAAAGGGACCTTAACAGTGCGAAAATTAACATCCAACGTAAGCTTTGATAAGCAAAAATGTATTATTTGTAAAATTCGCACCTCTGTTGACGCAATATTCGATTAAACTAAATACAGAAATGCAGTAAAAATGTCAACTATTTGGCAACGCCCCGCTTCGACCATGACAACGACGATAGTGCGACTCGTTGAACGGTAATTTTCATTTATATACAACGTATCTGTCACTAATCGGGCTGCTTAGTTCTGCGTGTAAGCCCATTATTCTGCATCAATAATGTTTGGAACTGTGCCTTCGTTATACAATGCACATGTCCTGGATTCAATACAGTACTGTGTATTTACTGGTCCCCACATGTGAAGATAGAGACCAAGTCACATAAGATATTTGTCGCTAAACGAGCATTCTTAGATTAGAACATGACAAAATGCCCAACTTACATGTACCTGAACATTTTCCTCCTTAGTGCACCCAGAGGTTTTGTAATTTCTGTAAAGTTGACTTGTTCATACGAAAATGTCACCACTTAGCCTACCATAACATGAGTTATTTTACTCATATTCTGATTAGTAGGTAGACCCTACATATAAAGATGTCCTCGAAAAAATTATTGATCGTTTAGTTACTTTTATAAAGGTGTTTGTATGAAAGTATTAGTTAAAATTCTTCGAAAGAGGTGTGGTTATCAGAAACTGAAAAATAATGAGCAACACTTTTAAAAAAATAAAAATTAAAGGGATAGATAACAGAAAAATTGCGGTTTTAGTCTGCATGTCAAAGTTCTGGAGGTGCATTCCATATATGGATTTTTGAATATTCATGAAATACATGCCCGCGTTCACGGAAAATATATAGTGGTAATTAAGGACGGATAATAATGATTTATATAGAGGATCCCCAACGAGTTATGTTCGGATATAACATTTTATAAAACGAGTTTATTAACTGTGTTTATACCTTTTTTTTAAATATCAAAATCCTTAAAAGAAGCTGAAAATGTATGCAGAATGGATATATTTACGGCGTCGGCCGAGACGCTTCACAAACGTATATAGCACACTCTGGCTGGCGACGAAAAAATATAGTCCCACAATTTGCCTCTTTGTTTTTGTATCTATTTTCGTCAATGCAAAGAAGTTGGAAAAAAATTTGCATATACATGTATAATATCTAGTGTTGGTGTCATGCAAGGCTTTTCGAAAATAGTATTAATCCGCGCGGTCATTGCTGGTGTGATGTCAAGTATCCCGGGAAGCACGCACCTATTCACCATTTAGTGGATATAAGGAAATATGCAATGGCTCTTTTAATGATACAATATATACAATTTTGCCAAAATGAAAAGACACTTTTAAAATGGATTTTGTCTCGAATGTGTCTTTACTTCCTCTTGTGTTGTGGTAAGGAAATCAATATTATTTTTTTTAATCGCTGTTGTTTTTAGCTCGTTTTCCTTGTTAAAATGTGGTTATGTGATCAAGTGAATTTCAAATTCGTCCCAATTATATATATGCAATTTATTAACCTCGTCCATTAAAGTCGGTTCAAGCCTCGCTAAGATCAGCTCGAATAAACTCATTAGAGATTATCTATCCTCCCTCTCCTCTCTCCCCCCTTCCTCCCTCTCCCCCTCTATCTCTCCCTCTCACCCTTCCCTCCCATCTCACCCATTCTCTCTCTCTCTCTCCCTCTATATATATATACATATATGTATATTATCATCTCCGATATCTGAATGTCAAAATATGGAATTATACTCAAAACAAAATTATTTTAAATGTGGAGTTAATTTCTAAGTCGACCCTTCCCCAACATCGATACCACAACGCAACTGAGAATAAGACATGTTGACGATAAGAAAATACCGAGGCGTTGTGAGTCGGCTGCTAGTTAGGCGTACAGACAGACAGAAGGAAAGTTGGATAGGCGGAAAGGCAATTTAAATCATGTAATGTGTGGTACACATATGGAAATTAAACCTGTACAGTATAGCAATATACGATTCGACATTACTTTATTTTCCTCAGCTGGCTCCAAATAAAAGAGTCTTAATCGCGTAGCCTTGATGTGACTCAAATGCGTATTCATGTCTATTATAAATAGCGAGCATGACATTCACTAGAAAGCGACTTCTCGTGAGCACAAGTCAATGAAATTTCAATTGCTAGTCGCACAATCGTCGTTGTCATAGTTGACTACTCGGCGTTGTCAATTGAGTGCGATGATACCCCCGCAAATATGGACACAGCGCCATCAATCACAGAACTGAGGTGAACATTAGTTGTGAAAAATCACCCAAAGACATATGGCTATGTTATTATTTGGTTTCCACTCAATTTTATAGGACGTTATTTATTTTTTCTCAACTCTAAAGACGAATATCACACAGTGATGTGTGTAAAACCAAAACAACCGGTCTATTTATGTCAAAGATTATGTATTGTTGTGCTAACTGTCTAGTGCTGAACTCTTTACAGATTATCGAATCGAAGATCGCCGTACCTAATAGAAATATAATATATGGTACATTCCTGTCCGTATTTCTGGTATTATTCATTTCTCAATGTTTTTTTCGTGTTTATCGCATCAGCCTGGTCGCAGAATCGTTAAACCGCCTTAGCACCGTGGTTGTCAAGCCGCAGAATCGTGGAATTGGTCGTAGAATCGTCGAAACGATTGTGCCGTGTGAAATTGGCCTAATCATTAAATCAGTAATCACAGGCCTTCTAAACAGTGACTGAGATCTTAATAAATATAAATTTAATGCATCTATTCTCTATCACTTATATAAGGTAAGTGGACTAATTACTTCAAAAATATATAATATCACTCAATTATCACTGTTTAGACAGGTCAGGGAGAACCCAAAATCGATGTACTAAACCTCGATTTGTGTAAAAAACCTCGATCGAGGTTCTTCGAGACCATGTGACCACTGGTGATATAGTGTGGAGTATTTCATCTTAGACCTATGGGAGGCCAAATTCACATTTAATAATTAATTGTGCTTGATTGCGCTTAAGCACAATTAATTATTAAATGTGAATTTGGCCTCCCATAGGTGTAAGATGAAATACTCCACACTATATCACTTACACTATATTACTTCCATTAGTATCATATTTGGTTTAGAGTGTTTCCCCTTATATCATGGGTGTATGTTTTGACCAGTGATCACATGGTCTCGAAGAACCTCGATCGAGGTTTTTCACACAAATCGAGGTTTAGTACATCGATTTTGGGTTCTCCCTGACCTGTTAGAGGCCTGTTCAGTAATCGGTGAACCTGACGTTTATAACAGGTCAGGGAAATCCTGAAATTGAGGTATTAAACCTCGAATTAAATACAAAACCCCGATCGATGTTCTTCAAGATCATGTGATCAGTTATATGGACTCACTTCCATAGTGTAAGATGAAATACTCTGGGCCACACTATATATTAGTATTACTCCCATTAATAGTATCATATTTGGTTTAGAGTGTTTCCCCAAACTCCAGGCAGAGTTATCTCCCATCGCTCTGCTGAGATACCACTGCCATAAGGACATTTGGTAAGGATTTCTTACGTGTTCTTAGTTCTTATGTTTTATGATTAAAATTGTCGATGTCTGGCTCAGTTTATATTGTTCTTATCAATACCGATTTCAAGAATTACCATTATTGCAAACTTTTGGTTGTCAAAATAAGACAAATTTAGCCTGAATAGGCGACTAAATATATGTAAAAATAGATGTGTCAGTGCTATATCGCAGTGATAACGTAGAGGGCACTGCATGGAATTTGGTGTTTCCCCTTATATCATGGGTGAGTATTTTGACCAGTGGTCGCATGATCTTGAAGAACCTCGATCAAGGTTTTTTACACAAATCGAGGTTTAGTACATCGAGTTTGGGTTATCCCTGACCTGTATAATCAGGGCAAAGCTCTATAATCAAGAGCGATTAGGCCAAAACAAATTGAATGCGTGTTTCCCGTAACGAGCCCAAAAATAATAGGGGCGGGCGGTAGGCTTTTCATTTTATTTTATTGTTTCATTTTATTTCTTTATGGTCTCGTGTGGGCCATGCCTAACCACCATCAAACACCATACAATGACACAGAGCAACCAACAAATTGGTGATAAAACTGATATATTGAGGGGAAACATATAAAACAGATAACAGTCGACAGTCTACTAAAATTACTTTAATAAACCTGAAACAGGCACTTGTTCCCGCGTTAGAATTTCGGTTCGATTCAACCTCGGAGAACATCCATGTTATAAATACATGTATTCCATATCAACACAAACACGTCCTTCCGGTCAGCGAAGAAGAATGATAACTCGTGATCTTCCGGTATAGCGTCCGGTCGTAATTTGACTTTCCGTTTGAAGAGTGATGATGCGGCTTTGCAAAAAATATATAAATAACAAAAAATTAACATATCAAAGATATCATTTATCTCGCGAGGTGAATCAGATAAAATGGAACCACGCATACACAGTTTGGTTAACAGTGTGGTCGGTCGGTTTATAGATTGATTTTTTTCAAAAATATTTGATTCGAGTCGAGGAAGTCACCCATCAAAGCTCAGATTTGTTAGATATCGATTTTAGAAATCTATTATTTTTCATTATCGGGAATTCTTTCTGGCCCAGAAGACAGTCAAAATTTCGTTATTATTACCACTTGATTATAGAGTTATCCATCCTTGTCTGTTTGAATAGAGTTTTGGCGTAAAATCTCGAGCAGGTTACCAAATTGACGGCAGTTATTAGTACTCATCTCGAGAAATTAACAAATTTCAAAAATCAATATCTAATAACTCTGAGCTTTGTTTGATGGGTTCCTCGACTCGAATCAAATATTTTTTACCCCCAAAGCCAAAGAAATAGTAATATAGGACCCTCTGATCGGATTGTTGTTGTTGGAATCTGTTGAGATGGGGACCCTCTTTACGGATTGAGTACCTTTAAACAATATGTGATTTACTATTGTAGGGAAAAAACAATTCTTTACTAAATCAGATTTTTTAAATTGGTTTTATACAGGCCATTCACACTATTAATGAAATGAACAAATGGGTTAGGCATAAAAAATAGCTATGTTTCCGGTAATGTTCTGATAGTTAGGCACTGAAGCATGTAACCCCAGTATGAAAATTGGATGAAACATTGATGATTTGTGGGAAGGTGCAGGGAGGTGGGAATTTTTTTAGCAGGTCAATATTGTTCACATACAGGGAACTCATGCTTAATAACTACTTAATTTTACATGCATGTACTAAATTATACCAAGAATCAATCATATAATATATAATAGTCCTGACTATAATTTGTAAATAAACATTTCAACTAACTAGAATAAAGTCTATATCAGTTTTATAGAGGTATTGACTTAGTATTTTTGTGTCCAATGTGGGGAAGGTAATGGTGTGGTGAAAGCTTCCCTAAGACAAAAGATTCAAGACAGCCACTCTTATATGCGAGATTTGTACAAAGAGCAGTCTGACTCCTGTTATTGCCAGGCCACATGATAAATAACAACTTAAATAAAAGGATATAAAATAAAGTGCCTTGCAAGTTCATTACAATATTATATCTAGATAGACTATATACATTATTACATAGTATATCTGTATCTACAATACATTAAGGGCTGTTATTACCTTGTGCATTATGGGAATTTAAAAAAAAAAAAAAAAAAAGAAGAAGAAAAAAAGAGGTTTACCCCCCTCCCTACCCTAATTTTTTGCCCTCCATTACCGGAAACGAAGGTACTATTTTATTTGGCCATAGGAAACAACCTGTTCTTCTAGTATGATTAAACATAATTTATTTCCTCTCAACAGTACAAGATTGGATGACTTTGGTGCCTTTTGTGGGAACTATTTCACTGGTAGTATATATCACCGTCCAAGCTTTCAAACCAAAAGTACCGAAAGCTAATACTCTAGTCAATCTCAAGATTCGCAAAGAAGAAAGCAAGGTTGTGAATATGGTTGATATAGAGGACCTAGGTGATAAAGTCTCATACTGTAGATGTTGGAGGTCAAAGAAGGTAAGTAGATGGCACCAGGTACATAGTTGTAATGCTATAGAAACAGCCCTGCTAACCCTTTCTACACTAAATGGTTTCTCCCATTCAGTTTTAAAAGTATACATTGGAATGGTCTATTTATTCATTTGCAGGGATGTTCAGGTAATAACAGCAGACAAAAAGCTTGTGCAAATGCAGGATTCCTATTCTTTGCTGGGAAATGTTCAGATAATAAGTTCAACAAATGACCTACATATGTTCGTTCGTTGAATTTATTATATGAACATTTCCTGAGGTAACTATTCATCTATGAGTATTTAGTATAGAAAGGGATAAATAGCATCAGGTGTCTGCTGAGCCGAAGTAATTGTCGAGGCAGGAAGAAATTCTGTCAGCTCTTTTTTGGGAATTTTAGCCTAGGAAAATTTCAGAACCTGCCAATGTTTCATGCAAATATTGAAACAAATTGATGCAGACATTAAAGGTACTCAATACGATCAGACACACCTAACTTACTATTTATTTAGCTTCGGGGTAAAAAATATTTGATTCGAGTCGAGGAACCCACCCAGCTCTGATTGATCAGATATAGATTTTTGAAGTTTGTGATTTCAATTGCTTGATTACCAGAAACACAAGGTCAAACGGACGGTCTTGCGGATAAAGTTGGATAACTCTAAAATCAAGTGGTTATTATTACCACTTGATTTTAGAGTTATCCATTTTTATCTGCAAGACCATCGTTTGACCTTCGTGCTTCAATCAGTTTGTGGCCCACTGACAATAGAAACCGCAAAGTTCAAACATCGATATCTAATCACTCTGAGCTTTGATGGGTGGGTTCCTCAACTCGAATCCAATATTTTTTACCCCCGAAGCCAAAGAAATAGTAATATAGGAGTACCTTTAAAAATTTCATTTCATTATCTTGATATTAATCATACATTTTTATGTTTATGCATACCATAGTATGGAAAACATTGTGTCAACATCTGGATTGACCACTCGTCGTTCGTCCGTCCGTCTGTCCATAGACACTTTACGCATGGCGCAACAACTCAAACAATTTCTATCTGATCGGAACCAAATTTTGCATGTGAATTTCTCAGCCCAAAAGACAGATCGAGTTCGAATATGGGTTTGATCTGACTATTTTAAATGTGTTTATAAGGCCCTTTTTTTGAAAAATATTCACTCTTAAAAAAAAAATAATAATAATTTAGATTGAATTCCTTGCTCAATTGAAAAAAAAATTTAAATAAACTTTTTTTTTTTATTATAAATTTACTGAATTAATTTTTTTTTTTTATGTTAACTAAATTTAAAAAACTAACACCATTACAACTCTGCCAAGGGTACCCCGAGTTACCACACCAAATTTGGTTTAAATCGGTCCAAAATCTTGTGTTAAAGGTACTCAATCCGATCAGACGCTCCTAAATTACTATTTCTTTGGCTTCGGGGGTAAAAAATATTTGATTCGAGTCGGGGAACCCATCCATCAAAGCTCAGAATGATTAGATATCGATGTTTGAAATGTGCTGTTCTATTGTTTGTGGCCTAATCTTTTCGAGGACCATGTGCTAAAAACGGACAAATTGCGGTTGTAAGATGGATAACTCTAAAATCAAGTGGTTATTATTACCACTTGATTTTAGAGTTATCCATCTTTATCTGCAAGACCGTCCGTTTGACCCTCGTGCTTCAATCAGTTTGTGGCGCACAAACAATAGAAACCGCAAAGTTCAAACATCGATATCTAATCACTCGGAGCTTTGATGGGTGGGTTCCTTGACTCGAATCAAATATATTTTACCCCCGAAGCCAAAGAAATAGTAATTTAGGAGTGTCTGATCGGATTGAGTACGGTACCTTTAAAAAATTCATTGCATTATCTTGATATTAATCATACATTTTTATGTTTATGCATACCATAGTATGGAAAACATTGTGTCAACATCCGGATTGACCACTCGTCGTTCGTCTGTCCATCCGTCCGTCTGTCCATAGACACTTTACACATGGCGCAATAACTCAAACAATTTCTATCTGATCGGAACCAAATTTTGCATGTGAATTTCTAAGCCCAAAAGACAGATCGAGTTCGAATATGGGTTTGATCCAGGGGGGGGGGGGGGGGGGGGGTCGGAAAAAAAATTCAGGCACGTATGGCATTTTTTCCCTTTCGATCATTTTTTTTACCCACCCACCCCCACCGCCAATTTTTTTTCCGTTTTCAGCAGTTTTTTCCGACCATTTTTTGACACCCACCCCCCCTTTTAACACTAAAACAGACATTTGCGGGGGGAATTCACTGTAAACAGCTGTATATGAATTTCTGTGCATACTATTTATCATGGATGTTAACATGGACATGTAAATAGGAATGAGTAATTTTGAGGTCATTCGGCCAAAAAAACATGGCTGCCAGCGGCCATCTTGGATTTCAAAATTTGCAACAAAATACAACACGATAACTGCCTGCAGTCAGTTTACCAGTTAGAATTACATTATTTCTCTCATTCAAACTGATTCAAAGTGGTTTTGAAGCCCAACTCAGTGCCAAAACACTAAAAACAAGCAGGAATTTTTTTTTTTAGTTGCGGAAAAAATTGCTTGTTGGTGGCTTTGACCACCCACCCACACCCTTTTTTTTCGAAAAATATTCACTCTTAAAAAAAAAAAAAAAACATTTAGATTGAATTCCTTGCTCAATTGAAATTTTTTTTAAAATATTAATTATTTTTTTTTTAAATTTACTTTAGATTAAACTTGCTCAATAACATTTTTTTTTTTTTATGTTAACTAAATTTTAAAAACTAATACCATTACAACTCTGCCAAGGGTACCCCGAGTTACCACACCAAATTTGGTTTAAATCGGTCCAAAATCTTGTGTTAAAGTTACTCAATCCGATCAGACGCTCCTAAATTACTATTTCTTTGGCTTCGGGGGTAAAAATTATTAGATTCGAGTCGGGGAACCCACCCATCAAAGCTCAGAATGATTAGATATCGATGTTTGAAATGTGCTGTTCTATTGTTTGTGGCCCAATCTTTTCAAGGACCATGTGCTAAAAACGGACAAATTGCGGTTGTAAGATGGATAACTCTAAAATCAAGTGGTTATTATTGTTAATAGTATATGTGTTATAGAGTGATAAAGCTAAATAAGCCCAACCATAGTCAGACATACGCAGCTCTGTTAATGATATAATAGTTATGAAATTAAGTAAATAACATCATAATAACTGTATTTATCTACTTCTTACATTGGAACCTGAGTCATAACATATTATGTTGTTGTGCTAGCTGCATATTAAAAAGTTATGGGATCATTGAGATTAGAGACCAATCAATACCTGAACATCTATACAAGTAAGAGGCGTATATACCGGGATATATAATATTTTAATGCAGAATTATCAGATAACTAAAGGTGAGATATGAGAATGGTCAGATTGAAAATATTAAAGTCATAACAATGGATCCCATACAGTATATCAATGGTTAATTTTATTCTAAGCTGATCATTGGTATGTAAACAGCAGAAATGTTATTAAATGTAGGGTTAATATTTTCAAAACCATTCAATCAATACCAAAATCTATACAGGTGAAGAATGTGTCATGATCAACCTGAATTTGATTATAAAAGTGATCGGGTAGAACAATATTTGACCAATAAGTCAGTCTCAAGAATACCAGCACCATTATTATTATCCTGCAGCCCAAATGCAATTGAGGGAATTTCAAAATAAGATATTTCCTCTAATGATGAATATTCAATAGGTGGCTTATAGAAATCCTTACTGAACGTGGCTCAAGGTGAAAGAGATAATTTAATATCTGCCTATGGAATGGGTTCATTTTAATCCCAAAATCCATGTAAGTGAAAAGTGGATCACCATCAACCTGGACACAGAATAGGAGAATGATCAGATGAAAAACATCACAAGACCATATGATTTTCAATGACATATGATGGAACTACGGAATGGGTGGGTTAATTTATTTCTAAGATACAGTGTCTGTAAACAACAATGTCTATAAACAGCAATGTCTGTAAAACATCCCTACAAATAAACAATGGACCATTCCAATTTAATCTTTTAGAATAGGTGTCTTATTGAGTGTCATTAATGACCTGTTTCAACAAAGGGGTTAACTTGTCTTAATATTGCACAGAAAACTAATAGAGAGCCATCCATTAATTATATTTTGACAAATTTTATCAAAAGTCTGCTAGCCATGTGCTATCTATCTATCTATCTATCTATCTAGTGTCCAGCTAAACATAACTCAAACCAATAATACAGTCTCTGTGTGATGAGAAGTTCTCTTCAAATCTCATGGTGGCAAACAGGTATTAATTACATTATCAGTTACTTGAATTTTAAATGGCTCTGAATATGAACACAATCGGACAAAAAATACTTTGGTTACAGCATCGGATAGCTCATGCCTATGTGTGGATGCAAAGTGTTAATAATTTCTAAACTGATCTACCGATCGATACCAAAAACTATACAGGTGAGGAGTGTGTCATCATAAACATGCACATAAAATTTGAACACGATCCGATAAAAAATATTTGAGTAATCGAATCGGATAGCAAGTGTCTACAGACAGACGGATGGATGAACGATGGATGATTGATCCGGACGTCAGCATTATGTGTACCATACAAGGTATGAGTACACATAAAAATGTTTCAACATTACACATGACATGCTATTAATATTAGAAAATCTTTGCTGCATTGGACAGCTGAGTATATCACTCTACAGTTGGTCTGAGGTCATTATAAATGTTATAGGTTTAATAGAGATGCCAACCTTCAGCATAAACAATGCCAGTGATTAGTTGACAGCTCTGCTATATAATTGATATTAATGGGTAAGTAGTGTGGTGTCTCATCTTGATGGCTGTGTTGTTGCTATAATTTGATACATTATCATTGTAAACTTAAATTTGACTCTATTAACCCAAGACTCCAGGTCCAGGTCACCTGTTCACATTCCATCCAAGGCTGTGCTGGTGCAGCATTACATATTCTGTGCCAGTGCATTCTCTTATACATACGAGTGACCCATAAATTCCTATAATTTGTGTTATGTACATTTGTCTATAATAGTACACAACAGTATACTCTATAACTCAACATCAAAACTCTAATTTATTATTCCGATCATAGTAATTTACTATTGCCAAGGGATGGGTTAAACATCTGCCGATCATGATCGGTAGTTAGCCAGACCCAACCAAAGTCTACCATGAGAATGTGCCAAGTTTCAATTTTAAGCTGAAGTTGTAGAGCATGCAACTATACATGTGTGCAGATCCTGGACTTTTTAGCAGAGAGAAAAGTTATGGACTCGGCATCCATTCGACTTGATGTGGTGTGATGGACCATTGAAGATATGACCATTTTCTAATGGAAAACTGTAACGGGAATATGATGAAAACCATACAATGGACTCCAGACGTTGAAATACTATTATCATTCCCAATCCTGGAACATCTTACAATGTTTCAAACTTTGAGATACAATGGTTTCGATTTTCCGATGGACCAATCTCTGAGTCCCAGTTATGAACACTGGCAGTCACCCTGACTGCGTACTGAATATGGTCTGTAACCAGTATTGACTTATAGCACAGCGCGTGACATTTTACATCCACAATCAGTACAGACCTAAAGCAGCCAAGAAGTTAAAGTGATGTGAAACACTCCGGCAGGGCGATCGAATAGCAATAGAGAATAATCTTGCTCAAAGTAGTTATTTTTACTAATATTAATCCAAATTGATAACACACATTGTCATTATTATATATGCAACGAATCTCGATATGAAACATTTGAAACACTCCGGTATGGTGATAAATTAGAAATTGAGAATATTCCTACTCCAAGTAGTTATTGTTTATAAATATTAATCCAAATTGACAACACACACTCATTCTTAACGCCATTATATATCAATTAAATGCAATGCCTTTCGACGGCAAAATCATTTGCATTATTTTATCGCCGACAGTTGCTTCCCGAATGGAGAAGTAAATATTTACAATTGAGCATAGTTCTGACGATGTTTTCTATGGAGATGTGCTGTCGATTTATTTGAGACTTTCGGCGATGTTAGTAGCATCCTACATTCCTCCAGTTAGCATAGCGTGATTAGCGTCTGAGTACTATCTTATCAGTTTCACGCACCCGAACAAGTCCATAATATGTTTTTAAATAAGATAGTATTTTGATCATGCCTTATCCCTCAAAGTACTTGTAATGTCTCAATTTTCAGTATATTTTGATCAAATTGGGCAATTAATATCATCTTGTATTGTATAAGGTAGGATACTGCTTTAATTTCTATAACTGAGCATGATAATTTTATTAATTTATGCTAGCAAGAATGAAATATAATTTTTTTTTTTAATTTGCCCGCCCACCCCAATTTAACAAAATTGAAATAAATATTCTTAAAGGGGTACTGTACCCCAATTTCAATAAATTCCCGGTGACAATAGCGATCTAATATGAATATTATATTATAAAATAACTAATTTGAGTCGACGATGTCTACTGAAAACGTTCCGGTTAACAGGCTATCGTAAAAGTAAAATTGAATTATTTAATATAAATTCATTTATGGCTGGAGTCATAAAATGGAGAATTATGCCATTACGAGTTACCGTTCTTGAAATCGCATATGTTGCGTGTCTTTTATCGACGGCCGTTCACGAACATTATTGAGTTGCAAACAAAACATGTTACCTGCAAAAGAAGGCCCGTTATAACCGATTCGGAAAAAAGGAGAAAGAAACAAGAGTCATAAAGCGTCAAGTATTTTATAGGGAGTGAGATTGTTCGATGGAAGAGATTGAATGCATCAATCGAAGCTGTGAGCAATGAACTTCCGGTTCTTCCTGCGACCTGCGTCTTCTCCGGTGAAGGTCAAAAACATGGCGCGTAGTTTGAAATCGTAATATTTTTGTTTCCTAGATCAGTATTTTTTTCGCTAAATTAGGTTTATACGAAACTCATTTAACACGAACACAATCTAACTTGAAAGTTATTTCAATGGGAGTAAATAAAAAAAATCGCCTATCTTTGTGTACAGTACCCCTTTAAGCTAATTGTTCGGATGATACTTGAATAATATTTGACAGAATTGCATGAAACTCGGTATATGGTCATCCTCTGAGAATATCCCGACCATATTTAAATTTGTGTCTGGTCCGACCATTTGTAACTATCACATGTTATGCCCATTTTCGACTTAGAAATAAATATGTGTGTGTGTTGTCTGTCTGTGATCCATCAATAATTTCCTTTAGCACACCATACAGGCCACATCCCTCATCCGATCTTCACTAAACTTTATATGGATCTTTGATGTGACTTCTAGATTGTAGACATTGATTTTGTTCCGAAATTTGTTAAAAAACATTAAATCCATCTTGGATTTCAAATAGGTAACATCCCTCGTCACCAAACTTCATATGGGTCTTCAGGGTGACCTCTAGATGGGAGCCATAAATATTTTCCAAAATTCGTTAAAAATATGGCCACCAGCAGCCATTTTGGATTCAAATTTTAAACCATCGGCACACCCGCATTTATCAGAGAAGTATTTTGAAAATTTACAGCCATGTTTAGAATCACCTTTAGATAGGAGCTATCAGATTTGAACGATTTTCGATGAAAAACATGGCTGCTGGCAGCCATCTTGGATTTTACTCTTTGCGTGACTAAATCTTTCGGCACACCCTACAGACCACATCGGTCATCCAATCATCACCAAACTTCATATGGATCTTCAAGGTGACCTCTAGATGGGAGCAATCAATTATTTCTGAAACTCGTTAAAAAAACCGCCCGCAGAGAATTTCAGATTTGAATCGATCGACACACCATGCAGCCACAGTTATTGGTGAAATGTTTGAAATGAAAATAATTTCATCTATACAATACAAGTCCTATGCTGTAACTTTTTCACTTTCCTTCTTTATCATTCTGTAAATTGCTCAGCAAAAAATTAAAGCCTCCCCAAGTTGAGCTACTGTGTCATTTTGTTTATATTATAGTAGGGGGCAGTAAATACACAGGATGTCAAATAAAATATGATCTTATGTAGTACACCATTATTTATTCATAGCAATATATTAAAGTTATTTCAATAAATATGTGATCCAATATATATATAAACAATAAAATTCTTCTTTTTGTTACAGTTCCCGTTATGTGATGGAAGCCACAACAAGCACAATGAAGAATGTAATGATAATGTTGGTCCACTCGTACTGAAGAGAAAGGAGGCAGCTAAATCATAACGCAGGAAGTGTTGAGATATTCACTAATTCTTACCAAGATATAAAATCATAGTGTTTAACTAATTCAGAACCCAGTAAGAAGGCACTAACCAAATATATTTAAAGGGGGACTGCACCCTAAATCCGGCCTTTTAACTCATTGAACGCCGGCGACGAGATATCTCGTCGCCCAGATTTACGTTCCGAATGCTCGGTTTACGTTCCCTGTACCAATGCATATCGAAAATTACTATACAAACGTTCTTCACGATATTATCTATTTCTTATATATTAACCATTCTGATTGTTATATCATACAATTCACTGTAAGGGGCATGCTGAACGCCCAGTGAGAAACTTGTGAGAAAACCGCACCGATTTACGAATCATTATGAAATTTGTCATGGCTTCGTCAGGGTTTGTCAAGTGACCGAAATGAGATCGTAAAAATACGTTATATAATTGTATTGCTCCAAACCATGATATGTGAATTTTAATCATTGCTATTAACGATTCAAATAACAACCTGCACATTGTAAATTTTAAAATGAATGAATATTATTCAAATAATTCAAATTCAATTCCCTTTTATATATATAGGCCTACGTGGTTTGATATCATACTCTCGGGATGTGAAATCACTGGCCAGTCAACTGATCATCCACTTGTATCGCTTGTTTTGGGTACTTGTAGTGAAGATGGTCCAATTGTTTTATATATGAACGCAGATAAGAAATTATTTGTGTTAAATATTACATACAATGTGTTAGCGATAATGGAGCAAAGAATATCAAAGTTTGATGTGACAGGCGTCATGACGTCGCCCGGGGGGCTGGCCGCCGGGCGACGTAATCCACCGGGAGACTGGCGTTCAATCAGTTAATGGTCCATCTCCTTTTACACTCAAAAGAATATATGCAACAAATCAATGAATTTGAGCCATGGATGAGTGCAAAATCCGCTCATGTGCTCTATGAACGATGCAAATAACATGGTAATTATACTGAAATGAGTTTATGGCTCGAGTCATAAATTCATTGACATTATATTTACCATGTTGTTTGCATCGTTCATAGAGCAAACGAGTGTATTTTGCACAAATCCATGGCTAAAATTTATTCATTTGTTGCATATATTATGTTGAGTATAAAGGAGATGGTCCCTGTTTAGTGTACAGTACCCCTTTAATTGAATGAAAAAATTATTTTGTGGGTAATGTTGATAACATGAACAGGTTACATTTTGTAGATACAATATAATAGATGTAGAGTTCATAGGCCTGTAGACAAATTTGTACAAATGTGTACAGTAATGCCCTAATCCGACTGCTTAACTACAGCAGATTTATGGGTAACTTTTCAGGATTTAGTCGGAAATATGACTTGTTGCCATTCATCGGAAAGCTCTCCCCGAGAGCTTTCCGATAAATGGCAACAAGCCATATTTCCGACTTAATCCTGAAAAGTTACCCATAATTCTGCTGTGGTTAAGCAGTCGATTAATTAGGGCATTACTGTATGGACGTATGAACAGGCCTGAGTATAAGGTGCTTGACATTTGCAAAATGAGGTCCCCAGAGGGTGAAGTTAGTGACGCCATCCTGCATGACCTCATTCTGCATGATCTCATCTGCAATGGGATACATAGACTCAGATTGAAGTTCCCAGATGGTGAATATTGTGATGTGCACCCTTTGGGAACCTCGATTATGCAATGTGTCGTCTGCCAATTTGGGGATATAGGCAAACTAAACTAAAAAAGAAAAAGATCTTTGTGAAGAAGTTTCCATTGAAACTAAACCACTTGTTAATTTGATAATAAAGATACTTTCCACTGTTTCCAGAGGATATGAGGCCTATGCAAAATTCACCCTCTGGGGACCTCATTCTGCAAATGCCAGGCACTGCATTCTCAGGCCTGCTTATGAACTTTCCAATCTATTATATTAAATCTACAAAATGTAATCTGTTCATGTTATCATCTTACTGAAGAAGGTCATGAGGCCAACAAAAGAGTGTTTTCATTCAATACAATTTAGCAGAAAGTTCCTCTGGACAATTTCGAAATAATTTAAATATATTTACATCTTGTTAACACATTCACTGCCGAAAACCAATGGGTAATTCCATCCTGTATGCCAACATGGGATTTGATGTTTTGCCGATAGTAGATGATATTTTACGTATTTATGAGTAATGGTTCGACCAATATCGGGTGATATGATGCTGAAACATGTTATAAGACTACTACGAGATAACTCGTAGTCGGCACCTGGCACGGAATTTATTAGTGTTTCATCCCTGATGCCAGCTGCGAGTTATCATGTAGGTAAATACAATTACGTTGTCAGTGTCTTAGATGGCGAAGAGTGCTATACATTTACAAGCATATCGTATGTATGACATGGTAAATTAATTTATATATGATAATTGGTACAGGCTACGTCGAATAAGATGTCAAAAAACATAATATGTATTTACCTACGAGATAACTCGTAGCTGGCACCAGCGATGACCACTGGTGAGTTTCATCCCAGGTGCCGACTACGAGTTATCTCGTAGGAGCTTTATAACACGTTTCATCTTTCATTTGACCCGGATTTGAACGACAAAAATTGTGTGTATACACAATGTGTCCGGGAATGGTCTAGTTGCACATGTATATCATGGTTCAGGGACGTACAGAAGAGGTCCTGGTCAATTGAAGTATCCTACCAAGATTTCTATCTGGACCCCACCCCTTGTTCGGGCTGTGGGAATAGTTGTATCTCAAGCCATCGTAATTATACATATAAAATCGATCAATGGGATCGTTGGGCATGTGTTGGCGCATACACCATCATTGCTTGCGGTTTGTGTTATTAGTTATGTGGTATGAACATTACTACGAGTTAACTCGTAGTAGCAGTCCCCATGGAACCGTTTACTACGAGTTAACTCGTAGTGGCAGTGAATGTGTTAAATCTTTGCAAGTATTATCAGATTTTTTGGATGCATTCATTTCATAGATATAAAATATAATACGATTCTGCTGATGTTTAAACAACTATTTATTTACAATAATCGTCCCATTTTTGTGATTAACAACTTGCATAAATTGTCTCAAGTTGTAAATGCACCCTCTATTTAAGAAAAAAGGCTTCATAAATGTTTAGTTAAAGGTACTCAATCCGATCAAAGGGTCCTGTATTACTATTTCTTTGGCTTTGGGGGTAAAAAATATTTGATTCGAGTCGAGGAACCCACCCATCAAAGCTCAGAGTGATTAGATATCGATTTTTGAAATCTATTAATTTTCGGATATGTAGACCACAAGTTGGCCGAACACGTGATCAAAACGGACAAATTGCGGGTGTAAGATGGATAACTCTAAAACCGAGTGCTTACTATTAACATTAATAACCACTTGATTTTAGAGTTATCCATCTTACACCCGCAATTTGTCTGTTTTGATCACGTGTTTCTGCCAACTTGTGGGCTACATCTCCGAAAATTAATAGATTTCAAAAATCGATATCTAATCACTCTGAGCTTTAATGGATGGGTTCCTCGATTCGAATCAAATATTTTTTACCCCCAAAGCCAAAGAAATAGTAATATAGGACCCTCTGATCGGATTGAGTAACTTTAAGAAGTTTACCATTGTAGTTGGTGTAGTAACTCTGAAAAATTTTAAACGAATAAACTCTGGGAATATTGCTGCAAGCATATCCTATGTTAAATGTGAGATTGCCATTCTGATGGTTGAATTATTCTGTATTCATAATTTGTGATGAAATATCTTAAATTTTGATTAGTAAAATGTTCTGTGTATTTAGAAACACTGAGCCTTTCCTCGGTGTTATAATTCAGTGTGGTGTGTGGTGTGTTTACTCTGCATTTTTTCACTTCATGCAATTATATAGACTGGTGAATATACCAGATAATGAAACTATCAAAGCTATTATCTAAATATTGTGGTCACTTCAAATTTGAATTTAGTTGAACAGATTGAGCATTGCTAAATGGATTCTCCCACTCAGTTATAAAAGTATACGTTGGAATGGTCTATTATTCATTTGGAGAGGTTTTCACGAAATGTAAGCAAGATAATAGAAATTGCATCCTATGCATTATTGGGTAATGTGCAAGTAATAAGTTCAACAAACACTTGATAAACTAACTTATTGTGTTGAACATTTCCTAAGGCATAACTACTCGTCAATGATTATTTAGAAAGGGTTAAACAACAATACTAACATAACTGAAAATCTAAATTATGACGTTAAACAGTGACAATAAACTTGGTGTAAATAATATTTAATTCATAAATAATTCATGTAATAGTGAATTAAAGTGATGTGTAACACGGTGGTAGGATGATCAAATAGATATGTAGAATATTCTTGCTCAAAGTTGTTATTTTTACAAATATTATAACCAAATTGACTACACACAGTCATTCTTATATATTAATTAAATAATTTAAATGCAGTGACTCTTGATGAAGAATTCATTTTCGTTAGTTTGTCCCCGATAGATGCATCCTGAATCAAGAAGTAAATATCTACAAATGAGCGTAGTTCAGACGATGTTTTCTATGGAGCGGTACGGTCGATTTGCTTGATATTTTCTGTGATGTTAGTAGAATGCTACATTCCTCCAGTTGGCATATCACCTGCATACTAACTTATCTGTTTCACACATACGAACAAGTCCATGATATGTCTTTAAATAAACTTGATGCCGAAATGATGCAGTGCATGCACCACTGTCTGCAAAGACCTTTATAATGATTATTAGTGTTGTTAGATGGCAAATTTGAATAATGTTGAAGAATGCATTATTTCGTAAACTGAAATCAGGAAAACTGTTGATTATATCGATATTTATTTTGTTGCTCTTGTTTGTTGAGATTTAATTATTCTGCTGTAAACTTAACTCTTTACCCAACAAAACGGCCAAAAACGCCCAAATAAAGCTTCAACAGCCTAAAATATCTTCGGTCTGTCTCAAAAACACCATACAAATATGGATATCATTGGAACCGGTTCATTGACCACACTGTGATGGTTACAGTTATGCCCTGTGCCAATGCATTCTCTTATATATGCGAGTCGACCATAGGTCGCCTCGCATATATAAGAGAATGCATTGGCCATTTTTCTTACATTCTTTAACAATTTTATAATTATTTCTTACATTTTTTAACAATTTTTATAATATTGTTCTACATTCTTTGACAATTTTATCATTTTTAATATGTGTTAAGCCAATGCATTCTCTTTTATATGCGAGGCGACCTATGGTCGACTCGCATATATAAGAGAATGCATTGGCACAGGGCCGTTCTGTTGGGTAAAGGGTTAAAAGGACATAAAATGCTCAAACCTCATTCTATAATTAATAACAGTTGTATACTTAGGAAACTTGAGACAAACCAGCCAGTGTGGAAAATGGCAATATCATCCACTCATGTATTTATATAGCCTGTGTGTTACACTAAATCCTGTTCAGTGATTGGTCAACTGCCAATTGGGTCATATGTTTAATATCCCAATAAAACAGACCATAACCTTAACCTTGTTGACCTGAATTGCCTAAAATAACTGGTCGTATAAGTGCATGGCCATAGACTTGTCAATCGATAATTCACTTGTAGAATATTGTGCTAACTTGTTGTTCTGCATTGTATATTATAGAAACTGCACACAGTTCAAGGGAAAAATTCAGTTGAGTTTATATCATTTATTGAGGGAAAAGCTATATAAATATAAGAAAAGAGTGTAGTTTGAGTATGTTTTATGAGTGTATGTCGCTGTGGCTGTTGGGTCACAGCAATATAACCTACAATAAAAAACACTCAAACTACATTTATTATTTAACCCTTTACCCAACAAACCGGCCAAAACCGGCCAAATAAAGCTTCAACAGCCTAAAATATCTTCGGTCTGTCTCAATAGAACCATACAAATATGGATATCATTGGAACCGTCTCCTTGACCACATTGTGATAGTTACAGTTATGCCCTGTGCCAATGCATTCTCTTATATATGCGAGTCGACCATAGGTCGCCTCGCATATATAAGAGAATGCATTGGCCTAAAAAATATTTTTTTTTAACACTTTTTACCATTTTTTCTTACATTCTTTAACAATTTTATAATTTTTAATGTGTTAAGCCAATGCATTCTCTTATATATGCGAGGCGACCTATGGTCGACTCGCATATATAAGAGAATGCATTGGCACAGGGCCCTTCTGTTGGGTAAAGGGTTAAATCACATTGGTCCTAGAGTCTATTTCTTGAAAAGGGCACATATTCATTATGCGTGTAGCATTGAGGCTAGCACTTTCTATTTCTTTGTTGAGATTTCACGCTACATAATTTGGTAAGATACAAGTTTTTTCATTAAAATTCAATACCAGATTTAAGTAGAGAATATGATAGTGATGAGGCTTGAAAATTCTATGTCTTTTTAGAACCTACGTTCCAATTATGATCTGATATATGGATTGTAGTGTATAAGTATTATGAGTACAATTGGAAGACATGAGCTTTTATGAATGCTTGTTTGTTTAGAATGGTGAGAATAAACTGATATTTGCACATAACTGCTCTGAATATTCATTATCAACGATAACGAGACATTTGCAGAATGAGGACCCCAGAGGGTGAATTTAGTGACGCTATTTAATTTAATTAATGTTTATCTAGGCTATTAATTCTTTTCATCTGTGATAATGATGTGTGATATTTATGATTTCAAGGAACAATTATCAGAGATCAATGAATCTCATAGATTGGCATTTACATTTGGTTCAAATAGGGGCAGAGATAGGAGATTTGAAACTCCTGCATCCACCCTGTCTATGCTATGAATTCATGTTTGGTACTCATAGTTTTGATATAAACTGGTATTATCAGTAAGGTTTTGATAAATTTCCAACAGTTGATGATCTTTTGTTCAGATAGTGTCAAATAGGGTAAAGACCAGGGGCATACTTTCCCTCTATAGTAACCCTTGAAAAGTTTTCTTTGAAAGAATCGCCAGGTCTATTTTAATAGCTCACATTTAATATTGAGGCTCCTTTGGTAATTCATGATATGTCTTTGCAAGAACCAAATGGCCTACATGTCTTTTGCTTATATTTGGTATGAAATGGCCTTGGGTGACAGGAATTCAGATTTGTGAAAATGGGATCACAGAATCAAATAAGGGCAGACTAAGGGACATAACTCTCCATAGTAATTCTTAAAACGTGTTTGCAAGAATTAGTTGGCATATTTAGCATGGAATGTTCTTGTTTGATTGGAATTCAGATTTGTTAAAATGGGGTCACCAGGTCAAGTAAGGCCCAAGCGAAAGTCTGTTTCCCTTCATAATAATTATTAATATGCTTCCTTCACAAGAACCATCAGGTCTATTTTACTGATAATTAGTATGAAGGGTTCTTTGGTGACTGGGATTCAAATTTTGATATAAACTGGTATTATCAGTAAGGTTTTGATAAATTTCCATAGTTGTAGATCTTTTGTTCAGATAGGGTCAAATAGAGGAAAGGCCAGGGGCATACTTTCCCTCTATAGTAACCCTTGAAAAGTCTTTGAAAGAATCGCCAGGTCTATTTTAATAGCTCACATTTAATATTTTTTTTATTGAGGCTCCTTTGGTAATTCATGATATGTCTTTGCAAGAACCAAATGGCCTACATGTCTTTTGCTTATATTTGGTACTAGCAGGGTTACCCGGCGTTGCACAGGTTAATGTATGCTGTGGATATTTGTATTCACATAGCATCACAAAACATGATTATTACAGTCATGGAATAAAAGTAGTGGCTCACCTTGTCAATTGTCATTATGTTTATCGCGATTAATCCGTTCCACCAATAATGAAGTATTTATTTATTTACAACTGGGTATACATTAGACGTTATAATATGATACCTGAACATCATAAACACATTAGTTCGATAAAAGATGATAATTGGGTTTTACATATTGAGATGTATCAATCAATCTAGTGGGTTGGACTAAGATCTCGAGGACACCTGGCTATCATATCTCCATGAAGATACAGATGTTTCAAAGAAATGTCCAGGTGCTCCTCTGTTCATGGTGCTATATATTGGCTAAATATTCTTAGTTTAAACGAAATGTTGCTGCGCATATATATCAGCTACATGTGCCAGGCACAGAGCGAGATTTTGAGTTGTTTATGTCAGTCGATGAGTCTGTACTAAAACCCTTGTCAGATGTCAGTATTGGTAGGATCCTGAAAAGTCTTGTGCTACTAACTGCATTTTCTTGTATATCAGAAGAAACTATATTTGACTGCACACTGTGACCACTATTTTTGAACAGGCCTTCCATATCTCTTGACAAATTGTAACTTTTTGTGGAAACTGTATTGAATGGAACAGACTAAATTTTGTTATTATATATATGCAATCCTCTGACGGTTCGAGGTCTCTCAGTTTGCACGAATATATGTATCTCTTCAATAGAATGATAGATATACGTTTAATGCTTCTTCTAGTTATCTCTTTTTGCTAGCTCATTGTGTGAATGCCTTGATTGCCATTACCATATAAATATGACTGTTAAGAAGATACAATTGTTCAAGTGACTTATGTGGGTCACCATATGTCGGGATTGTGAAATGTGAAAGCCCAACTACTTAAAATGATTTGGAGATGGCCTGGTGACTGTATATAACTTATATGTGGATATCGGCGAATAGCAATCTTATCAATGATAGTGCATATCCGCTCGCCATCCGTGACGCAAACGACACCAAATGTGATTTAATTCATGGTATATCATTAGAGAAAAACGTGTATGAATTTGGTGGAATTTGGTTTATTAAATCAATTGTTGATGCAACGCTGACTCGAACAACGCCATATTGCGAAGGTGATTATGTATTCGTTTGGTGGAAATCAGCGACAAAACTATTTCACCATATTTTTTTAATTTCCCCTCCCACCAACAGCGTCATTTTAGAAAATTTTAACCCGCACCATTATCTTCCTTGTAAACAGTTACCCCTCTTAGAACGCCTTGATGCCATCTCGATTGTACCGCGTGAAGTTATATATAGAACGCACACAAAAAGACAGACAGACAGCACGATTTTATTTCTTGTATCATTTGAGAAGAACGTGTCTGAATTTGATGGTAATTGGTACTAAAAATATTTTGTATCAATTTTGGTGACCATCCCGTCCCTATTTCGGACTCAAGCTGCACACTAAGACTCATTAGAGATTAGAGATGCATATATATGAAATTGGTGAAAATTGGCGAGTATACAAATTCGTATCAAATTTAAGGTCCCCATATCTCTCACCCATAGGGCACCAATTTGGTGTATCTAAACCACACGATAAGATTCCTCGTATCACGGGGAAGAATAGGTATCAATCTGGTGGAAATCGGCACTAAACATATAGATATAACTTTTGGTGTCCCTCTCATCTCTATACACCACTGACTCGAATGGCCCCACTTGTGACATCCTTAAACCACACGATTACACTCCTCATGGAGATGATTGTTTATAAGTTTGGTGATAATCGGCGACTAAACAATTTATTTATCAAATTTGGTGCCAATCCCTCCCCTCTCCATCTCTCACCCAAACAGCACCACTATGGCGTCTTTAAATCACGATTAGATTCCTCGTATCATGGATAAGAACGTGTATCAATTTGTTGGAAATTGGCGCTAAAAAAATTGTGCATCAATTTTGGTGCCCCTGCCCCTTTCAATGCAACCCTGGCTCGAATGAGGCCGCATTTGACAGATAAAAGACACACCATTAGACTCCTCATACCATGGGGATGATTTTGTATAAGTGTGGTGGCAATCGGTGACTTATTATCAAATTTAGTGCCCACCCCCTCCCAATCTCTCATTCAAAAACAACAATTTGGCGTTGTTAAATCGCACAATTAGATTCCTTGTATCATGAAGAAGAATATATATCAATTTGGTGGAAATCGGCGCTAAAATAAGTTTTATCAATTTTGGTGCCCCTCTCCCCTTCCGTTCATCCCTGTCTTAAACGACGCCACTTTTGACATATTTAAACCACACCGTTGGATTCTTCATATCATGGGGGTGATTATATGTAAGTTTCGTGGCAATCAGCGACAGAAAAAAAAATCTGCCCCCCCCCCCTTCCGGGCACCCCTGGCGCGAACGGCGCGACTTTTGCCATATTTAAACCACACCATTAGATTCCTCATATTATGGGGATGATTATATATAAGTTTGGTGGCAATCGGCGACAATTTTTTTTCTGCCCCTCCCACTATTCTGCCCCTGACAACAACGGCGTCACTTTAGAAAATTCTAACCCCGACCATTATCTTTCTCGTAAAAAGCTACTCCCAGTAGACGCCTTTGGCATCATCTAGATGGTCCCCTGTGAATTTCTATAGACAGACAGACAGACAGACAGACATTCGCAAATATAGATATAGAAGATGAAATGACCTTGGGTGACAGGAATTCAGATTTGTGAAAATGGGATCACAGAATCAAATAAGGGCAGAGTAAGGGACATATCTCTCCATAGTAATTCTTAAAACGTGTTTGCAAGAATTTGTTGGCTTATTTAGCATGGAATGTTCTTGTTTGATTGAATTCAGATTGGTTAAAATGGTGTCACCAGGCCAAGTAAGGGCCAAGCGAAAGACTGTTTCCCTTCATAATAATGCTTAATATGCTTCCTTCACAAGAACCATCAGGTCTATTTTACTGATAACTAGTATGAAGGGTTCTTTGGTGACTGGGATTCAAATTTATTCAGATTGTGTCACCAGGTTAAAAAGGGCGGGACCAGGGACATAACTATTTGTCTCTACAGTAATTCTTAAAATGTCTTCTCAAGAGAGGTTGGACTATTTAGCTTACATATAGTATGGAAGGTCCTTTGGTGACTGAGATACATATTTGTTAAAATGAGGTCAACCTGTCAAGAAATGACGGGGCTATGGGACTTAACACTTCTGTGTCTAATAAAATCATTAAAATATAAAATTCACTAAAACATCTACCTTGGAACTACCTGACTGATTACCGTTGGTAATTTGAAAGTAGATATTCACCGATCTAAATACATGAAGCCTCTCTATCCACATATCCTGTTTAGATCTACTTCTTTTAAAGTGAATATGAAAAGTTCTGACTGTTATGGTCTCCAGAGTCCCAGTCTTATCAGTCTTTACAGTCTGGTGAGCGACCCCACAGTCTTTGACTGTCTTGTATTCCTACATTTTTGGTCAATAGGTTTAAGATTAGGGTTAGGGTTGTGCACCTGCAATGGGAACTGTTAATTTATTATTTTAACTAAATGTTTACTGACATGTGAAACATCTTAGTATTTTAAAAACACGGGGGTATCCTTAGTCCCATTGGGACAGTCACACCTCTAGTTATGTTTACCCATACCATAGTATGGCAAAATTAGTATCGATGTCCGGATTGACCACTCATCGTTCATTCGTCCATCCATCTGTCTATCTGTCCGTATGGATGTCCGTAGACTTGATGCATAGTGCGATAACTCAAACATTTTCTATTTGATCAGAACCAAATTTTCTCAGCCAAAAAGACAGATATGTGTTATGTACATTTGTCTATGATAGTACATAACATTATACTTTATAATTCAACATCAAAACTCTAATTTATCATTCCGATCATCGTAATTTACTATCGTAAAGGGATGGGTTAAACATATGCTGATCGTGTTCGGACTATCATTATACATTCAACAAGAGGTTGTCCATGTCCTGTCAATGTGATTCCCATTGGCAAATAACATTATTCCGTTTGATGTTGATATAAATCAATAACATGGTACTGACCTTAGATATATTTAATGCTGGTGACCAGCAGTCATCCAGTATATCCAGACTAATCGCCCCATTATGATAGCTAATGTTTGGGTGGTATATCTTTGTTTCAAAACGGACCTACAATGAATTTAAATAAACTCGAGTGTAAGCTACTTAATAAATAGAGCATGGCTTGGAGTGAAATACGCCGATATAGTGCATAGTGAGGTTGTCGTGTAGTTCACGACGCGAAGCGGAGTGAACTACACAACCGCACTATGCACTATATCGGCGTATTTCACGACAAGTCATGCTCTAATTATTATATTGTATCGAACAAATATTTTGATTTAGCAGTAGGAAACTACTATTTTCAACTTTTACTAAGTTCAGACAATTGATGTTCGCCTTACATCGAAGCTTTAATTTGGATCAGCGGCGAAATAACAAGTAGTTTCAGAACAAAGTTTGATGTAGTGTTCGTTACTATTTTTAGTAGTCAAAACTACATATGCATAGTGCACGATGGGAGAGACTTGAAGGTGTAGTATACAACTACGACTAATAGAGTCGAGTAGCCAACCAATCGGAAAGCTTGATTTCAATAACAAAGTCACGTGAGATACAATATTTAATAAATAGAGCATGGCTTGGAGTGAAATACGCCGATATAGTGCATAGTGAGGTTGTGTAGTTCACGACGCAAAGCGGAGTGAACTACACAACCGCACTATGCACTATATCGGCGTATTTCACGACAAGTCATGCTCTAATTATTATATTGTATCGAACAAATGCAGAAATTAAAGGCAAACCAGTGGGCAAACACCATTTTTTTTTAAAGAAATTTTTTTTATTTTTTTAAATTCCTCTTTGTTCAGGTTTGTTTGTTTGTTTTTTTTAAATTAATTCTTTGTAATTTTTTTTATTTTCAACTTTTACTAAGTTCAGACAATTGATGTTCGCCTTACTGAAGCTTTAATTTGGATCAGCGGCGAAATAACAAGTAGTTTCAGAACAAAGTTTGATGTAGTGTTCGTTACTATTTTTAGTAGTCAAAACTACATATGCATAGTGCACGATGGGAGAGACTTGAAGGCGTAGTATACAACTACGACTAATAGAGTCGAGTAGCCAACCAATCGGAAAGCTTGAAAGTCACGTGAGATACAATATTAGCTTGTAGTAGAGGTACATACATCTATGACTTCATAAACAAACATTGGCATAATTTTACATATTTTTGTGGGTCAACTTAATGTTCTGGGGTTCATTTTGGGGTAAAAATAAAAAAATTAAATGAGAGAATTCAGGAATGTAGAAATGTACATTTTAGTATACATCATCGGCACAAGTCATTTTATAGAAGTACCTGGTTTTATTTAGCTACAAATAAAGTCTTCTGTGTAATTTATCCACACAGTGTATTGTTTGTTTGTGTTAAAGTGATGTGAAACACTTTGGTAGAGTGATCAAAATCTTGCTCAAAGTAGTTATTTTTACAAATATTATATCCAAATTATTGACTACACACATTCTTTCAATGCAGTGACTCTCGATGACAAATCGTTTTCGTTAGTTTGTCACCGATAGATGCGTCCTGAATCGAGAAGTAAATATTTACAAATGAGTGTAGTTCAGATGATGTTTTCTATGGAGCAGTACGGTCGATTTGCTTGATATTTTCGGCAATGTTAGTAGAATGCTACATTCCTCCAGTTGGCATAGTGCCTCTGCGCCTGCATAATAACTTATCAGTTTCACACACACGAACAAGTCTATAATATGTTTTTTAATGGGTTAGGTGGATAATATGCACTGATTCCCTCATAAAGTTCTATAGATTTCTGGAACATTGTTCACATTTGAGAAAGCACAGGTTGAGTTAGAATAATAGACTGGTCTGATCATCTTTGAAGGCGATATAGCCACATTATGATTTTATTTTAAATCATAATAGCAGATAATCTGCCTAAATTTTGGTAGATCAGTGTTAGTGACATACACAGGGGTCTGGGAACATTTATTTTATTTTATTGTATTATTGTTTTGAAATTGAATATAGGATTAGATATTTCAAATTTGGTTTTGCTTTATCATATTTTATGGATGTTAGTTAATGAAAAATAATATCCAAGGAAGGGATAGTGCTGTCAACACATTTGATATTTTGAAAATTAGTGTTTTTGCAGCCATTTACACAAACTTCATGTGATTTCCTCAAAATGGGGGATCTGACCCTTCTTAAAATAATAAAATAAAACAAAATGTACCCGGACCCCTGTCGAGACATTGTTTATCTTTGATATTAATTTCAATCTTTTCTAAAACTCCAGTTATTAATATATCAAGTTGAGTAATGCTAGTAATTTCTAATATAGAGAGTAATAAACTGCTTTCGATGATTACGTGAAATAATTTACGAGGGGAGCCAGGCTTGGTAAAACCAGAGTGAGCTGAGCGAACAACGGTTTAACCCTTTACCCAACAAACCGGCCAGAACCGGCCAAATAAAGCTTCAACAGCCTAAAATATCTTCGGTCTGTCTCAATAGAACCATACAAATATGGATATCATTGGAACCGGCTCCTTGACCACATTGTGATAGTTACAGTTAGCCCTGTGCCAATGCATTCTCTTATATATGCGAGTCGACCATAGGTCGCCTCGCACATATAAGAGAATGCATTGGCCTAAAATTAACACTTTTTATCATTTTTTCTTACATTCTTTATCAATTTTATAATTTTTAATGTGTTAAGCCAATGCATTCTCTTATATATGCGAGGCGACCTATGGTCGACTCGCATATATAAGAGAATGCATTGGCACAGGGCCCTTCTGTTGGGTAAAGGGTTAACCAATACGACCCGCTCCCCAAGTGAATTATGTCATGTAATTATCAAAATAAATTGACTATTCTGTTTATCACGCACTTTCCACCATAAAACGGCTCTAATTCGATTGTCACCAAACTTCATATGGATCTTTGAGATGGTTTCTTGATGGCAGCGGTCAAATGTTACCTCACTAATGCTCCACCAGCACTGCACCCATCATGAAAAGGGTTAAAACACAACCATTATCTATATTACTTAATGTATTTAATACTTAGAAATCTAACTTTCCGAGTTTGAATCGCCCCATTGACTCTTACACATGAAATTATCCCCTCTCCAGTTGAGCTACAGTGTTGTTGACACTTTCATTTTTTCTTGTTTTTTTTTTTGTTTTTTTTAAAGGTGGTCTATCTCTTCCGGGCCACATTACAACAACAACATATTTGTTTTATAGAACCGGATTTCAAGACTACAAATACCTTTTTTTTGTGAATAAAACATAGAAAAAACTGAAGATTAGGTATATTAATTGTCTATATTAAGGGCATTATATAGTGGTTTATTCCTGCAAAATGTCTTGATCAAAATGACATTTTGCATTGATATAGTTCTCCCTCTTGCTATGCTCCGAATGTGCCTGAAGTTTATGTTCTAATAAACTGTCCAAAAAGGTTCATGTTTACGTATTATTCAGAAAAAAAATCATAATAAAATCAATATTAATTGATAGAAGCATTTCCAGACATGCATAGTTATGTTATACGCCAGAAACTATATAACACTTGTTATAGGAAGAGATAGGCCATCTTTAATGTATACGCTCAAAATATGCACAAGATATGTTTTAGCAAAATATCAACAACGTCCGTTGAAATTCCTTACCTTTTATTTCTCACATTATATATACATTCTGGTATTCCCTCTGCCAGATTATGTTTGTATTTATCAAAGCTGAACCTGTGCGATGCATGTTTAATAGCTTAGAACATGCTCAAATCCAATAATTGCATGATGTCAAATGAACACCCAAGATTTTTCAAACTTTATCAGCAGAGCACAACTGTTCTTCCATGTACTTGTAATTAAAATAAAATAAAGACCCAATTCTGTTTTTTTTAATAGTGATCCATACACTCTCAACACAGTGGCATTTTTAGGAGAGTGATTCACGTTGACCCATTCAACACCGAATTCTTAAGTGGCGAGGATTAGCGGGGGCTATACCGGTATGTTGTAAATAACTTGGTGGCAGTTTTAACCAAAGTTCACATGGTAGTGTCTCTCCGGTTTTGAGTGTTTAACTTTTCTCATAGTCTTTACATACTGTACTGTAACATCAAATATGTTGATTTTCAGTGTGACAACTTGCATATATCTCCAAATGAATTGGAGATATATGTAAATAAGGGATACATAGAGCAACGGCGCCATGCACATATGCCGGCTATATAGCCAAAGTAGAGAATCGTGCCATGATCTTGGAAACATATAGATGCAATCGTGTAGATATAATTATATATGTCTAGGGGTCTGAAATAAATCTCGGGTAAAATTGAAAACGAGGACGTACAATAATCGCACTAATATATAGAGTGATATTATATCGCAAAACTAAATTAACCAGCAAATTGTATAACAAGGTTTTGAATAAAACCAATTATATGGTGCATGTATTCGGGTTTCCAGGTTGAATTTTGTGAAGTCTATTTTTTTTTCAGATTCTAAAATAAATTAAAGGACCACTTAATTTTTGACCCCGGAGATCACATTATGTAAAACAAATGCCATATATATATACCATTTGGAAGAGGAAGCTCCAAAACATTGTATTCTCAACTTATCCGGTGTAATAAACTGTGAACATGTTGTTTTGTTGATGTACCGACGTGTTTTGTGCTTAAAGGTACTCAATCCGATTAGACGCTCCTAAATTACTATTTCTTTGGCTTTGGGGGTAAAAAATATTTGATTAGAGTCGAGGAACCCACCTTTCAAAGCTCAGAGTGATCAGATATCGATTTTTAAATGTCTTAATTTTTGGAGATGTGGGAACTTCCACGTCTCAAACGGATATATTACAGACAAATTGCGGGTGTAAGATGGATAACTCTAAAATCAAGTGGTTAATAATAACCACTTGATTTTAGAGTTGTACATCTTACACCCGCAATTTGTCCGTTTGAGACGTGGAAGTGGCCCACATCTCCAAAAATTTACATATTTCAAAAATCGATATCTGATCACTCTGAGCTTTGAAGGGTGGGTTCCTCGACTCGAATCAACATATTTTTTACCCCCGAAGCCAAAGAAATAGTAATTTAGGGGTGCTTAATAAAAGTTTCATCTGGATTGTACTGCAAAGTCTACTATTTTTAATGAAAGGGGAATGACTCTATATCTTAGTTTGAATTCTGTTGCATTATGGAAGAGGCTGGGAAATGTTTCTATGATTTCAGCTATTTGCTATTACTCTTATAGGCACCTTCTGAGACACATATGTTCCAAACGGTGATGAATTATAGTATTATAATATTTTATGTCATAGATTGTTATTAAAGGTACTCAATCTAATCAGACAGTCCCCATATCATCAAGTTACAACAACATTTCTTCAAAATACGCTTTAGTTATCAGAATCGATTAATTACAACAAAATAATGCTAACCGCTGTCAACTATGGCATAAAATTTCCCAAAAACGGGTTATTTATCAACATGTTGTTCAACGTAATATGACCGTATTATCACTTGAGTATGACCAAATTTTGCCGTATTACCACTTGATTTTAGAGTTATCCATCTTGATCCGAAATTTTGTCCGAGACCGTCGGTAAGATGACTTTTTATGTGTACCCATACCCATACTTTTTTTTTTACAGAGTTATGGCCCCTTTTTCGACTTAGAATTCACGCAATCTGCCATAACTCAAACATTTTTATCTGATTGGAACAAAATTTGGTATGTGAGTTTCTCAACCCAAAATATGGGTTTGATCTGATTTATTTTAAAGGAGTTATGACCCTTTTTATGTTTACCCATACCATAGTATGGTAAACATAGTGTCGTTGTCCGGATTGACCACTCGTCGTTAGTCCGTCCGTCTGTCTGTAGACACTTTACGCATGGTGCGATAACTCAAATATTTTCTATCTGATCGGAACCAAATTTTGAATATGAATTTCTCAGCACAAAAGACAGATCGAGTTCGAATATGGGTTTGATCCGACTATTTTAAACTGAGTTATGACCCTTTTTCGAAAAAATATGCACTCTTAAAAAAAAAATTAGATTTAATTCCTTGCTCAATTTAACCCAACAAAAAACAACAACAAAAAACAACAAAACAAAAATAAATAGAAAAATATATACAATTGTTTTTTTATGTGATCACCCATATCCAAGAGACACTACCCCCACCAGTGACAGCCCTGCCACTACCGCATTGATTGTTTATGCACTACGGAGAAAACACTCTCTTATCACATGGGATATTTAAACGACAACACATGAGTGGGGTATGATCTCAGCTTTAATGTAACATTTATAAGCTTGTCCTGCAGATAGCCCATACGCATGGAAACCAATAAAGCAGAGCCTCAGCTCTGACGAGAAGCCGAAGCAGAGAACGCTGAACAAATACTGCTGTACAGCGCAGACACGAGCATGGCCCGACGAGCTACGGTACGATTCAGAGCCGATTCCCAAGAAGTGCTATGAGGCGCCCTAAGCAATAAGCACACACGGCCAACAGGGAGAAGCCCAACGAGTGCGACGCAGGAAAGGCAGGAGAGACCACTGGACAGCCCAACTCCCTATGGCTAAGCACCGGCCTGGAATATCACACTCAGGCACTACAGTTCGAGAGGACTCTCGAATAAGCATAAGATGACTGCGCAGTCATAGACATACTAAGCTACTATATTGATAAGCCACCCATCAAAGTTACCAGACAGGTTGGTTATAACGCTATGGCGACACTACCACTATCTGCAGGACCGCCATAGAGTGCGCAGCACTCCCCCAAACTAGGAGCTCCATGCCCAATTACATCAATGAAACAGTTAAACCACCGGGAAAACCAGAGTTTCAGATACCAGGAAGGTCTCCAGGGCGCCCTGGAGACTATTCAGATAGATATCGTTGCCGACGGGGGAGAGATGGATACCGTCGGAACGATACATGCCCTTATCAGAAGCGCAAATGTCTAGGTGCTTGATGCCATCATGCCACGACCCCCGTGATGCAATACGAAACCCAAAACCATGCGTTGGTTGAAGTCCCGGCGCTCGCGAGCACCAATACTCTGGCGATGGGCGTTGTGCCAATAGCGGCGCGGGAATACGTGCGACCAAATAAGGGTGCAGGAAGGCAATGTTTCTTGCACATAGGAAAGCTCCTGCTTTACATTGGCACGTAAGTCACGGTGCCCACCGGCTGTGATGTCGTTTGAGCCAAGATGTACGATGATGTGGGTAGGATGTCGAGACTGCGAGCAAGCGGCGAGTTCCCGGTCAAACGTGGCGTGGAAATCGCCCCAGCGCATTCCACGAGTGCCGATCCATCGAACAGAAGAGCCGCGGCTGGAGATGTTGACCAAACAGGACGCCGCACAGCACGCTGGTGAGCCAAGTAGACGTGGGACGAACCCAAGACCCAGATAATGGCGACTGAATCGAGAATAAGCAGATGTTGAGCGGATGTATCGACGACAAACATCAGACCGCCAACGACCCCGGTGTTGGATGGCATGGTAAGGGGTGCCCAGATCCGCCAGATAGGTAGCACCACCCGAACGAAATGAATGTGGCGTGATATATTGTCGAGTGCCGGATGTACGCAAAGCCTGACGGAGCACTGCCCGAAACTGGGCGACCGTGAGCGGGGTCTGAGCCTGGTGAGAAAGGAACAATCCCGACCGGGAGCCGCGAAAGGCAAGAAATGCGGTGGCCGCGCGCAGCGGGCATATATGTGGATCAGTCGGCAGGCACGGAATGCGAGTATGAGCGGGAGGACCACATTGGTTCGTTTTAGAATACCGGAGCCAAACGTCAATGGCGGAGCTGCTCAACGAGACATCACGAAGAAATATAGCATGTCCAAAGTCGGCTTTGGACACAGCCGCCAGTTCCCCCACGCGGAACAATCCTAAAAAGGCCAGTGTAAAGGCAGACGTAAACAAAGCGACCTCATGGGGCGACGAGCAGATGCGAGGAAGCACGCGGAGCAAGGTACGCAGCAAAGGTATTGTCACTGGAGCAGGACGACGAGAGGATGGAGGCGTCAAGCGACGGACCCCGGTTAATAGTTGGCGAATGAGGTAAGTCGTGGTGGGATCGCGCATACCCCGGAGTCGATGCTGCCGACCGATGGCAGCCAGGTAGGTGGAAATGGTTGAAGCAGAATGCTGGGAGCGATGAAGCCCCGCGATAAACCAGACGATAGCGTGTTCCGGGAGCGGCCAGGAAACGGCCAAGCGATTCTGGTATGCGAAACTGAGATATGCCTGTATGGCGGTGCGATACGTGCGGTGAGTTTTTGGCGCCCGGGAGGAAGTCACGAGCAGTGTTAAATGTCGACGCAGGTCCACAGGCACCTGGGAAATGGTGTTGGCGTTCGGGCGGCGGACGGCGCCAGTCGACGGAAACGTTTCATCTGGAAACGAGATAGGCTGTCAGCGAGAGCATTATCACGAGACGCGATCCAGGAAGCACGCAAGGAGAGGTTGTGAGACAGGACCAGCTGGCGCAACAGGGCCATAAGCGGCTTGCATTTAGAAGTGTGTCTGTTAATGGAGCGGACCACGGTAATGTTGTCACAGTGTAAATGGAGGCGATGATTCCGGAGGCGACGCCCCCAGATGCTGATGGCCACTAAGACAGGGAACATCTCGAGGACACCCATATTGCGGGTCAGGCCCAAAGCATGCCAAGGAAGGGGCCACTTGCCAAAAGCCCAGAGGCCGTTGAAATATGCGCCAAAGCCGCCGGACTGACCACCACAAGCGTCCGTGTGGAAATTGATGTCGGTATCATTGAGCCAGGTCGCAGAAAAGGTAGATCCCATTGAATGACGTGAAAAACTGTAACCACGTGGCCAGATCGGCACGCATGCCAGAATTAATCCGGATTTTGTGATGCGGCTTAGAAAATCCATGCAGGGCATCAATCAGGCGACGACAAAATTGGCGGCCCGGACGAACCGCCTTGCACGCAAATTGTAATGAGCCAATGAGCGACTGTAGTTCACGGACCGAGACCGAGATTTTACGGCAGCGCAAAGCCATAGAGATTTTGGACTGAATGGCTGTGAGCTTCTCAGCAGGGAGACGCACCGCGTTAGCCAACGTATCGAGTTCGAGACCAAGGTAGCAGAACTTCGTGGTGGGTGAGACCGTTTTGTTATGAGCAATAGGTACGCCAAGATCAGAGCACACGCGATGAAACATGGCAAGACTGTCTGAGGCCTGGGACGTGGCTGCCGGACCACAGAACAGGAAGTCATCGCAGTAGTGCAAGATGTGTGGGTTGCCGGTCCGCTGCTGAACAACCCATTCCAAAAATGTCGAGAATTGTTCAAAAGTTGCGCACGACACGCTGCAACCGAAAGGTAAGCATTAGTCGAAATAATACATGTCGTCCAGCTTAAAACCAAGTTGATCGAAATCGCCCGGGTAGATGCGAAGATTACGATATGCGGCCTCTAAATCCCCGCGCGCGAGCAATGTCCCAGACCCAAGGGACTGGATGGTGGCAACAGAAGCGTCAAAACTGGTGTATGTGACAGTAGTGAATTCGCGCGGAATATGACCATTGAGCGACTGGCCTGCCGGATAGGAGAGGTGATGGATGAGACGGAATGAGCCAGGTTCATGTTTAGGCACCAGACCAAGCGGCGACACGCGGCCCGTTGGAATTGGACGTGCGCAGAAAGGACCAGCAATGCGACCAAGGCGAAGTTCCTTAAGGATTTTTTCCCGGACGACCTCGGGACGGTCACGAGCAGACTTGAGGTTCGGAGCGTCAGTTGGCATACGCGAGCCAGTATAATGGAGTGGAAAACCATGAGTAAAACCGAGCCGGAGTTCCCGCGCGACTTGGTGGCGAGGGTACTACCCAAGCCACCAACACAAATAGTCAAGATTAACGGCGGAAGGGGCGAGCTGGTAGACGCTGCTGGCGACCGCCGCGGGCTGAGCGGCGAAAGTCATGTCCATGGGCAGCGGTTGCGGCATGAGGCTCTGAGCAGATGTTGCAGATGTGTCGAAAACGGCAGTTTGGCCAGGAGCAGCGGCCGGAGTTGAATTAAAAACAGACGGGACTGGGACGGCCCGGTCGAGTGGGCAAATTGTCCGCACGCCCGGATGTACGAACCTGGGGCGGAGTCGGCTGCGGAGGTTGCCGAACCTGGGGCGTCATGACCAGCAGCCAAATGTTGGGGTCGATGGTCTCCCAAGGAGTAGCTGTATTCCCATCCCACTTCAACCGAAATTGGGTATCGTACACCCGCCAGCAGATCGATCCCCCACATTTAGCAGCCGCCCAACGGATTGTGCGCAGGTAACGCAATAGGGGCTGGGCCGATGATTCAGGGTGAACGTCGAGGTACACCGATATGAAAGTGAGAAAAGCATCGGTCCACGAGTCAACAGACGTTATTGGAGCAGCATGCCCGCTTGGTGCAACGCGGATTCGCCCTGAAGCAGAGACAACCAACTGATGGGGGTCAACTGTATATGAATGGAGGTGGTGGGTTCCTGCAGATGATCCAAATTGATAAAATCGCTCCGAAAATTTTGTCGCGAATAGATCGGGAAACGTGAGAGCCAAAACCGTCTGCCGCCGTAGGAATCGGCAAGGGGGCGTCCCAAAAAGAGACCACCGAGGATGGAAAGCTAAATAAGGGATTACCCGGAGCAGTTCTGTCTCTGGTCGGAGCGTTCGGTCGGTGTATCACTGAGGCCACATGGGAATCCTCGCGGCCGCTGAGAGAAGTGGAGCTGTCGTCTGAACTGCTGAGTCGACGTGTCGACAGAGGAGACGCTGATGGTGACCTGGAGTTGTAGCGCGGAAACTTGGGGCTCGGAGAACCATCCTGCTGGCGACTAGCCTGGCGACGAGACTGACGACTGGGCTGACGACGAGGCTGATGACGAACAGGATCGCGGCCGCGTGAATGTGATACCGGCCACCGGAGGTGCGGCATCCCCGTACAGAGCCACGATCTGGCCTGCCGCGCGATTGCTGTCCACGGCCACGCACGCGGGAATCAGCCACAGACGACACACTGGCAGAAACACGAGAAGGAGGCCTATCACGGCCACTGGAGGCAGGAGCGGCACGAGAAGAGCTGGCAGATGCATCCTGCCTACTGCTGCCAGACGAACGGATGCTGGCCCGACCGCGAGTTCCCGTACGAACCATGAAAATTATTTTTGATTGCCACGACAAACAGGGAAACACGTGCGCGACCGACGAAAATAGGTAACGCCGACGGAACAGGACGCAGACAGAATGCACAAGGAACAAGACGATAAACGAATAATTGAAAGCGGGTGAAGAAACACGGTGACGGATTGAAACAGATAGGAAACGAAGACACACAACCGATCGCGACACGTATAATTCAAGAGTGACTTGCATTTCCAGTTACCAGAGGTTATAAGCAACTAAATACTTGAAATTATGCCCCTTGGCATTTGTGTAGGGAAGCTCGAGTCAGCATAAAAAAAATACCGGCAGCTGAATGGTGTATAACATCTTCGGTTGTTTAATGTGAAAGAAAAAAGAAATTCATAGGCTATGTTAATTCCTCGGCCATTTGTGTGGGATTGTTCGTCAAGCGGCTACATTGATCGCCAAATTTGGTAGGGGGTGGGGGTATTTTTCTATATTAAAATCTTGTGCACAAAAGGGGGTAGTTGTGGAAATGCCAATTTATTTCCAGGAATAAGTATGGTGAGGCACCATTTCTTTTTTGACAACTTATGTCCGACATGGAGTTCTACACGCAAAAGTATTTAAAGTTTGGCTCAGTAGGGTAATGAATCGTCGGGATGGCTTAACCCTAACACTGTCGCCTATGGGAAATATTTAGTTGATTGTAACCCAGAAAGAGGCAGCATTCCGGGCGGATGTAAAATGCGGACTTTAAGTTCGGCCAATACGGAACGGATCGTACCGAAAAACCGGAATGTCTGCCGGATGACAGGATCGAAGAGCCACATAAATCACCCCGAACCTTATCGGCCCTGGGTGAATTAAATGATTAAAAACAAATATTTTTTAAAGTTAAAAAAATTTGAAAAACTAACACCATTATAACTCTGCCAAGGGTACCCCGAGTCACCACACCAAATTTGTTTAAATCGGTCCAAAAGCTTGTGTTATGTACTGGTAAATTTGTTTGGAGCGACATTAAATCCAATTCACCAATTCCATCCCATGCCTTTGGACTACTTAGCTATTGA
Source organism: Siphonodentalium dalli (assembly GCA_032622095.1). Lineage (NCBI taxonomy): Eukaryota > Metazoa > Mollusca > Scaphopoda > Gadilida > Siphonodentaliidae > Siphonodentalium > Siphonodentalium dalli. Next base: position 108,217,424 of record CP136065.1, on the reverse strand, counting down.
TAAGGCTATATTCTGATGTCTCTTATGCCAATGTGCAGATAATCTGATAAAGAAAGCTATGGTATCTAATTTAAAATAAAGATTCAACAATCCACATCACATGATATGAACAGTAGACTTGGACATCTGTGCTGCCTTGCACAGCTGAATATATCACTCTACAGATGGTCTGAGGTAATTATAAATGTTATTGGTTTAATAGAGATGTCAGCTTTCAACATAAAAAAATTGTTGACAGCTCTGTTATATAATTGATATTAATGGGTCAGCAGTGAGGCTTATCTTGATTTATATTGTTGGTAGAATTTGATACATTATTATTGTAAACTTAAATTGGACTCTCTTAACCCAAGTATTCCATGTCCAGGTCACCTTTCACATTTAACCCAAGGCTGTGGTGGTGCAGCATTACAGATCATGTACCAGCGCATTCTCTTATATAAATGCGAGTGCCCCATAAATTCCAATAATTTGTGTTATGTACATTTGTCTATAATAGTACATAACAGTATACTCTATAATTCAACACAAAAACTCTCATTTATGATCCCGATCATAGTAATTTACTATCGCCAAGGGATGGGTTAACATCTGCCGATTGTGATCGGCCTCTCGTTCGAAAATAAAATTTAAAAAATGCTATAACCAAAGTATTTTTTGTCCGATTGTGTTCATATTTGAAAGTATGTTTATGATGACACACCCCTCACCTGTATAGTTTTTGGTATTGATTGGTTGATCGGTTTAGAAAATAATTAACCCTTCACACACATGCTATCCAATGCAATAAGTTGAACATATTTCTTCTGATCTGCCTCATATTTCTTACCTAGGTTTTTCTTAGCATGTTCTTCATCTGTATGGTTTTTGGTATTGTTTAATTAACCCTTTTCACTCTTATGTTTACTTAAAATTCACCCAAGCTGCTATGACTCAAACATTTTTCATCTGATCAACACCAAATTTGGTATATGAATTTCTCACCCATAAATACAGATCGAGTTCGAATATGGGTATGATCCGATATATTTTAACAGTGTTATTGTCCTTTATAATTCAAGTAAGTAATACCTATTTGCCGCTGTGAATTTGAAGAGAACATATCACACAGACCATGTGTGTTATTGAAATGAGTTATTTATTGCTATGGACATTATATACTACATGCTAAGCCTGACAGTGGTGGCTGACAGGCCTTGTTTATCATATGTCAAACTGATTGATGACTCTCTGGTCCAGTTCTGTTTTCTGTTTGGGTAAGATTAACCCCATACTATCCGATTTGATAACTCAAATATTTCCATTGATTATGCTTATAGTTCGTGGCATAGTTTATGATAACACACCCTAACCTGCATAGTGCGGGTCATTTGGTTTATTTGCTTAAAAATATTAACATCCTCCACCAATCCTGTTGACACAATGTGATAACTAAATATTTTTCACACTATCACTATATAAAGTGTGAATTGTTGAAACTTTTGAACTCATGAAAAGGTTGTTGTAAGGATTTATAAAAAATAGCTAATCGCTATCGCCAAGGTATGGGTTAAACATCTGCCGATCGTGATCGGCCTCTCGTTTTCTAGGCCACAAATAAGTACACATTTCGAGAAATAAAAAAATTCAACAATCGATATATGATCACCCTTCTGATGGGTGGGTTCCTCGACTCGAACCAAAATCTGTTACCCCCGAAACCAAAGAAATAGTAATTTGGGAGCGTTAATTCGGATTTTGCATTTTTAAAACCGTACATCAAGGCACTAACAAATAATTGGTGACTCGAAAATTAAATGGGCCTTTAAAACAAAATAATATTCGTTGGAACTTATACCGAGTAGGTCTAGTTTGTATGTCATAATTGGTTTTCAATATTTTTTTTCTAAACCCAGAAAAATTTTACAGACAACGACAACTCACCGGGCCATTAATTGTTGCCGTTCAATGGTAAACTGGAAATAAAGAAGACATTCGTGAAGAAAATTAGATCAATATCGAAGAATTGAAGCTTTGTGTATAGTTATCGCGCTTATTCTCAATGTGGGCAATCGTTGTGGTATAAAGTTTACTGACTCCTGAAACAATCTAGGGGTCAAAACCCCTGAAATAATATTAACGCTTTCTGTTCTAAATATACTCATTGACAAGTAGTTATATCCCATAAGAAATTTCCAGACAATAAGGTTGTTTGTTGAACTTATTATCTGAACATGCAGTTCCTATATATAATACTAGCAGGTTAGCCCGCCACTGGCGTGGTTCGTCTCATGGCTTTGTTCGAAAAAGCAATTGCAACAGCTTCCGAGAGACGTGTGCTGCACCTAGGTGTAAAATTTCGTCGAAATCCGCCAGTTTTATACGATTTGACCTTGAATTGATCATTTTCAAGGTCAATGTCAGGTCTGGGTCACAATTTGACCCGTCCATGAAACTTCCCGCACAAAAGTACCCATAGGTAGCAAGTTTGAGCTCAATCGGTTCGAGTCTATAAAGTACAGGCACATATAGATCATTTGTGGGTACCCGTTTGAAGGTCAAGGTCACCTCGCGCGGAAAAACTGACCTGATGAAAATCTCCCCCGTTCCTTGGAACCCCTAAGTACGAAATTAAGTACGAAATTTCGTCTCAAGACGGTCAATGGAGCCGTATTTATACTCATCGTGTATATAGACGCTCTTTATCAACGACACTGCGGATACGAACGCTCTTTAGGCCAACCTATCAACGCGATTAAACCCACAGTGCCGTTTTTTGTGACTGGGAGTGGGAGTGAAGAACGGGTGGTCGGAGCTTCTCCAAAACGCCGCGACGATCATTCCCGTGGGTTTTTAGTTATCAAACAATAATAACCACTTGATTTTAGAGTTATCCATCTTACACCCGCAATTTGTCTGGTTGACCACGAGGCAGAAAAAATTAGTGATCCAGATCTCGAGAAATTAACGAATTTCAAAAATCGATATCTGACCACTCTGAGCTTTGATGTGTGGGTTCCTCGACTCGAATCAAATATTTTGTTTACCCCCGAAGCCAAAGAAATAGTAATATAGGACCCTCTGATCGGATTGAGTACCTTTAAGAATGCTTTTATTATGTAATAAGTATGACCTTAACTCTTGGTAGGGAGGGTTTGAGTTCACCATCAGTTAATAATGAGGGATGACACCAATGGGTAATAAAAAAGGTCAGCTTGCTAAATGTTTTCATCAAGGATCTATCAATGCACATTGATATGGAAAGGCTCAGGTTTAAATAGTTCGATTTAAAAAATAATTTATTCAGCCAAATATAAATGAAATCATAATGAAAAAACATGGCTGCCAGCGGCCTTCTTGGATTTTACTCTTTGTATGACTAAATCCTTTAGCACATCTTGCAGGTCACATTTCTCATCAAATCGGCACCAAATTTCATATGGATCTGCGGGGTGACCTCAAGATGGGAGCCTACCTTTGTTGCCCGAAATTTTTTTTTTTTTAAACATGGTTGCCAGCAGCCATCTTGGATTTCAAATGTGAATCCATCAGCACAACCTACAGCCCACATTTATTGGAGAATTACTTTGAAACTGTACAGCCTATAATTGGTAAATAAATAATAGGAATGCCTCTATAATCATGATGCGGAACATAGATCAGATAAGATCAGGACAACTAAGTAAAATAGTCATTTGAAGGGGTGGGTCCCTATCCCAGAATCGGAAAAAATAACAATTACCCAGAGGGAGGAAAAAATCAATAAGCTCCTTGTGTCCGGAATTTTTTTTATGACGACCCCCGCATTACAATGTATTATTTTTTTGTATAACTGAGTTGGAGAATCCATTTAGTATACATAGAAATGGTTAAGACAGAACTAACCTAAGTTTTGCCAAAATCGGATAGCGTTGCATGTGCTGGATTTAATGATATATCGTGTCCCTACGTCACGACACAAAAACGCCCATGTCAACCGTCATTCACCAAACTGTAGCCTAAGTCAAGTTTTTTGCGCGAACATTCCTGAAATCCCCCCCCCCAATATGATGAATTTTACCTTACGAAATCGCCCCCCCCCCACCAATATGATGAATTTTATCTTACTAAATCGCCCCCTCCCCACCAATATGTTGAATGTTACCTTACTAAATCGCCCCCACCATGCAATATGATGAATTTTACCTTACTAAATCGCTATCCGTATCATGGAAAACAGAACGTATAGAAGCCACACAGAGCCCATATTTCGCAAAGAAATGATTCTGAAATTTTGTGACATGGATCGGTTACAATCGGCTACATTTGTATTTGATTGGACAAAAGGAAATCTTCCGAAATCATTTGATAATTCGTTTGAATATACAACTCGCGACCTGAGTTCCAATCTGTCCTAAGTACCATAGTGGTACGAAACGTCCGCTGGGGCACCATAGGAACCGGAATTAAATTCTCTACAAGATGGCCACAACAGCGAAGCGATATCGCGAACAATAACGCCGTAAAACACGGTTATTTATTGTCCGAAGTACGCGAAAGTGAGTTGTGTTGAGAACTGACTTGTTCCATCTGCTTTCATGCACATTGGGGACTGGAACCATAGTGGTCTATAACTCAAGTGGATATAATTTCTTATAGTTCCATCTTGTTCTATTTCAATATTGGCAATGTCTGAATCATTCTACGTATATGAGTCTTCTTGCCACATCGAACAATATGGATCTAAAATATGATCGAAGCGGATACCTTATCATATTTAAACAATTGATAGGTTTATAATATAAAACTACTCCAACCTTCTCAATGCAAAACAGGCTATCATGAATATTGTAATTGAGTGAATGAATTACCACCCAGTTGCGTGGGCTGAATAGGTCATTGTCGCATGGTTTCTGGCAAAAAGACACCCAGGATCTCTTAAACTGTCAAAAACACACCCAGGATCTCGTAAACTGTCAAAAAGACACCCAGGATATCAAAGTCTCGCCAAATAACGGGAATTTTGTTTAGTCGTCTGCTATTAATATTATGATAATTATTTGTTTGTGATCGGAGTGAAATATCAACGAAATTTAATTCGGCTTTGAGTCTGACTGACAGCGCAATTCCACATCCTTGATAGTTGGACCAATATTAATAGCAGACGACTAAACAAAATTCCCGTTGTTTGGTGAGACTTTGAGATCCTGGGTGTCTTTTTGACAGTTTACGAGATCCTGTGTGTCTTTTTGACAGTTTAAGAGATCCTGGGTGTCTTTTTGCCAGAACTAATGCGACAATGACCTATTCAGCGTTGCTTGATGCCAATGGTGGCTATATTCCGTTTCCCAAATAAGGTTCATATCAGTTTTAATATGCTACTATTCTATAATATTCATGCAGTGACATAACTGGTTAATTATTTTTGACATACATACATGTATATAAATCATCAGTCTTACGATGTTATGTAGACATGTAGTCCCAACATGCCTAATATTTCAGTCAGGTATCACTGTGTATGTACATGTGTATAACGTTCAGAATGTTTGCATTGCTTTGATAGCTTACTTATTGGCATTCCCGCTTCTAGGACAAACACCATTGTCACTTACAAATAAAGATGCACAGATGGTTAATGGTATGCGAAATCAATTCCACGAACAATACCCCGTTAATACGGATTTGTTACACCCTTATAATTTTCGATTTCATAGCGAATTTATCGTTGAAGGACATTCAAAACACATATATTCATGAGACTTAATGCGGTTGCCTTAGTGTAAACAATATTTTATTTCCCAAGAAGGCACATAAATACATTTATCATATGATTCAATCATTATTTACGTTGGAAACTATGTCATAAATCAATTTCATATCAATTACTAATTCATATCACCTTCCGATAATTTGATTGGTTTGTTGACAAAAGTGTGTTCTGATTGGCTGAATGGCAGCCGGGGCCGAGCCGCAGCTCTGACTAAATGCAGGTCAAATTCGTGCGCGTCAAATACACGAATCAACGCGATGCCGAAATTCTCGCAAATATAATCTTGAAATATATAGTTTTGGACATTGTTATACGATAAATAGAATATGTAATTCGTATTTATCTAATAAACATACGATATAATGTCACAAACTGAGAACAGAATAGCGCACTATATCTTCGCGTGCATATTATTTCTGCTAGTTCACCAGGTGTAATTGGGCTTCAGGTGCAATGAAGTGACGTCACATTAACCTTTTGCTGCCGATGTCATATAGCTATTTAGTGATTTGTGTGCGTTTTGGACATCATAATCAATTTATAGGTGTCATATGATAAATATGTAATTCGTGTTTCTCTCATATGATATTTATGAAACTCGTCACGAATTTTCAGTTTTCTCTCGCCGGAGGCTCGAGAAAACTGAAAATCCTGACTCGTTTCATAAATATCATATGAGAGAAACACTCATTTCATATCCTCTATATATAACATACACAAACAGACATAAGAGATAAAGGGATCTGGTAGTAAGCCTAGGCTTATTCGTGGCCATTTCCGCGATATAAAATTGCTTCATGATATGTTTTGGTCTCGAGTGATGAATTGTCTGCTCCACAAACACCCGCGAGCATATCCGTGGTTGATCGATGCATGTCCGACACCCCCCCCCCCCCCCGATTACATAATTTAGCTGTGAGAGCGCTCTTATTTATTTTCACTACTCTTTAGATGAGATATGTATTTAAGTTAGTGATGGTACTCAGTTAAATCGTTTGGTTCTATCTATGAACTTTTGGAGTGACATGAAAATGACTGTATTTTCACTGTACGTTGAATTAGCCGACCCATTAAGTAAAGTGTTCACATTTAATGTCATAATAGGACCCACAAAACAGTTATCTCTCTCTTTTTTGTAAATCGGACAGTGAAGTAAAAAATGTTCGGAGGTCTCCAATTATCCACAATCGCAGAATGGATTATTATTTAGGTGGTTACAAAACAGATCATATTTCAAGTTACCGCAGTAGGTTCTCAGACGACAGTGGTAGATTTGACTTGGTCTTGTAAACGTTGCGGTTGCCTTGACGGTATCTATCCTTTAGCTGTCTGTGACTATGTCCATGGGATCCATTTCGAGCAATTAAATCACTCTATATGAAAGTCACCAGAACTACACGTACACGCACATGCATATACTCTATATCAACGACTTTCTGGTGTCCAGTTTATCCACCCAGTTTTGGAAATACAACAGATCACCTTGGGTGCCACAGTAGTTGATATATAATTCAGACTAATTAGAAAGTTACCGTGTGTGCTGGACAACATACTCATATTCTCAGCCCCAATTACTGACCACTCATTTTCAAGGGATTAAAATAAATTCAGTCGTGCAATGCCAACAGAAACGTCAACTTCAGCAATCAACTACCACCCAGCCTAGCCACTCCAAAAACATGATCAGCCATTGGGTGAAGACTGCTTTACATGTAGCACAAACGCCACCCTTCCCCGACGACGTTATATCTTGACCATTCGTACAACGCACATCAGCTGATATATCCCAGGTTGATCCACCACACCATGCACATCAGAATAAAGTAGTGTAAATATAGAAAGTCAGCAAAAGCGCACATGCATCAACTTGATCTTCATCACCAACATACATCACTCGCTCCACCACGTTAATATTAAGTCATTACATAATTCCGTTAGGCAACTCCATCCAAGCTTCATCCATCCCAGTTCGTCTACAGAAGAACGCAACGGACGATGCCACAATAACCATGCAGCTCCGTAATGCGCGGTACATCGGTAATTGGATAGCTCAAAGGAAGGGCGAAGACTTACCACACTCGCAGGCACTACATAAGCCCCACGCATGCGATAGACAATCTACATAATTGAGCACACGGAACCAGCACCACATCTTACCCATGGATGTACAAATCTATTCAGAAATGCAAGAATGCACTCTTAAAACAATCACGGCATAAAGCGCAACGAATTTAAATGCCAACTTGAACATAGCCGACCTGACACTGGCCAAGGCATGCATATATCTACCGTACACCATTGATGCCAACAAAGGTTCGTGCACGAGGAGGACGATGGAATATTGCTGGCTCATATAAAGTTACACAATGTCACAATTCGTGTTAGACTAAAATCTGGGGGATATGCTGTGTGGATTGGATGTCTCGAAACACATCCACCACAGGTCCTGGAGACAGAAGTACATTCGACCGACAGTAATACCCGGCAACTATGTTACAACACAGTTTCGCACATCGATATGACCCCACAATATCCACTTGCTAAAAAGACACATGCCACCTATGGCTTGTACATTGGTTTTAAAGACTGGCAAACACATTCTACGGAAACAAAATGCTGAGACTCTGAACCACATTACAAAGGCCACCACACGATACACCCACGGGAAAACATTCTTCTGCAATATGGGCGCCTGCTATATTATCTACTACATACAACGTTTATTGGCAAGTAAAATGATGGTTGATAAAACGCACGGTAGTGAACTTGTGCAGGGAGACTTCAACCCACAACGCAAAGGCTGCATACGTCAGCGTGTATGGGTTAATCGCACAAGGCGCTCAGGTACAACACATGAACTATGACCATACAACCCAGCATATTTCCACATTGACCGGCGCATCAGCCTACAGAAGACACTCGATTCCGCAGATAAGAAACCGAAATACGCGCCATGTATGTATATGTAACAACATGGTGGAATGTTGTGGGTTCTGTGTATAGCATGTACTCTTATAATCATTGTGCTAATTCAATAGGAGAGCATATATACGCATGTGATTGATATATAGACCAATGCGTCGTGCATTCGGCACACGAAATACATGTAACATCCTAGCTCACTTATAAGCTGCATTGCCGACCACCACAAAGACACTTGCAGAGAACAGCTATTTCAAAAATAGCCAAAAAATACAGCACGCGACACATGGACTAATTAATACTGCGGATCTTTGCAGACGTCGAACACAAGACACGCATAATAACATACATGTTTTGTTCGTTTCCGTTATCAGTGTCCATGTTGTCCAAGGAGACACATTTATATGAATACCTTTGCTTGTGGTATTTACACTTCACCTAAAACCGCAATAACTTTTGAGATCCATGTCAGCAGCACAGAAATAGCAACTTACAGCGTCCCGAGTTACTGTTACATGCTCATATAGGCTCTGGTCATCTTGAAATTATATGGCAGGCGTTGTACGCGTATGTTGTATATCAGGTACACAGTGATATCTTCGCGCCACGATTCAATGCAAGCATGTTTCCAAACGACTGACTCCACCAATTGCTCATTGTCGGGTAACTAATGCACGGATTACAATGTTAACCATATACCTGCTTAAATATTGCAGCAGTAATATGAAATCAGTCAATCAAAGCAAGCCACCACCTTGCAGCGAACACACAGCGCTTCATCCAGACACCGTCCAGTCATTATAATACCATAAACTGTCCATGATATCAATCAGTCCAAGCATGGGGATATTCGCCGCAATATGAGGACCCCACGTCCAACACGTCGGATACGAATTTTGTAAGGTCCCCATCGATAGTTCTCTACGAAGTCATGTTCCCATGAACCGGCCACGGGAGCACATGTACCACATAACAGCAGCGGTATATAGGCACCCCGGAAGGGCGCGGATCGCCAATATGGAGAGGTCGAAACGGTTCACAACATCAGTCAATGTGAAACAGGTATTTCACTACATTAAATGTGCGATCAACAGCCAACTCCTGTTCCTCACAATAAAGTATCAACATTGGTACACAAACAACATACACAGCCAACCTGATCATCACACTTTCAGCACCCGGCAATCGGACACAAGACTATGGAGGGTTATTAGGGTCACAATCATAACTTCACATTTTAATTCTAACTTAACATTTTAATTCTTATATTTTAATTCTAACTTAACATTTTAATTCCAACTTAACATTTTAATTCTTATATTTTATTTCTAACTTTACATTTTAATTCTAACTTTACATTTAATTCTTATATTTACATTCTATTTACATTCTATTTACATTCTATTTACATTCTATTTACATTCTAACTTTACATTTTAGTTATAACTTTACATTTTAATTCTTATATTTACATTCTATTTACATTCTATTTACATTCTATTTACATTCTATTTACATTCTCTGTACTCTAACTTAAGATTTTAATTCTAACTTAAGATTTTAATTTCAACTTAGTATTTCAATTCTAACTTATTATTTCAACTCCAACATAATATTTTAATTCTAACTTAACATTTTTATTTTAATATTTTAATTTAATGATCTATAAAATAAGAAGCTAAACACAAATCATCTACTAAAAGTTGTAATGTTTGAATTAAAATAGTATATTTAAAAAGTTGGAATTGAAATGAGCATAAAACGGATCTCAGAATTGAAAGGCAAAAATTTAAACAAACATAAAATGGATTCTAGAAGTTGTAATTGTGACCCTAATAACACGCCTGCACTTCTGTAACAATTATAACGAAAGGCGTCGCTGCAATCGAACGGCCGGACATGACAATCTGCGGGATGGGATGGAATATGGAATAGAATGACAATCTGCGGAACAGAATTTCAAATTGCGTGGAACGGCCGATATCTCGAGGAATACAGTACGCAGAGGACTACTTTTGGTGTCTAACGAAAGGCCCACATTCGCACATATTAACCCCGCCACTGACCGGACAGCAGAAGTTGCATTATTCGATCGACAACTGACCCAACATAAAATTGTGGAACTCAAGGCCGTAGAACAGCTGTAGAAATGTATTTTTACAACCATAACACTATGCCCACAAGCAGACTTGGTATTAAAATGAAGTTTATCATCTATTGCACAGCAAGAGACAGATTAACCCACCCATGAGAAGGTGCCATGAAACACGAAAAACTGCGTTCGACGTCAATGTTTAGAATTTAGATTTCTCGATGAATACGCTAGCAAACAACAAGTGTTAGGTACCAAATCACACAGTGGAATACTGCGCATTCGTTTTTAGCTACAATATGGCTGTTTTAGTACGAATAATGTAATGGCGAAATCGCAAACACGCGCCGATGAAAACAACTAAAAATAGACTCAATGCATGGTTACAATAACAGGATCGATTTTAGCTGATATATTCCATATAATGGGGCGTATAGTATATCAAAATGTAGACAAAGGGAATGTAATTTTGTCCAAATGGGTCCAACACGCAGTGAAATTGTTGCAGAAATTCGCTCCAAGAAAGAGCGCTACTTTTTCTCGTACAAAATAGAATGGCCGACTGAAGCCGTTTTATCGTTCCAACTAAGCCTGTTCTTAGCAGCACTTCGTCAACAAAATACGAATATACACCATGTATCAGAAGACGTATCAAATGTGATTTTGTTAATGGCTTTGCGCTCTTCATTTGTTATAATTCGCACTTATTTTTTATTTCAGTTGTGACTAAAAGCCCAGATGCCGGAAGCCGGTGTCCGGCGATTACAAGCCAAGTTACAAAATAGATTAACTGGGTTGAACGCACGAACATGTCAACGGTGAGACTGTTTGAAAGAATATTCAAATCAAATAGTGTTTATAGACTTAAAAACTTATGTGTCCGCCGGTCATACGCGGTGGAGGTTCTCATATTATCTGCCGGTCATACGCGGGGGAGGTTCTCATATGAACATATTATCTGCCGGTCATACGCAGGGGAGGTTCTCATATGAACATATTATCCGCTGGTCATAGTCGGTGGAGGTTCTCATATTATCCGCGGTCATCTGCGGGGGAGGTTCTAATATCCTCCGGTCATACAGGGGAGGTTCTCATATGAACATATTATCCGCTGGTCATATGCGGTGGAGGTTCATATTATTCATGCGAGGGAGGTTCTAATATTATACGCCAGTCAAACACGGGTGAGGTTCTCATATGAGAACCTCCCCCGCGTATGACTGGTCTGATCCTCGCGTATGACCGGCGGATAATATGAACCTCCACCGTGTATGACCGGCGGATAATATGAGAACCTCCCCCACATATGGGAATCTCCCTCGCGTATGACCGGTGAATAATATGAACGCGGTGGAGGTTCTCATATTATCTGCCGGTCATACGCGGGGGAGGTTCTCATATGAACATATTATCCGCCGGTCATACGCGGTGGAGGTTCATATTATCCGCCAGTCATACGCAAGGGATGTGCTCATATTATCCACCAGTCATACGCGGGGGGAGGTTCTCATATGAGAACCTCACCCGTGTTTGACTGGCGTATAATATGAGAACGTCCCTCGAACGCAGTTTTTCGTGTTTCATGGCACCTTCACATGGGTGGGTTAATCGGTCTCTTGCTGTGCAATAGATGATAAACTTCATTTTAATACCAAGTCTGCTTGTGGGCATAGTGTTATCGCTGTAAAAATGCATTTCTACAGCTGTTCCACGTCCTTGATTTCGACAACTTTCATGTTAGGTCAGTTGTCGACCAAATAATACAACTTCTGGTGTCCGGTCAGTGGCGGGGTTAATATGTGTGGATAGGGCGAATGTGGGCCTTTCGTTAATCACAAAAAGGAGCCCTCTATGTGTTGTATTCCTCGAGATATCGACCGTTACACGCAATTTGAAGTTCTGTTCCGCAGATTGTCGTTCTATTCCATATTCCATCCCATCCCGCAGATTGTCATGTCACGCCGTCCGATCGCAGCGACCCCTTTCGTTATAATTGTTACAGAAGTGCAGGCGCGTTATTAGGGTCACAATTACAACTTCTAGAATCCATTTTATGTTTGTTTTAATTTTTGCCTTTCAATTCTGAGATCCGTTTTATGCTCATTTCAATTTCAACAATTATAGAATTAAAATATGAGAATTAAAATGTAAAGTAAGAATTAAAATGTAAAGTTAGAATTAAAATATAAGAATTAAAATGTTAAGTTAGAAATTAATAATAATTGTGATAATAATTAAAATGTTAAGTTAGAATTAAAATATTAAGTAAGAATTAAAATATTAAGTTAGAGTTAATAGAATGTTTCTGGAATGTTTCTAGAATGTTTCTAGAATGTCAATAGAATGTAAATAGAATGTAAATAGAATGTAAATAGAATGTAAATATGATGTAAATAGAATTAAAATATAAGAATTAAAATGTTAAGTTAGAATTGAAATGTTAAGTTAGAATTAAAATATAAGAATTAAAATATTAAGTAAGAATTAAAATGTTAAGTTAGAATTAAAATGTGAAGTTAGGATTGTGACCCGAATAACCCTCCATACAAGACACAAGAAATGAACACCGTACTAATATAGAACAAGAAAACCATAGTCAGAAATGGTAACGCCACCAAGATCGTATTATTAGTCATAAATATAAATCATAATATAAAATATATTGGTTACATGAATGGACCGCCTCAGAATTCCGTTAAGACAAGTAATTCTTCAAATTATTAAAATGAACTACGGCTTATAAATTACTGCAGGTTTCTCATTCGCCACACCAGAATGCTTCTAAATGCGGATCAAAGCTAAGAGTGCATGGCACATGCAGCCATTGTTCATAGACATTTTACAGATAGCGAGAATGATGCATGCTGGGAACGAAAGTATCCACAGCAAAGTCATGTGCTTACGGAGGCATGCGTTTATTATAGGGGATTTATGGTGGGCCTATTAAACTAATTATAACTTTGTTATCTGTCATAGTTTATGCGTGAAATTTTAAACATATATACCATGGACATATACCCCTTCCAGAATGTTGAAAAACATTTTCAGTTGCTCATCGTATTTTTATAGACGAAATAGTCCGAAATTTCAGAAAATTGCGCTAACTGCTCAATGTTTTAATGTGTTACAAAACGTCTGATAAAAATAGTTCTATCGGGAATATTAACACCATTTTTTTTCAGAGAACATAGAGTAAACATAGTCCTATCGGGATATCGTAAAGGAGATTAATTAAAACCGTCAGACTGCCGAAACTGACGACATTAAATTCGCTTTTTCGTGTCCCACGGAAATGAAACGTGTCTGTCCATTGATCACGTTATTTATTTGACATAGTATTTTTTTTTCTGTTGTATTTGAACACTTGTTGCACGTGCAGGCTGCACGATCATAATAACTTCAACCGATAAGCGCCGACTGATACCCGCGCAACAGTTTGTCTCAAATAAATTGTTATCAAAACGCAGGTTTATGGCCGCGGACATAAGCCGATTAAGTGTAATGTAATTTATCCATGAACTTGACTGAAAAATTGTGATTCTATCACCATTAGCCACCAAAATCGGACCTCTAAACAGGCAAGTTTGATTTTCGGGGGACACAAACAAGCGAATTTATTGTCGGCAGTTTCGGCAGTCTGAGGGTTAATTAATCCCGAATTAAACGGAACTACTTTACGATAGTCCGATAGGACTATGTTTACTCTATGCATGTTCTCTGAAAAAATTGTGTGAATATTCCAGATAGAACTCTTTTTATCACACGTTGTGTAACACCTTAAAACATTGAGCAGTTATAGCGCAAACCGAAATGTGTTGTCTTGCAAGATATCCCACCGCTTTAGCTAAATTTACCTTCCTACAATATCCATAAAGAGGATCATATATTATATACCCACGGTTTTAATTATAGAATATAAAATATATTGGTTTCGCGAATGACCAACTCAGAATTCCGTTAAAATAACAATAACAACCAGCACCTATAACGAACCGTTTTACTGGACTTGGCCTACTGGTCGCGTAGTTCCGACTTTTAAATAAACGGAATTTCCAACTCTATAAATAAATAAAAGCCCCACAATGCATTCGCCCTGTCCACCACGCAATATCAAAATCTCAGCAGCTAGATACACCACAGGTGGCGTAATGAACTGTCGAATTAACAAACAATGACCCTCCCGCAACGAAAAAACTGTATGGTAAACATTTCAGATAACACCCCTGATTGATCTAGACAAAACAGTAAATTTGAAGATAGATTCTTACTCCAGCTTATTTAGTAGATGCGCATACCAAGATGTACATGCATATCCAATGCTGATGCATATGCCAGCTACTAGACATGAGCGTCTACATTGCAAGCACGTTTGGCCAAACAAGACCAATGCATGTGCTCTTGGAACAATCATTCCAAGTTTTCCATGTTCAAATTGCCATTGATCCAAAAACAGGGACGCCCGTAGCACCGTAGATTGAGTGAGTGAACACTTCTGGATTAATTGGCCATCTGTCCTTATTAGCAACGTGCATGGATTGCGCTATAGTAACCATACAGCTGTTCACGTTATTGTTGGAGTTCATGTCGCTGGAAGCTACTAATATGGTGTTCATTGATGAACTCATTGATGGTATCCAAATATTAGCGTAGCAGCTGAAATGAGTATGAATGGGGTGATAAATTGAGTTCATATTTCACCTGACACTTATATATTGCCAATTTCCCATATGCAGGTAGGACAGCTCCGTACATTTGGTAAATAACACAACTTTGGTGAGTATACGTGAACTAATTTCGTAAAATTGCTGACGCAATACATGTATATGGTCTTCACGATATGTATAGTCCATCTCTCGAGTAGTATTGTATTTACAGTGATGTTGGTACTCATTTAAATGCATCATACTGGAAACCAACATGACCAAAGTAGTGTACTTGGGACAAATGCATGGGGCTTCCAAAAGTGTCGAAAATCAATTTGTTATTCTGGTGAATAGAGTTTATAGTTTAACTCTTAGTTGTCCTAAGTTCCAAAATGACATATTTTTCGGAACATGGGACAACCTTGCCCTAAAATAGAGTTAAGGTCTTAACTGTCATTTGCGTGCTCAATAACAAATATTTAGTTCTAATTTGCTCTAAGTGCTAAATTTCACACCCTAGGCAGCCCTAGGTCTACATTTCTCAAAACTTAAGAGATATAACTGTCTTATGCGGATTAGTCTTGATAAAAATTAATAGCTAAGACATTAAGGAATCCAACGATGTGAAGTTTTCCACTGTAAACCATACATTTCAGTCGTGACGGCAATTCAAACTATGAAAATCGATTTACTCAAAATCATAAAAAGTGCACTTAGGACAGATTGGAACTCATGTCGCGAACTGCTAATACTCGACAAGCTGGCAATTTGAAAGCATTAACCCCGAGAACGACTTTTACTTCTATATTACCCAAAACACGCGTTTCCGTACATATGGAACTCATTGGATAAAAATATCAGATTTCGAAATAAGATTTAAAAAAGAATTGAAAAATAAATATTTATCGCAATATGCGATAAAAGTTAAATGCAACAACTCATTTTGTCAAGACTGTAAAGTGGCTTAATATATAGCATTGACCCCTAATCCTCCCATCATTGTAGTCATTGTAATGCAGTCTGGTATGTTCACCTTAACATTTTGGCGGGACGAAATGAGAAATTGCTTCCTACATATCGATATATGAATTCCTCGATAACCTGAAACAAATACCTGCTTCAGCAACAACGATCTTCATTTGATAATCGGAAGCCATTATTTTCTTAACCAGTAAAGAATCGAAACAGCCCCGGCCATACCCCCAATCATTAGTAACAGATTTATTATAACCCCATGAATACAACCAATACATATGTATTAACACATATACATGTAGATGCATCCCATAAGTGGTTTGGATACTTTATTTGTCTATTATGAACTACATTCTATCCTTTTAATTATCATTTCACTTCATTAGTTGCCACTTCATGTTTGTATACGTAGGGGCGACAGGAAGACGGCCCACCTGGACCATGTCGCTCCTGTATATATGATATCATTTTTGTTTGTTTATTATCACCATTGTCATAAACTTGTAAATCAATCAATCGCTCGGAATGTATAAATGACCAAAATGAATGATGGTATACGCGGGCTATATATGCATAATGACACAATATGTACAGACACGACAATCGAGGAAACTGTACAAGGGGTTTGTGTGGTGTCTCACACATCAACATTTGCCAAAATGTTCAACAGCTGGACTGTTATATCCTTGAGCGGCCCTGCGGAACGCCCGAGTGGTGGGTCCGTACACACGTTGCATGTCACTGAATTCCAGAAAATAGGCATATGGATATATAAAGCCGCTCATATATATGACTAGCAGGGTTACCCGGCGTTGGCCATGTTAAAGTGATGTGAAAACCTCTGCATGCTGTGGATATTTGTTGGGAATAGAGAATACTCTTGCTCAAAGAGTTACACATATTGTCATAAGTTCTATATTCAAATAGAATCACATAACATGATTCTTACACAGTCATGGAATATGTAGTGGTTCACCTTGTCGATTGTCATTTTGTTTATCGCGATTAATCCGTTCCACCAAATATGAAGTATTTATTTATTTATTTACAACCGCATATATACTTCAGACGTTATAATATGATACATGAACATCATAAACACATTAGTTCGCAAAAATAAAAGACGACAATTGGTTTTACATATAGAGATGTATCAATCAATCAAGTGGGTTGGACTAAGATCTTGAGGACACTTCGCTATCATATCTCCAACAAGATACAGGTGTTTTAAAGTAATTCACAGGTGCTCCTCTGTTCATGGTGCTATATATTGGCTAAATATTCTCAGTTTAAAAGAAATGTTGCTGCGCATGTATATCAGCTACATGTGCCAGACACAGAGCGAGATTTTGAGTTGTTTATGTCAGTCGATGAGTCTGTTCTAAAAATTCCGCTGTGTCGGGCAGATATACCCTTGTCAGTTGTCAGTATTGGAGGATCCTGAAAAGTCATGTGCTACTGACTGCGTTTTCTTTTATATCAGAAGAAAATATATATGACTGCACACTGTGACCACTATTGTTGAACAGGCCTTCGATACATTTCCATATCTCTTGACAAATTGTAATGTTTGTGTGGAAACTGTATTGAATGGAACATACTCAATTGTGTTATAATATATATGCAATCCTCTGACGGTTCGAGGTCTCTCAGTTTGCAAGAATATATGTATGTCTTAAATAGAATGATAAATATACTTTGAATGCTTCTTCTATGTATCTCTTTTTGCTAGCTCATTATGTGAATGCCCTGATTGCCATCCCCATCTAAATATGACAGTTGAGAGGATAACATTGTTCAAGTGACTTAATTGGGTCACCATTTGTCGAGATTGTGAAATTTGAACGCCCAAAACTCCTTGAAATGATATGGAGATGGCCTGGGTGACTATATATAAACCTATATAGGTGGATATCGGCGAATAGGAATCTTATCAATGATAGTGCATAACCTCTCGCCATCCGTGACCCAAACGACACCAAATGTGATTTAATTCATCGTATCATTAGAGAAGAACGTGTATGAATTTGGTGGAAATTAGTGCTAAATATATTTGTATCAGCTTTGGTGCAACTGCCACCCTCATGCATGACTTTAACGGTGCCACTTTTGACATATTTAAACCACGTCCATCAGACTCATGGATGCATGATATACTGGAGATGATTATATATAGGTTTGGTGGTAATCAGCAACTAAACAAATTCTTAGAATAGTTATTTATGACCCCCCCCCCCCCATCTCTCACCCAAACGGCAGCAATTTGGCGTCTTTAAATCACACGATATCACAGAGAAGAATAATTTATCAATTTGGTGGAAATCTGCGCTAAAAGTAGTTTATTAAATCAATTGTTGATGCCCACCCCATGCAACGCTGACTCGAACAGCGCCATGTCGCGGATGTGATTATGTTGGTGGAAATCGGCGATAGAACTATTTCACCATATTTTTTTAATTTTGCCGACCTCCCCCTTTTCTTCCCCTGACACCAACAGCGGTTACTTTAGAAAAATGTAACCTGCAGCATTATCTTCCTCGTAAAAAGTTACCCATCTTAGAACACTTTGGTGCCATCTCGATTGTACCCGCGAAGTTATATGTGGTATTGGTAAACTATTTTTTATCAGTTTTGGTGACCCTCCCGTCCCTATTTCGGACTCAAGCGGCGCCACTTTTGTCACCGTTAAACCACACACTTAGACTCATTAGAGATTAGAGACGCACATATATAAAATTGGTGAAAATTGGTGAAAATTGGCGAGTATACAAATTCGTATCAAATTTAAGGTCCCCATATCCCTCACCCAGAGGGCATGTACCTTAACAACACAATAAGATTCCTCGTATCACGGAGAAGAATATGTATCAATCTGGTGGAAATCGGCGCTAAACATATTGTTATAATTTGTGTGTGTCCCTCTCACCTCTATATACCACTGACTCGAATGTCCCCACTTGTGACATCCTTAAACCACACAATTACACTCGTGATATCATGGAGATGATTATTTATAAGTTTGGTGCTAATCGGCGACTAAACAAATTTTTATGAAATTTGATGCCCAACCCTCCCCTCCCCTCCCCTCCCCATCTCTCACCGAACAGCACCAATATGGCGCCTTTAAATCACACGATTGGATTCCTCGCATCATGTATAAGAACGTGTATCAATTTGGTGGAAATTGGCGCTAAAATATTTAGTATCATTTTAGGTGCCCCTCTCCCGTTCAGTGCACCCCTGACTCGAATGAGATGAGGACACATTTGACAGATTTAAGCCACACAATTAGACTGTTCATACCATGGGATGATTTTGTATAAGTGTGATGGTAATCGGCGACAAACCCATTCTTATCAAATTTAGTGATCACCCCCCCCCCCCCCCCCCCCCCAATCTCTCATCCAAACGACAACAATTTGGCGTTGTTAAATCGCATAATTAGAATCCTTGTATCATGAAGAAGAATATTTATTATATGCTTCCCCATTAAATAGTGGGAAATTGCCGTGGCGTAGAGCGTTATATCCATCGCCTGGACCGACTCGATGGATAACACTGACCGACTCGATGGATAACACTGACTGACTCGATGGATAACACAATAGTATTACTTTTTCGGAGATTACTTCCGGTTTATAGCGGCGAATCACATTAAGTTTCAAAGCGTATCAATAACAGCCGGACTATAGTTTTAATTATTGATTTTCACGGTTCATAAACTGTTATTTAATTGTTATAATGTTAACTAATTTGTTTTAATATATTCTTATCACTAAATTATGTATACATTAATTTTCTCGCATCATTTCAGAATAAAACAATGGGGACTATTTCTTATGGCGGCTATGCTCGATATTTGTCATTCAGTGGTGAGCAAATAAATTGATGGAATGTAAACAAAATGCAAATGTCGAAGCTTTCTAACAATTTGAAGTGAACTGTAGGACAAAACTAGCAGTTTTGGTGCGGTTTATAGCGCATATAATAAAAAGAACGCCTACGGGTTTTGGTTGAATACCCGGATTATCTCATTCGTGGGTACAAGGAAATACATAATTTCCACTCGCGGCTTGCAGCCGCTCGTGGAAATTTTGTATTTCCGTGTACCCACTCAAGAGATAATCCGGGTATGCAAACAAAACCCGTAGGTATTCTCTATATATCAATTTGGTGTAAATCGACGCTAAAATTAGTTTTTATCAATTTTGGTGCCCCTCTCCCCTTCCGTGCATCCCCGACTCGAACGACGCCACTTATGACATATTTAAACCACACCATTAGATTCTTCATATCATGGGGATGATTATATGTAAGTTTCGTGGCAATCGGCGACAAAAAAAATTCTGCCCCTCCTCTTTTTCTGCCCCTGATAACAACGGGGTCACTTTAGAAAATTCTAACCCTCACCATTATCTTTCTCGTAAAAAAAGTTACCCCTAGTAGACCCCTTTCGTATCATCTATATGGTCCCCTGTGAATTTCTATAGAACACAGACAGACATTCGCAAATATAGATATAGATATATCTCCCAACTCAAGGTTAATTTCACAAATAAATTGACTGTTCTGGAATATTGTGTACCAACCCACCCCCATAAAACTGTTTTTAGTCTGTTATGATTGCTCCGTCATACATGCATATCGGATAACAACAAATATATTCAGAAGAACCACTGCAAGAACAACACCCACGATTACACCCCCGGTACAACCCGGATCGAGAGGCACTGCATAAAGAGTTTACCATGTGTAGCCGTTTTAGAGACATTTGCTTGCTGTAAGTTTCCTTCCTTGATATAAATATATATTTCCTTCCGAAACGTAGTGACTAGCTGGTGCGCTGATACACGGATCCTATAGTTATATCAATAATCGAGTGCGTCACCATTTCTTCATCATATTCAATCGATTCATCCACCCATGCTGCAATAAATGAAATTTCGACAGCAATAGCAACTAGTAAGTAAGTATGGTTCTCCCAGTGACGAATTGAAAATAAACTGTGAACATGTTGTTTTTGTTGAGGTACCGACGTGTTTTTGTGCTTAAGTTTCATCTGGATTGTACTGCAAAGTCTACTAATTTCAATGGAAGGGGAATAACTCTTTATCTTAGTTTGAGTTATGTTGCATTCTGGGAGCGAGACGGGGGAATGTTTCTATGATTTCAGCTATTTTCCATTACTCTATAGGCACCTTCTGAGATACAGACGTTCCAAATGGTGATGAATTATAGTATTTTAGTCATATTTTATGTCATATATTGTTATTAAACCGTATATCAAGGCACTATTTAAAAAAATCGGTGACTCTAAAATTAAATGGGCTTTTATATAATACATGTTCCCGAAATACTGTATTTCGCAATTTGAGCTGATTTGTGAAGGTTTCGTTCGAAATTTCATGAATCATGATTTAGGCGACTTTTGTGAGCCGATTTCGCTTTGCGTCGCTTGCAATCATTAAATTCCACAGAGTAAAACATTCAATGTTTATCACTAATCATGCAATCTCGAGCTTGGGCCTATTGTGAAATATATTATTACGGAACATGTATTAGATAAGTATATTACATGCACAATACTTTCAATAATATAAAGTTCCTCGCCAGAACATTAACAAGTTCCCATGTTTTCAGCAATATGATCTCTAATTATATACGGGTGTAAACATAATTATAGCCTTTAATGCCGAGTAGAGATGTATGAATAATAGATTTTCATCTCAAAGTAGATACAAATGTTTAGTGAATGATCATCATGTGAATGTCCGTTGTATACTTCCAACATTTGAATGCTTGTATCGGCTTTCAGAGCTAGGAACTCCAGGACCCCCTCCCCTCCCAGAACTGGATATTATGGAGTCAGGACCGGATCAGTAAACATTACCGGGTTATAGTCACTTAAAGGTACGGCGGCGTTGGCGGTGGGTATGCTGTTAAAATATTCCCCCTCCATAAAAAAAACCGCCATAAACAGAAAGGATAGTTAAATAGAGACAGACTTTGTTCTTATACCAATCAGAAATTATATGACATAAACAGTATGTTATTGTCAATTTTTTTCCTTTGTTATGTAAACAAAAGCAAAAAAACGTTACGTTTCATGGCTTTTGTTTAGATCCGGAATATGGTAAACACAAAGATCGTTATTTGTTACTGTTTTCCTGATATGGAAATAATAAAGAGCGTTTATATGATTTTGTGTGATTAACCAATAGAATTGCGCTGTGTTGTGTAAACAGAAGCACAACTTCTGTAACACGAGCAGGCTCTTGTTTACGTACACCATCATACGTCTTGACGACAATATACTATTTACGCGCTGATTATGTTTGGCCATACGAACAAAACTATATATATTTTAATATTCCTTCTGTTGACAGCTGTTGATGGCGATTTGAACACATATGAATATTTCTGCAACGAACGCCGCCCGTGCCTTTAATATGCAGTGTGCATATGTTTACCTTTTGAAACGCCTTTATACAATCGGACATATATACTCGATACTTTCCGTCGAATGTAGATCCGATTCGAAGAGGGTGACTTTTAAATAGTAACCGCTTCGCCGTTCACCGCATTTAAAGGGGTACTGTACGCCAAATGTTGT
Organism: Siphonodentalium dalli; assembly: GCA_032622095.1. NCBI lineage: Eukaryota > Metazoa > Mollusca > Scaphopoda > Gadilida > Siphonodentaliidae > Siphonodentalium > Siphonodentalium dalli. The sequence continues at coordinate 108,194,448 of CP136065.1, read as the reverse complement.
TGTTGGTTTCTATAGTCTCCGAGTCGGAGAATAAGGTAACAATTTTTCCATTATTTGAAAGTCTGTTGAGTACGAAGTCATGTTACGGATGACAAATTTACCGGAATGCAAAAATACAAATTGTCGTTGTCGAGTAATTTTTGTAAAGTTTTCAACCAAATGAATCAAATAAAAGTTATATTATATGCATACTAGTCCCATATAATCATTTAGTTATTGTATCGTCGCTAGTCAGTGAGTGGCTTGGGTGTTCTCCCCGTATCATCATAATATTTTAAGCGATCGTGTGTGCGATCGGTTTAACAATCCAGTATCCCTCAATTACTGTTTTTGATTACGGTAATTCGTAATTTAATTGACGCCATTTTATGGCGCCAGTCATAAATTCAATTTATATCAAATTATTAACTTTTAAATTATTAAATTTTAAGATAGCCTATTAACCTGAGCGTTTTACAGAATACATCTTCGACTCAAATTACTTATGTTTCTATATATTATCGATATTAGGTCGTTGTTGTCACCGAAATTTAATGAAAATGGCGTACATTACCCCTTTAAACTAAATCGTCAGAGAAAGGCGACGCTGGTGGAGCTTGTGCGCTCCACGCTCAGCCAACACTGTGTCTACGCTGTTCAGTGTACTTTCCACGTAAGAATGAAATTTGTACCATATGCCTGAGTCAAGTCTATATTAAGTACAATCGTCACTGGAAACCCGTATTTACTTAGTTGTTGCTATTTCTGTCGAAATTCCATTAGGCTATAGCATGGGTGGATGAATCGATTGAATATGATGACGAAATAGTCGTGACGCGCTTGGTTATTGATATAAATATAGGATCCGTGTCTCGGCGCACCCATAGCGCACCAGTCACTACGTTTAGGAAGGAGAGGAATAACATATCATATATATTTATATCAAGGAAGGAAACTTACAGCAAGGAAATGTCTCTAAAACGGCTACACAAGGTAAACTCTTTATACAGTGTCTCTCGATCCGGTGTACCTGGTGTACGTATGTTGTTCTTGTAGTTGTTCTTCTGAATATATTTGTTGTTATCAGATATACATGTATTGCCGAGCGATCATAACAGACTGAAACCGTTGTATGGGGGGGGGGGGGGGGGGGTATAGATCATTCCAGAACAGTAAACTTATTTGTGAAATTGATCGCGCCTGAAAAACTTGAAATCACCACCCTGTCACCATAGTCATATATATTTGTTCATACTTTCTTGTTGCGGGGGGGGGGGGGGGGGGGGGGGGGGGGGG